>VXBW01001857.1:1085859-1176282 GCA_013400375.1 Thinocorus orbignyianus
CCTGCTGCTCACACTTCTTTTGATGCAACCCAGGATACGGTTGGCTTTCTGGGCTGCCAATTTGATTATTTGATTAAATTATCTTGCTTGTGACAACAACACAGATGTAATGTTGATGAGTATATATTAGGGATGAATGATTTACAAGTTAGATAAAAGTTGCCTTGGTGCCAATCATCATTTTGAAGATGGGATCATTTACGGAGATAAGGAAAACAAGATTTGCAGGGACAAGCAGTATTTTTACTCAGCTCAGTGAGGAGACAACAGCTCCTAAAAAGCTGCTCAACCAACTCAAGGACTCACAGGGAGTTCAACTGGGAGTTCTTCTTCCTTTATTCCACCCCCCACATTCCATGTCACCCCTCTGCAAGCAAATGGAACTCACTAAAACAGCAATAAAACTCAACCTGGATAATTTTCTGCCTTTTTAAAGTGCTCAATGGCTCAGAGAAGGATTATAGAAACGCTGCAGTTAATGAAAGGGCAGAGAAGCTGGGAAGGAAGAAAATAAGTGAAGGAGAGTGGGAAGAAAAGAGAAGAATGATCCCTCCTCTCTTTGGTGAGAGAAAGAACCTGTAGCTGAGATAAAAACACAGGCTCTTGCATTGCATGAACCTTCTTAAGGTCTGGCAAACACCTCTTTATTTAACTTCTGTAATGAAGACTTAATTATATGTAAACAATATTATGTGGTCCTGTAATCCACTATTGGAATAACCACTTTTTTACTAGTTGTAGGCTACTAAGAAGCTCTCCAGAGAAAAATCTGTTGAATTTGATGCAAGATACCTCCCCAGAATGTCATATTCTACAGCTGGCACCTCATGTTGATAGGGCTAAAGTAAACAGTTCAAAATCAATCCCACCTCAGCGTGGTTCAATACAACCTGAAGAACTTTAACAGCTGTTCACATGAACATAAGCCCTCTGGCTTATTTTTCTAAAAATAACTTCATTTTTGTTGCCTTACTAGTTTATTCCAGTCTGGAAGAGCTTGCATTTGGGAAAAGCAAGGAATTTAAAGTGAAAACAGATCACAGCCAAGAATGTAACAACTTGTCTTGAACTACAACTTACTTCAGCTCCTGAAAAGCAAACATGTGATGCTGGTATTTAAAAAGCCAAATTATACTAAATATACTAAATACTAAATGTTGTGCAATCTCAGATGTGTCATTCTTTCTGTTTCCTGATGAAAATGAAGAAAACTTCTAATTGAGGTCTTCGTAAGGAGAAGAAAGTAATGAAAAGAAGGGAGGTGAAGGAGTACCTTATATCTACTCATTCACTTCCTCAGCATATGACAGCTCTTGGAAGATACTTTGATCAATAGAAAATATAACTGCACTATTGAAAAGGCACATTTCTCTGTTCCTGCCATCACCTTTTTTACATAATCATATAGATCTGGGGCTTTTGGTCCTTGCATATTACACGTCTAATTCCTCTTGTAATTATTTTGTAGCAACACAATGAAGTATCATCATTATATGAAATGTATCAAGGTTATTTGCTGCATTTCAAAAAGCAAATTAACAAGTCTTCAAAGAAACAAGAGGAGCCATAATTAAAAGAAAAAGCATTCAATTGATGCCTGATATTCAGAGTCCTTTAAGAAATCTGACAACGTGGCAATGCTATCATTTTATCTCTCTCTCTTTAAAGTGACTTGTGTAGGATAAGGATCTTAGAAACAGTGATAATGTTCATATATATAAAGATATACATATCTATACATTGCTCTGAATGGAAACCTTGAATCTCTGAAAACCAACAGAAATTACTTGTGAGTGTTAAAGAACACACAGTTTCCAAAACAATCCATCAAATTACTAAAATCGCAGTGGCTGATAATATGATATGGTCATACTTTTGCAGAAGTCCTAAGATGAAAGATTAAGCTCAGCATGTGTCCTTTCATGATTAAAGTTATTTCTGTGTCTCAGAGCAGAGGCGATGAGATCAAGAAGTTGATCAAATCCTTTGATTGATGATATGGTATTTCGGCAAGAATGACCAACTGCGTGACAGGGATTATTTTGCTGATAATTCTGTAGAAGGAGATCTGGGGTCACGCAGGATCATCCACTCAACAAGAGCCAAAAAACATTTCACTGTTATGAAAAAGGCCATCAGATGGGAAACAATGATAGGAAAGCAGCTTGCAAGACACGTGAAATGAATCTTCCTTTCTGTCTGGCACTGGTAACACAACAGGTGCTTACTGGGACCAAGCACACCAGGTGCTTACTGGGACCAATGCTAGGAACCCAGTTTTGAGAAAGATACAGCTTGGAGAGTTCTAGAAAAGAGAGAAAAACAAAAAAAGGCTGGGGGAGAATATGTGAGCAAAAGGGAAAGGAAATAATCTTCACACTCCTGTTGGACAGGGTAAGTTTTATTGAATTTCAACTGTAACAAGAAAGCCTAAAGTTAGACATTAAGAAAAATCTTTCAAACTCTAATTATAGAAAGGCATCATAATTATTTACCTGAAGGGGTTGGAGGTCTTTAAGAGCATGTTAGGAAAACGTTATACAGGAATGACATAAGCCCAGCAGATTCTGCCCATGGCAGAAAATCAAGCAACCTCGAGATACTTACAAGCCCTATTATTCTAAGATTTATATGGCACTTAGAAAGCGAACAGAAAGTTTTCAAGATCACCTTAGACAAAGTAGTTCATAAGGCAGCAACTGCATGATGATGCTTTCTGTGATGATAACATGAGCGATGCTGTGTTACTGTAACAGACTTAGACCAGGAGAAATACAAGATCAATATGTGGAATGCAAAATTATTCAAACAGCCACAAAAAGCGAGGCATTTTGGAAGCAACGCTTACCAGAATTGCTACCCCCAACTACAGCTCTTACACCATTAAAAAATGTTAAGACTTTTTTGGTAAATCATATTTTTTCGAAGCTTTAAAAACACAGTTACAAGACTGAAGCAGACTTTGAGCTTTGCCATGTAGAAAATGAGAGAAAGAAAGTGAAGTCAAATAATCTGGTTTAAGGGAAAGACAGGGCAAAGAAAAGGGAAAAAAGAAATGCACATACTTGGGCAAAGCCTCTGTAGAGAAAACATGGGATTCTGTTTTGCATTGCAGGACTGAATTGTTTTACAATTCTCTCTTGAGATAAAAGTTCCACGGGGAGTTGTGGAGAATGTAGTCTAATTTATTTTAATGATGAGAGCAGTCAATTAAGTGCCTACACTTACAAGAGAAGGACTTTTTTATGTCTGGTCATTTTCTCTAAACATTGGACGACTGCATTTGGGAAATGTGAGTAGCCATTATTCTCTTAATGACTAGGAAATTCGATCCAGGTATTCAGGTATTTTTTTATCATATGTCCTTCAAAATGAGACTTTCTTTTTTGGTTCTTATCCTTTTTACAAAATCCAGTGTTTTGTCCCACATTTTGTAAACTGGTCTAAATGTGTTCTTAAGTAACTGCTGGCTACAGACTGTTGAAACAGGAAAATCTATTTTGGAAAAGAGAAAACCAAACCAAAAGGTAAATGTTCATTTTCATCCAAAATGACGGCAATTGATTAATTTTGAAAGATCTGTTTATTTGATTTCCCAGGTTTGAATTGAAAGAGATCTTTGAGAATGGCATTGTCTTTTAAATAGTGTTTAATGCAGTGTTGAAGAAAATATAAGAAGAATAGCATCGTTTCAGATATATAATGAAAAATGGCACTGTGGAGAGCTTGATACTGGATTTGTAAAACTGGGAAAGAGCTACACGGGTATGTTGTGTTTTATTTCAGCATTAGTTAAAGATCAATATCATATCAATAAGACATCGACGGGTAGTTGAGCTATCACCTACCATGGTAACTGAGCAGATTCACCCAAATAAAACCACAGACTCTCTACAGTTTACAGACTCTCTTTTGCACACCTTCAAGACCACTCAGTCACTTTCCTGAACATTTCCTTCTTCCATCAGCTCCTGAACCTCATCACTGTGCTGCTGGAAGAAGAACTTGTGCTTTAGTAGAGCAGAGCAGAGCCTTCTGCCTCATCGGTCTCAGGAAAAAGATGCTGATGTTTGGGGAATTGGAGAGGTTACAGAGCAGCCTTCCCCTCATCCTCCTTCCTATCCCAGTTGCTCTCCCACTTATTTTGGTGATACCTTCTCATATCATGTCACACTCTTCTTCCTCCCATAGCTATCAACACAAGACGTGCATCCACCTTGGTGTTCCTCCTACTATTTTAGCTTTTTCTGTTATTACTATTAATGTGACCCACTATTTGCATCTAATCTGTATCTTCATAGTGTGAATAAAATTAATAGCTGGATCCATAAAGAAATATCAGTGAAAAACAGACTAGAATTAGCACCTAGACTAGAGTTACTACCTACTTTTCTGTTTCGTTGTAAAACTGCCCTGCTTTTTGTCTTTCTATACATTAAGTATTGCCCAATCCCTTAGTGTGTTACGATGCCATTATAAACAACACGTTACATCAGAAAAATAGAAATCAAATGCAAGATTTAACTAGGATTAACACATCAATGTTAAAGCACTCACAACTGTAAAAGGAAAAAATGAAAATTAACCTATAAATAATTATTCATGCATTTAAACTAATGATAAAATCAAATATCTTTTAAATTATATGATCATTTGCAATTTGGAGACTACCTCATTCAGAGGAAGAACCATTTTATCTTTCTCAAGCATTTATTATCTGTCTCCGGATTCAAAGCAATCGGAGTAGACAACTTGTGCCTGAACAGTTTACAATTGTCTTAAATTACAAGGAGATGAAACTAAAGCAATCAGAGGCAATTAACTGTACTGTTAGGTGGTCTACCTATAATTAAAATCTCTTCTTAACAACAAGACAGAAGTCAATCTGTACGACAAAATCTCAACACGTTTCTCTTCCATATGAGCCTTAAAGCAGTCCCTCTTACAATGAAAACAGAAACACCCAGGAAATGAACTGCCTTAGGCTGCAGAATTGAATGTTCCTCTTTTCTAAATGTTGAACAAAACTTCCCTTCACACACCTCCTTGGTTTCTATTGCAGAATACACTGCTCCAATGACAGGGATGTAGTTCCATCAAATTAAGGATATTAATATATTTGGACAAAAAAGTGTGATAATTGATGTTAAGACTAAATCTCAAAACACATTTGCAAATGCCTTGGGTCAGTACGGAAAAGGCTGCAAAGTCTACAATTTTTTAGTATTGTGTCGAGTCCAAATAACTTTGTAATTTTCAGTTGAGAAAAACAAATAAATGTGGATTATTTCATTCAAATATACAATATGGAAAACCTATTTAGTTATGTGAGGTAGCAGTCCAACAATTTTAAAAATACTCCAAATAATTAAGATATTCAAAATAAAAAAATAATTGTTTTAAATTTAGTGAAAATATTCCTCTTATATACAGTAAATATTAACTGATGTAGAAGCAATAATAATTTAAAACCTAAATATGCCTATTACAAATGCACTCAGTCTCCATAAAAGACAAATTATTCTTTGAGAAATGTATTTTAGTCATTAGTGAAATTTCACTCATTAAAATTTACTCTGCAAAGCAATGATAAATCAGCAAGTTGATTTTTCTTAATGAGACATTTAACTGAACTAAAATATTGCAGAGCAACACCATCACATACTGCACCAGCCAAGTAGGAAGGGATCTAATTTTTTTAAACATAATACAATAATTTAAATCATTTTTTTTTTATTTCAGCATTCCTTATATGCAACATTAATCAACTACATCAACGTTAAGCTAATTCATTTGTAATTGGTCAGATTCAGGGTTGCCATGCAATTTTAAGTCCCTGAAGTCAATGGGATGCTCAGGGTATTACTATGCAAAAATGAATTTGTTGCATATTTGGTCCGAACTGTTATAGTTGTTTACATGCAGCTGTATTAGTAATAAATAGAAATATAGAAAGATGAGTGCTTTCATCACCATTTAAGTAAGTTTGTACAAAATTGAAATTTTTTTTAGGGAAATGTTAACAAAACAGAAATTGATGGTAGTAATTTTGTCAGGTATCTTAAACATTGTTGAAAAATGTGTTTTATTCTGTATGAATCAAGGAAACAACTAGTTCTGGTACCACCAATGATGCACTTCCTACTCATAAATCAGGCAAAATCTCACCTTAATGACCTTAGTCTGTTGTCTAAGATCTGTAGCCTACTCTGTGCTGGAAGACCAACTTGCAATATGAAAGAAATTAAGATTAGGAAAGAAACACAGATAGTCAGAAAGTACTTTCATAAGACCACATTCTTTACCAAAAGCCAACTCTTGTATCAAACAAGGTGCAAAAGGGAGTATTCCACAAGAGCTGGAAGGGGACGGGGCTGTATTCAGGCACAGGGCAGTAAAGGTCAAGAGGAAACAGGGAAAGTGACACTAAACAGAAGAAAGATTTTCGAAAGGAAGCTTTTGTTTCAGTCTGGAGTGAGAATTATAATGGAAAAGAGATTTTTCCACTAATAGTGGCAGCAAATGAGGAAAGGAGTAATGGGCAAGTCTTGGGAAGGACAGTATATTGAAGGCTATTTAGACACCCTAATTTGTTAAATAAAATTAAAATTAGAATTTAAATTAAATTCAAAATAGCAGACCAAATAAATTCAGCCTAGTATGCCAAAAAGAATCAGTATCAGCAGAATTATCTACAGACAGCCTAGTGAGCTCATCAGGATGTGAGAATCCTGACTTTTCATTTAAAGCCTAAAAACTAAATCTCAAATTCTGGTTTTCCCTCACCATGTCCCCACCAGCTAAGCCATCTACAGGTTGGGGAGGGGAATGATGGATGGGGCCAGGAAGCAAAGACATGATGCTCTAAGTAGTCCAATCTAGCACAAATACCCATACTTTTCTATTCCTTCCATGTTTTCTTCTAAAAATATGTATATAAGAGTAAATTTAATGTTTAACTTAATACGTTGTGGACCAAATGCCATCCCTACTTACATCAAGTGGAAGGAAACAGCTGAATACTGTTTGAATACTACCAGCTACATTTATGTGAAAAATTTTGATTTTATGAGATGTTCTTTGGGAGATTTTTATTCCTTAAAATATTATTTTCCCAGGATGTGACATAAAGTGAAGTTGAATCTATGGACTGGAATCTATCAGTTTTAGTGGACTGAGAAAGACTTAATGCTGGTCCTTCTGCTTTCCTTTTCACTAGTCAAGTATCCGTTCAAAGTTAGGGTGACAGAAGCTGTCCCACTGTAGTTTCTATTGGATTATGGCTAAAAATTCATTTTTGTTATCAGCTGTTATTGATTCTAGGAAAAAGCTGAGTTGGGATCTTCCGAGTGGCTGAAGCAAAAGCAGCTCTGAGACAGGAATTTAAAGAATATCAGTGGAAGGCTGGCAAGAGCTTTGCGTGGTGACCTTTCTGGCAGTAAATCCAGATCTCAAGGAAAAGTAGGATGTCAGAATTTTGAAGCTTTGTTCAGTTGCAGAAAAGAAAAAAAAAAAAAAAAGACATTTCCAAATTACCATAGCTTACCAACCACAAACGGATTCTTATGGAAAAAATGATTTATCCTTTTCTGTGTCACTCTGTCACTCATATTTTTACACATGCAGCTATTTTTCTGCCTCTGTAATGGAAATATTTTGACTCTTATTGAACACAAACAATTAACTCCAGGTACATCTAAATATAAGGAATCACTAACCAGGAAACGAAAACAGGAGGTATAGAGATGTGGGAAAGAATTAAATTGCATTTGTGCACAGGAAAGCTCAAATGAAAGTGAAACCTAGTAAAATTCATTTTACATTGCCACGTTTTATAATCTTTTCCTATTTTGTTAGTCTCCAGTTGTGGCAATGCACAGGGTACCAGCCACCTCCAGCTGCTGCTTTTGTAGGGAATTATAATTTAAAGTGACTATGGAACATTCCTCCATACCAATTAATGTAAAACAATACCACTTGAAAAGCTTTTGTTCCCCTTCTGAGGCTGTTCTTGCTCTTTCCCTGCATTTTCTGGTGTACAAACTCTGTGCCATCAAATCACAGCCCTGGAGTGAGGGTCTTTCTTCACCCCTCTCCTCGGCCCCTTCCTTCTCCCAAGGATTTTCGTACATTTACTTCATAATGGGTAACTCATGTTCAACCCCCCCAATTCAGCACTTTTCAATGACCAAAAAATACCACCAACCACTGCAAGGATTTGTTTTAACTTTTGGAAAATGTAAATGTGATCATTAACTTAGTATATAAAATAAACCAGGGGAAACAGGGGAAAGGAGAAACATCACTGTCCTGCAGTTTCCCAGAGCGCATAATAAATGCCAAGATTCCTTTTCTTATGCTTCCATGTAATGAGAAGAGAAGAAAGATTAGAATCCTTAGAGGACTGTTTGTTGGGTTTTTTTCCCTCTCACCTGGAATAAGAAATTGCCTGTTTAAAAAGCCTAAAAAGCCAACCTTACAAAACGACCAATGTAAAGCCTAAACGGAGGCCACATGGCAAGCTTGAGATCGATCCTCCTTGTGCTTGGAGACAGGTCCCTCGTTGCCTTCAGCTTGTTGCTGAAACAATACAAACAAAACTTCCCGTGTTGGTGCTCCTTCCACCACTGAACAGTCATGGATACTTGTTTCCTGCTTTATTGCAGGCTTGAATCTGAATGAAACTGATACAAATCAAATTGTTAGAGTTTTCTTATAATGATGTCTTGCGAAGACAATTATACCTGGAGGGGCCGGAGGAGTGGGTTAACAAGAACCTCATGTAGTTCAACAAGGACAAACGTAAGGTCTTGCACCTGGGATTGACCTGGCTGGAGAATGGCTCTGTGAAAAGGCACTTGTGGTCCTGGTGGACAACAAGCTCAATATGAGTGAAGAGGGTCCTGCTGGGGCAAAGAAAGCCAACAGGATGCTGGGCGGTATCTACAAGGGCATCACCAACAGAGATATAGAAGTCATTATCCCACTCTGCTCAGCTTTGGCCAGGCCACATCTGGGATCCTGTGGTCAGTTTTGGTCCCTGCTGTCCAGAAAAGATGGGGACTGGCTGGAGACGGTCCAAAGAAGGGTCATCAAGATGATCGAAGGACTGGGCAGCTGCCGTATGAGGAAAAGCTGAGAGAAACGGGTTTGCTCAGCCTTCAGAAGGCTTAAGGGAGACCTTATCACCAAGTTCCAGTATTTCAAGGGTGGCTACAAATAGGATAGAGACTGCGTTATTACAAGGAGTCACATGGGGAAGAAGAAGGATCATAGGCCCAAGTTACTCCTGGGGAGATTCCAATTGGGCAAAAGAGATGATTTTTCACACTGAGAACAATCAGCCAGTGAAATAATCTCCCCAGGGAAGTGGATGGGACACTTTTAAGACTAGGCTTGACAGGGTACTGGGTCATCTTGTCTAGACCATGCTTTTGTTGGACCAGATGATCCTTGAGGTCCCTTCCAACCTGGGATTCTATGATTCTATGCTACACAATCTATTGCAATAGACAGAAAAAAACAAGAGTCTTCAAATAACACTTTTTTGAAGCAGAACAGGTGTATGACTAAAGTCAAAGAGGAAAAGCAAATGAGTGCTTTTGTCCTTCTGAAAAGAACCATAAAAGAACTACTTCACAGATAAGAAAATGATTTTTTTCCTGGAATGATAATCTGTTATTTTAGGCCCCAATCCTGACTCAAATCACACGGAGATAACCCCAGTGATAGCAAACAAGCCAGTGAACCTCTGAGAAAGTGAGTTTTGTACGCACATTAACTCACATGTAATGTTCTTCAATTGCACATTAAATCTTGCTAATTGTTTTGCTCTTATTAAGTTTTTAGCCTTACAAGACACAACTGTTTAAAACAACACAGTGAAAACGACTTCTTGATTACTTTTTTGGAGCGACTTTCACATGGCTTATCAAACTGGAATAAAACTCCTAGAACAAACATCTTTTACAAATGTCATTGAAATGCCTTAGATAAAAAAGGTGATACTGTAGACTTCAGTGATTTCAAAGGGATCCAGTCATTCCAAGGCCATCTTCTCACTATGACATGATGCATGGTATTTCTGAAGCAGCAGAAAAAAAGGAAAGTATCGCCTGAGGAAGTAAAACTGAGTCACTTTTCACACAGGTATGCTATTTCATGACTGTCAGGTGGAAACTCTTCAGGATTAATGCTTTATAATTCTCATATGGCTGATGCTTTAGAACTTCAAAGTGTAGTAGAACATTTCAAATTTTCTTCAGCCCATGAGGAAAAACCTTTTCATTGAAAGTTGCTGTCAACTGGAATCTTGAATTTAATACCATACAACTGCTACACATTTTATGAAGATTAAAATTATGCACAAGGTGTGCGGTTGTCCCAGTAATGTGAGTTTGTTTCGGTAGAAAAAATGCCTTGTCTTAGTGCTGAAAATTACACAGAGTTATTCCTCATACCTTTTAGGATTTCATTACAAAACTTTTCTGAGCTATTCTTAGTTTAAAAACGGGATTTACTCAGGTATAATTATGTCTTCTTTCACCAATAAACAGAAATACATCATTGATCGAAAAGATAAGTAATCGGAGGGTATTATAAAGAAAATTACATGAAAATCAATATATGGCTCCTGAGGAAGAGACTTAAGCAGTTTAAATTTGAATTCTAATAGTGGGAAGTCATGAATATAGAATTTGCCTCTGTAAAAAAAATAATCTGTTTGCTATAAACCCATCCCTAGTTATCTAATACTTCAAGATACAGTGTATTAGTACCCTCTCTGAATCTATGTGAAGCTGGCCCCCTTTGGCAACTAAAAGAGCTCTTTGAACCATAGAACAGATGTAATGAAAATTGGTTCCATTAAATGCAGCTGGCAAATTACAAACTGAAAAATTAATGCACCATACCAAGACTCTGGGGGCTCGGATGAATCAAGGTGTGGCTGCCAGATGCTAACAGTTCTTTTTGCTCTCCTTTTACTTCCAAACAGAAAGTACAGTAGCTCATACATGTGCACTAAACCAGGAACTGTAACTGTAATTACAACACAAATAGTAAAAGTAAGGCAACAAAACCAGTAAGATCGAAGGAAACATCCATTGCTACACTCTGAATGTGCCTGAAATACTAGGAACATACCTTCTTCCACGGGCTAATTAGCAGCAGAAAGATCCATGAAGGGGCTAGTAAATTAAAACACACAACTTCTAGCTCACAATTCTCCCTAAGAAGTAGATTGCTGGAAGCTGGGGAGAGTTGGTCTGTTCTTTTACTCTTTTTCTGACTATTTGTGGCTGAGATTGTAGGATGTGGGTTGTGTTTTTGTGTACGGTTGGGCTCAGTGATCCCAGATGTCCTTTCCAACCATGACAATTCTGTGTGATTCTGTGAGTGCGATCAAAACAAGATCCTTCCTGGTAGATTCCATGCAAAGATTATCGTGTCTTTGCTCAAAACCTGAATGAGTATAAAAGCAAGTGTGAGTGTTCTCAGTTGCTGCTGCTTTTCCAAATCACTTAAAAGGAATTTATAAATATCTATATAAAAATACATATTATAAAGTAGAAAATCATACAGGCACCCAAATCACTTTTTGCTTTGTGTGTGAATACATTCAAAAGACTTATGGAACACCCTGAGAAGTCAACAGATAGCAACAGAGGGGATTAGGGAAATTCAAATATAATGTAATGTAGAATCATAGAATCATTCAGGTCGGGATCATAGAGTCCAACCATCAGCCCCACTCTACAAAGTTCTCCCCTACACCATATCCCCCAATACCACATCCAAACGACTCTTGAACACAGGGATGGGGACTCAACCACCTCCCTGGGCAGCCTATTCCAGTCTCTGACCACTCTTTCTGGGAAGAATTTTTTCCTAATGGCCAGTCTAAACCTACCCTGTTGCAGCTTGAAGCCATTCCCTCTTGTTCTGTCCCTAATTACCTGAGAGACCAGCACTGACCTCTCTACAATGTCCTTTCAAGTAGATATATATCACATATATATATAATCACACATATACATGTAAATATGTCACACATGGCAATATAAAGTCTATAGAATTGGTTCTGTCATAACCTGAAGCATCTGTCAAGCTACAAGTACTGATGTTTCCTAACATTTCTGGCCCTGCTCCAGGATTATTGTTGAATTCCAAGGCCTACTGTTTTTACTTTGAAATGAAGTTAAAGTATTTTCAAACAGCACCTTATTGCAGTCAGCACATCTGGATGTCCATGTCTTTCAAATACTGCATAGTTGTATGTGTATGATAGGGCATAAAAATGCTTCCAGAATTAGAGGACAGTAAAAATGAAGGCTGATGGAACAAAATCGTTAAGTGACTTTCAAAAATTAGTATATGAAAGCCTGTGGGTAACAACAAGGAAGTCAGGTGTAACCAGATTGAAACACCCCGCATCCAGAAGAGCAGAAGGGGTCACAGGCAGAGGACTTTTGCATGATTTCCTTGATTTCTTGGTGGGTTTTGTTCTTCATTGTGCCTGTGAAGACAACTACCTCTATGCTAGCATGCATAAACTGGTATTTCTATTTCAATGCATTTTCACTCTATCTTATGCTCAGCTGTTGGTTTTCTTATCTTTTTTTTTGTCTTTTCTAATGCTGGCATAAAGGGTGCTGCATCCCATAAGAGTCAGATACTGTATCTGCTACTGTTCCTGGGAATAACCAGCCAGCCTTAAGAGGACGGCAATGCAAATACTTTTTGTAAATCATCCAACTATCTACTAGGTTTTTTGTGACCTTTCTTGACATTCCTAACACATTTGGTTCAGTTTGTTCTAACTCTATTGGAATTCACATTTTTTGTGAATTTTTGCTGCCTCCTGTCCTTCTTCTAGAGGTCTCAAAGCCTCTTGAACACCAATATATATCTGCTGTTGCCTACGGCCATCTGGTCAAACAGTCTCAATTCTCTGCCTTGCTAAATGGTGAAGCTAGTGTCTCTAAATGATGGATTTTTGGAATATAATAACTCATAATATTCTAACCATTTTCCCCCGGAGGCCATCATCTCCAGTTTCAATCATAATGAATTACAGCATTAATCACAATTAGATACTTCATCAGGCACATTTGCTTCTGTACAGATAGGTAAGAAATATGTGGGTCAGTAGATGGAGACACTTAAAAGCTACACCCTGAGTCAGTTTAATGTGCAGTTTAAACTGATGTTCAGCCAAATAGTTACACAAAGTACAAGAAGATAAACCAGTTTGGCAAACAAACTTCTGTGTCTTCAAAAGCAGGCTATTAAGACTACTTTCTGAATGAATTAGAAGTGAAGGTGTGCTTTAATAGGGGAAAAGGGAAACGAGCAAAGCGAATTCAAGCCAATTGTAAACCTGAAGGATTCCTCGAGGGCTTTCACTCCAAGAAAGAGAGTGTACAGGCTCCCAGGTTTAAAACCTGTGATAAAAAGTGTGCACTAAGACTAAAGCCCTTGCAAATGAATCAGGGAAGTTTCTCCCCAGACATGAGGACAGAGGTCTGTCAGATTTACTCTTTACATGACTAGATTCATTGTGGTTTTGTTTCTTTAATTATCTATTTTTCACAAGTCTTTTAATTGCATCATCCATTTGGATCACTGTAAATTGACACATTATCTGCTTTGACCAAAAATGAATTTGAAGATAATGGCAGTTATCTAAGGGTATAATAAACCTAAAACCAGAGGATGTAGCACCGTCTAACAACAGCCCGACTCCCAAATATTTATCCCAAGCTATTCAGAGGACATGGAAGCAGCACAAAGAGGTTCGTGATACGTGCTCAAGGCAAGAGGTAGCCAAGAGTACTGAGTGAAGAGTATTATATCTAAAGGAATTAACTGTGGATTTAATCACTGAAATAAAGTGTGATTTGAGAAGGGGGAAGCACAGTACAGAATGTGCTTTAGAACTAGTGTTGAAGCAATGATGGAGCAAACAAGGTCAAAAGAGCAGCTTCCGTTCTACGACAATCGAGGTTATGGCAAGTACTGAAAGCCAAACTGCATTCTCTGCCTTTTATTCAGTCTGATGGGGTTGATAACAGGGAATATGCAGTAAATGAAATTTCCTGAAAGTGCTCCCTGGAGTTTCTTATTTGGAAAAGGTAAGGAAATTAAAATTGACTTAATTAATTAAAAGGGAATGAGAGTTCAGAAGTGCCCGAGACAAAGGTGCAGCATTTGTTGGAAAGCGGAAATTCACTCTGGATTTTCAGGATTCACAGTGCTGACTTTTCAGACGTCTATAGCAAAGCAATCATTTCCATTCAGTCTAGTGACAGGACGAGGGGGAATGGTTTTAAATTGGAAGAGGGGAGATTTAGATGAGATCTTAGGAAGAAGTTCTTTGGTGTGAGGGTGGTGAGGCACTGGAACAGGTTGCCCAGGGAAGTTGTTGATGCCCCATCCCTGGAAGTGTTTAAGGCCAGGCTGGATGGGGCTTGGAGCAACCTGCTCTAGGGAGAGGTGTCCCTGCCCAGGGCAGGGGGGTTGGAACTTGATGATCTTTAAGGTCCCTTCCAACTCTGACCATTCTATGATTCTATGATTCTTTCTCCTAAAACTGCTCCAAACCAGCTTCATTAGTAACGCTGAAAAGTTTAAACAAACATAAGTCTTCTAAAGGAATGCATTCATATTTGAGTGTTTTCCCAACAGCCTATAATGATGTATGACTTCCTCAATCCTCATGTTTTTAAAATCGTTAAGCGTTAACTAACTTCTTCATAACTTGCTAAAAATATTAAAATCATCAAGCCATTTAGTTGTGCCTAAAATAATCCAGCCCATAGCGGATCCTCCATCCTAAGTGAGAACCCTGTGGAAAGTAGATACAACAAGTAGATTCATATGAAAAATACTTACATATGATTAAAATTTTTTCTGCAAGAAAACAGATTTATCCTAACCATTACGCTTATTCATGTTTTGACTGGATGGCAATTAAAGGTTACGTACCAGGAGGCACAGGAATCTAAGATAGCACTTTAGAAACCACACCCAATTGCTCTAGAAAACCAAAATAAAAGAAAACAACCAAAGAGAATAACCACTGCTTTTAGCAACAAAAAATGTATTCTTTGGTTGGGAAGCACAGCATCCTTTCTCAGCTGTTTCAGCCACTGGCTAATTTGGAGCAAGAATAATGCAGTAACACTGATAAAAGTTTCTAAGAGGTTACAGCAAAAGGGAAGAAAGTACATGGGTTTTGGTGGTTCTATATATAGGATCTATAATTCAGCAGCTCCTTCTCAAAAACCAAGACAACAATAAGTCCCAAATTCCACAATAAACTCCCTGTCACTATATCTGTGCAGATTTTTGAGTAAATGACATTGACATTCTCTGTACAGAATCACTAAGCCTTACTGATAACTGCTTTACGTGGATTTAATGGCCTTGTAATAGAACTTTCTAGAACCAGGGACTATTTACAGGTGATGTAAGCAAAGATACTGAATTTTTAGGAGTTTCTTTCCTATATTCATAGTCTTTAATATCTTTAGTATCATTAACATAGATTTATTTGCGTTAAATTTGAAGGGTAGCTTAAATAGGCTCAATGGAGTTTGGCAACTGCCATAGCATTCCAAAAACAGGTTATAAAGAGAAAATCCAACTGCATTTTCTTTCTTCCTATCATATCTAATCAACCTCATAATTCCACTCTTCGTTTTCATGTTACCCTCTGAACTTTAACGCTGGGGAATAAGCTACAGAGGAAGAAAGGTAAAACAAAGTGGTAATAGCAGTATTGTTCAGTAAGTAGTAACTAGATACTACACAAGGCTATAAATATTGCCTTCAAGGCCTTTCCTGACACTTAAAAAAACTGAATTATGAAATTGATCAAAATCAAAATAAAGTTTAATAAGTTACAGATCACTATGATCTGGTCTAGATCATCTTTCACCATCAACTCTTTATACTTGGTCATCTTTCTGCCATTAACTGCAACAAGTAGGAATTATTAGGAGATCAATTAGAAGACAGGAACCCATGTGTCCATGTGTTGGGAATTTCAGTGCAAGGTACCAAGCAAGACAAATCAAAGTCTACTCCTTGGGCAGATAGAGAAGATGGATTTTTCCTATCAAGCTACTGATCGTATTTAGAGCTGCCTCAGCAGACAAAAGGTAGCTTTTCTCCTAGTGGGACAGTGGGGATACATTCATACTGTGCTTTCTTTGTAGCCAATTCCTTGACTTTACTCAAGCACTCATACATCTGTAGAAGGTTGGAGAGATTTACAGCTAGCCATTTTATTTTGCATTGCTCTGTTTCTTTTCTTTCAATCTAAAAAATAATTTGAGAAACAGAATTTTTCTAGTAAGCTTGAAGGACTCAAATGACATAAATAAAAAATAATCAATGAATGGATCACTATGATCTTTCTTCATGTCAATTAATACTTCTGCACTCAATCAGATCACTGAAAATGATGACAGCCCATCAATTCCAGTTGGCACCTTGCTCCAGGCAGTGACCTCTAACTGGTTTCTCCGAAGAAGAGAGAATGGGCCACCACGTACCTAGACTTTACTATGAGAGTGGGACAGAATTCCTCCTCTCTCTCTAGTGGTAATTATTTCATATCCTGAAGCAGGATGATCAATATTTCCCTCATCACTTTGGCAAAAACAATCTCCCATCTTACACAAATCTAAATATTTATTTTTAATTTCTGCTCATCTTCTGCTTCAACCTCATGAAGGGGCAGAAGACTATTACTCCACGCTTAGTGCTGAAATGTTCCTCAGACATTTAATTTATCAGTGTTTTCTTTTTTTTTTGTGTATTACAGGTCAGTTAGAAAAATTATTCAAAGTATTCAATTTCTAATGAGGTGTCCATTACTTTTACACTTTATATAATTTTTCTGGTACTGGTAAACAGCAATACCTTTTTTTTTTATTACATAATTTGGGTGGGAAAAGGCCACAAAGTGACTAGAAAAGACAATTTAGAATTTTGGTTGAAAACAGTAAGAGCAAATTCAAATAAATATAAGCTTTTTTGTTTTTACAAAAGCTGTATATTTTCTAATAGAAATATCTCTATTTTTTAAAAAGGTTTTATTGAAAAGAGTGAAAAAAAAATCCCAATGTTGATGATTTAACCCACTAAATAGCTTTAAGAAACATGAATCTTGTCATCAATAGCTGTTTTTTGTTCTATACATTTTTAACTCTGGCAGTTTTTAATTTATTTATGGAAATTATTCTACTTTGTACTTTAGCACAGCACACCATTCTCCTAACATTTGCACGGTATGTGCAAGCAGAAAATCTACTGATAAACAGTCCATATAGAAATATTAGAGGGATGGAGCACCTCTNCTTTCTACCTGTTGTCCAGAATTTCTTATTACGAAAGATTTATATTACACTCCCCACGCCCAATAACAAAAAATATTTAATGCACAAAGGTTTAAATATTTAAAAAACACAAAGAAAACAAACAAACAAACAAATTAGGAGTCAGTTGGTATCAAAGGAGCAGTTATTTAAACAGCCAAACTGCCCATTTTCCAGGTGGGTTTATGTCATAGCTCTGTCTATGTTACATGAACACCTGAAAGAGATCTCTGTGTGTCAATATGTTCACAAACAAACAAATATTTCTTGCATATAGTATTTAAATGCCATGCATTGTATATATTTATACTGCAGTTAACTGGAATGAGATATCTCACTGCAGGAGCCAGGGGCAAAGCAAATTGACCTTTCTAATTTTCTTAATGAGTAAAGATACAGCTTTCTTAAGACAAATAATCAAATATATTGCTTGACAGCAACTCACACCACAAGTGTTTCAGTGCTTTTGAAAGTCATCTTTGGTTAAATTTATTAAAAAAAAAATATTATTTGGTTTTCATATTAAAAAAAAAGAAGCAGCAAAATCTTTACCAAAAATAAACATGCACAACTAAAAAAAAATCTATGTCTTCATGAGTTTTTTTTTCAAGCTGCTATTTTGAATAGTAGAATTGCATTGCAGTGCAGACTGATTATGTTTTAATCCTCAGTGGTCTTCTCCAATATGCAAACAGTAGGACAGCGATAAAGAAGATTTCACTTCATGAACAATAAGGTAATTATTAATGAATTGAACTGATTTACAGAAACGTGATACATTAACGAACACCCATGAAAGCTCCTGTGGAAACGACGAGCTTTTTAAAATGCGTACGGAATAGCAGAAGACAAGTTGGACAGATAATGACCACAGGAAATGACCTTGAATCAAATGATGGAAAATTAAGGTAGAGTGAGTGATTGAGATTTCATGGGAAATCTTTATCACTCTGCTGTGGTGTAGAGCCTGAAAAGAGGAAAATCAAGAGTGCAGACAGGGGAGAAAAACTCTCATTAGACGCTGCATTTCTACCTTCTCCATTTGTAAAGGCATATTTTGTCTTTAAATGATGCTTACAGAATAAGTTTTGTTATGAATCTAGCATGAAGACTACGCATTCAGGAGCCTCTAGAGGGACAAGCAGCCGTAAGATGAGGAGGAAGGGGAGGAATTTAGATATTCAAATGAAATATTGATTACCAGATCTTAAGGAGAAGGGTAGAAGTGAGTAAAATAATAACAAAGCTGGTGCCAGGTGTGAAAATAGGGACAACGAGAAGGAATGCTTTCATTAGGGGAATAAATAGGATTGCTTCATTAGAACAGCAGAAAAGGGTCTTATCTTCAGTCCTTTTTGCCCCTTTTTTTCTCTTCAGAGAATGGTGGTGGTAAACAAGTAGAGGTGGAGAAGTAACAGCCAGAAAAATCTTAAGGTAAAGAATCCAAGCTTAAGTTAATTGGACATTTTTGGTTAATAAAGGGTAAGGAACAATATTTATTGTCAGGCACACTGCTGGGAATTGATTTTATTTTATGTTTTTGTGTTTCTCACCTAAGAGACCATAGAACAGTATGACTCTTAGCCAATATTGGAATCCAAACCACATTTCTGTGGCATTCAGGAGCAACCACAGCAGTCTCATGTGCTCCTTTAAGTTATGATCACATGGATGTGGCCAAAAATGTTTTCCAGTAACCCATGACAGATGGGAAAATCCCCTGGCAGCAGGCACATACTGAAATCCCTACGGTTTAAAGAAAAATCATGGCATGTCTAGAGTTATTAAGGAAATGTACTGTTCACACATAGAAGAAGATAGTCAAAGTTCTTCTGCCAGGGTCTTTAAAAGTGTAAAAATACAACAATTTAACTAATAAGCAAAATAGGAAAAAAAAATATCTGAATTTTATAACCTTAATCCTAATTAATATAGAACATTAAAACAAGTTTTATAAATGTTGCCTTATTACACCTTATTCCAGGCAAAAAATGTTTTCCTTCATCAAACAAAGCACAACTTAAGGAAGGAAACAAAGGGAAAAAACTGACCCCAAAACAACAGTGACAGGGAGCAACTGCAGCCCACTGCCAGTGTCATCTCTCCGCTCCCCAAAGGCAGGCACTGTTTACTTGGTTAGTCTAATAGACAGAATCACTAACTACACACACGTGCCCAAAGGGAGAGGGAGGAAGTCACTCACACAGAACATCAGAATCCGCTGGGACACAAGGTCAAACCCAGTAGTGGAACAAAAGAAATCATTCCGATCAGGTTGTTTTGAAGGGAAATAGCTTGTGCCCTGGTGGAGCCCAGTCAGTTCCACGACAACGGCCAAGTCACTAATTCAATAAAAAGTCATAGGAAATTTGATTTCCAAGTTTTTTTTTTCCTTGCTGACTGTTGCTACTTGCTAATTCTTGGAATAAACATGGTGATGGACTGAAATAAATTAATAGAAATAGCCCTCATTGCAGCCCTTGCTTTTTGAAAACATGGAATTCTAACTGGAAGAGCTACTTGATATTTCTTAATTTTTCTTTGTCTGAAATCTTGTCCTATAACGTATTCCTGTACTGCTTTTCAAAGTACATAATGCTGTTGTATTAATACTTAAACATTCATTTTCCATATAGTCACAGACAGACAAAATGCAAGGCAAAAAGGCAAACTTGATACACATTAAAATTACAGTCTTGTATGAATAAAGAAATAAAATAATAAAAAACCCCACCTCCTAGCACAAAACATGTAGGGCACAACATTTTGGCACAGGAGAAATTCGTGACAGAAAGAGGTTTTGTCCAATTGGCTCACAGAGCATTTAGATTAACAATTAAATGACTTTTAATTTATTTTTATATTCTGGGGATATTTGTATAGATGGCTACAGAAAAACTGTAGAAATTAACATTAGTTTAAAAGGCACTTTAATTTTTACTTCTTCTCTTTGTTTCAAAACATTCACTGATCTGTTTGCTACACATTTACATACAAAGCCAGGCTTTTTCCTAAATTTTCTTCATATGGATGTGTACGTAGAAACGGATGGATGCGTGCACACACACAGAGTGATGTGTGATAACCTATGGGACAATGAAGGAAGACGCAGGTGCTGAAAGGTGGATTTGATGGAAAAAAAGCAGGAATGCTGCTGATTTGTCTATGGTCCTTCAATGGACACAGAATAAGACAGATAAACAAACCATAAATGACACAGGAAAAAAAAAATCGTGCTGGTGGTTGGTTTAGCAGAAGCCAGAAAAGCAGCAAGACATTATAACCAACAGGACACCAAAAGGGGGAGTAAAAATAAAGGAGTGGATATAAATTCTAAAAATTAGAAGTTATGGCACACTTAAATCCAGTATAAACCAGAGGCAGGAAAAAAACCCCACATCTAATCCTGTTAAATTGTCCTCAAATAAGAAGAGAAAGTGAAACTTTTAGTTAAAGGAATAATCAGTGACAATCATTAGCACATCTCGCTCCCATGGTAAGTTAACATAAATAAAGCAGCACCTCAGGATTTAAGCAGAAACTATAGATAATATAGTCACAGAATCATAGGATTGTCTGGGTTGGAAGGGATCTTTAAGATCATCTAGTTCAACCATCAATCTGACACTGACAAAAACTATCAGTAACCATATTTCTAAGCACCATGTCTACCCATCTTTTAAACCCCTCCAGGGATGGTTACTCCACCACTTCCCTAGGCAGCCTGTTCCAATGCTTAATAAGCTTTTCAGTGAAGAAATTTCTCCTAATATGGACCCTAAACCTTCCCTGGTGCAACTTGAGCCTGTTTCCTCTTATCCTATCACCCTTGACTGGGAAGAAGAGACCAACTCCACCTGGCTACACCCTGCTTTCAGGGAGTTGTAGAGAGTCACAGCTGACACAAGAATATGTGAAATGAACCATTAATACATTTGTGAAGGTGTATTTGTTTTGTAGATACTGTTTTAGAGGGCATATCACCTAACACAAATTGGAGAGCCAGTACTTTTGGATGCAGAGCTGAAGGTCTAAATGCTGAAAGGAACTGGCACAATTGCATTCCAGTTCCAAAGAACTCTTTTTTACCACCACTTGAGCTGAAGTTCTTCACACAGACGCACGTTTTTTTCAATGAAAGAACAGGATTCCCCTGGATTTTTCAAAGTTCTTCCTGTTTTACTACATGAAATTTCTCATTATCAAAAGGCTTTGCAAGCACACAGTGTTACTAAGTACCTTGATGAATAGCTACGAATATTTCTGATAGAGATCAGATAAATCTTGACATAAGGGTCTTTCCATAGACAAGAGCATCCCTCCAGTTCCCTTTTAGCTGGGGTGAACAAATCTACTGATCAGGGAAAACCAGATTTTCCGGTGTGTCAGAACATCTCTGACATCATGAGCTCTGTGATCATACACCTGGAGCTCAAGACAAGACCACACAGAGGCGTGGAGAAGCTGTTTTCAATTTAACTTTCAAAACAGTTCCAAGAACCGTGTTGTCACACTACTGGAAAAAAATGTCAGACAGGTATTTAAGATAGGATAAACTGGAGGTTACAGTTTGTATGGTAACCAACGATGTAGGGCTTTAATGAGATGAAAGATTTGAAAGGGTTATTTGCAAACCATCTAATAATAAGTAATTTTAGATGTCTCAAGGCCAGTCATATGGAGAATGCAGTCGTTTATAGTTTTATAATCTTTGTGACATGGTGCCCTCCAGCAAGCACAGAATGGGTCCGATTTCAGTTGTTTTAAAAGACCTGAATGTATCAGAATAAAGTTGGGTCTCAGCATGTTAAAACAGCGTGAAATACATTCCCTTGCAAATTGTTTACAGAAAAAATGTGTTTATGGAAATGTATCACTGATTAAAATTACTAAAGGTAAAAGACTCTCTCTGAGTCTTTTAATTGTATTTCTTCCTAGAGTGTGGCTAGTAAGGATGCTATTCCAAACTCCCACTATGAAAAAATAATAACAAAGTCCTTTGTTTTTTCTTTTTCTTTGAACTACTATTTTCCCTAACTGTTTTGAAGATCCTGGTTTTTAAAAAGCCGATGACTCTTTTGATGATCAAAATCCAGCTTCACTCCCGGAATTTCATTCTTGCAAACAGGCACAGATTTTTTTGTACCTTAAAAACAGAGACTCTGAGAATCGAATCTTAAGAATACCTTAGTGAAGAAGATGTTTTGATTATGAAGATGGTTGTTGAGGCTTCCTCACTATTGAGGCTGGATGTGGAAACCTGAGCAGTGTCAATTCAACAGACCAGGATTTAAGGAAAAGTGGGTGAGAAAGTGAATGGAGACCTCAAATATATTCGTAATCCAATTAGTCAAAAAGCTGTCAATTACTGTAAAAAAGCTTCTTTGTTTGAACAAGAACGTGAAATAGCTTTCTCAATTTGGAAATTTCTCTTTTTCTTAATTTAAGCAGTTGTAATGTTAACTAGATAATTACTTCAGCCTAAGACAATCAGCCACAAGTTCAAACTTTCAGATTAGAATGGTGTGACCGATGCCATCGCCTTTCTGCTATGCCAAGAGACAATCAAATTCTAGATTGCATCTAAAAGAACTGAAATACAGATTTATTCATTGTATGGTACATATTGTATGTGCTTTTTGATTTTTGATCTACTGTGTGATCAAAGCAATAGACAGGGTAGAATTTGCCCCAGGTTCCCACCAGAGGTTGGTTGGAAAAGGCCAGCATAGGAAAAGGGGAGCTGTGCCCTGTATCATGATGCCATAATATTGCAAAGTTCTTGTGTTTTCACAGTCTTTCTACAATTCAGTCCTACCGGAGAAGAGATGTGTAAAAAGCTTTCTAGAAAAACTTCCAGAGTGAAAACACTACACAAATATTAATGAAAGTATTCATACTGAACTGCCTGAACTATGATTTATTTTTTCAAGTAGAAACATTTTACTTTCAGGTTTTTAAATTAAAAATCTAATTTCCTCAAAATAAGCATTTTTGACTGTTAAGGATTTCGCCCGACTTTAAAAAGATCTGTTTCAAATAATTTTCTCTTAGTTTTGAGTCTGGGAAGGAAAAAAAAAAGAGCCCTAACAATCAGTTATTTCCACATCTATATGCACAGTCTCTTTAAAAGCTGTTTGTATTCTTCACATTGACCTGTTTTTAACTGTCTGAATCTTCTGCAGGGAACAGAGATGAGTATGGGAGGTTGTGCAATATGATTTTTGAAGGGAATAAAAGTTCTCTGATGTAAAAAAAATAAAATTAAAAAAATGCTGCAAGTCAGAACACCTTAAAATCTTACAGACATGGAGACAAAATGTGCCATCTGAGTTTGGAGGAGCAGTGTTATTGCAAACCCAAGCTAATTCATACCCGTTGCATTCCTTAGTACTACGACATTTACAAGTAAACTGCTAAATATAAAAGATTCCAAGTTCGCTGAATCAGAAGAACCTCAGCTTTTGGTATGATTAAGTTTTAATTGTATTTTTCCTTAGGGATCACTAGGAGCTAATAAGCTCAAGGAAATAGGACTTTAAATAGCAGGAGTAGTAAAAGTCACCCCATGCACCATACTCTGATTCGCTTGGCTGCCCACGGCGTCCTATTGCCTGCAGTTTCAAGAGTTCAGTTTTCATCAATGAAAAATCCATAAAACCCCCTTAAGAAACTCTTCATCTTTGAAACGATGGCTGCGTCGGTACATCACATCCCTTCTGTGAATCTCAGAGACACTGCTGCTGCCACGTCTGCTTACTTCTCCCGCGGTTTGTTTGGGAGAAACACCTTTTTGTGAGTCACAAATTCTGAATCACACACTTCTCAAGATTAACGATATGCATCTCTGTGTCTGAGAACAGAGATTGCAGCTGTAAGCATCTAGAGTAACTACTAACCTTATGAAAAGTCTTTTGCTTCCTTTTTTGAGACTATAGAACCTTTCTGCTACCTATTCCACATTTGTTCCCACCCATTTCTCAGCTGGATAAAGGAACTCTGGATGGTACAATGTATGGAGGCATCACTCTTCACACACAGTGTGAAACATAACCAAAACTTGGGCTATAAATCAGCACAAACCAAACAAAGTTATCTTCTTTCTCCCAGGGATGTATACTTTTTTCCTCTCTTTAGGTGCTTCTGAATGTGGCTGGTTGAAAACCTGGCAGCTAACGTGAAGGCAGTTGATGGTTAACCGTTAATTAAATTATAAACTGCCATTAAAATCGATTTGATAGTTTTCACTCATTCTCTCCTACACATCCTAACCAATGGCTCATTTGCAAATTCAAGCAAGGCCCTCATTCATTTATAATGCTTGATTTTGAGGGTCCAAAAAATGTTAATGCCTAATTTGAGACAATGTAATTGCATTCTGTAACTGCATTTCTGCATTTGAAAATAGATGGAAACCTTGCAAATACAAACATGTAGAAAGAATAAATATTTTTACAATATAACCATGTGAAAATATGTTAATTAGATTGAGGAACATGGCGTTAATAAACTAAGGACATCTTAAAAATCATCAAAGAGTTGAATAACAAGGTTACAGTACTACTCTAATTAATTTATTAATTAACAAAGACAGACATTGTTGTCATTGTTACATCCCCGTAACAATTCAGTTAGTTCTATCAGAAAATTGATCCTGGCATCTGACAACTGAGATGCAGAGGAAAGACTTAAGGAATGCCAAGGCTAAGAATTTATTAAACTCAAGGAAAAAATAAAGCAGCAATATATTGAGTTTCAGAATGAACGAAATCTCCTGGACTTGCAGGGTCCCAGGACTCTATAACAGGGGCAACAATTAGATACGGCACAACTTTGGAGACACACTACCCAATCATCTGGGAGCTCTGCAGTTTTGATGAGAGAATGAACTGTTAATTAACAAATATTAAGATCCCAACTTGTCAAGTGAAATTAAACTCAAGGGATGAAGTGGGGCTGCCCACGAGAAGCTAAGCTATCAAAACTAAACCAGGTCAAACCTAGGGAATGCCTTTTGGAAACAGTGCTTATTTCTGCTGCTTAATTTCTGGTGGTTCAAAATACCTCATAATAGCTCAGTTAATCTTTTTCTCCAAAGTCTCTGAGATACAGTACACTCCCAAACATGCTATTTTGAAAAAATCCAGGGATCCACATTACCTCTTAGCTTCCTTATGAGGTGGGATGCTTTCCCTTCTAACAAGATTCTAGCATAGTGATTTCTCTCTGAAACTAAAAGGACTCGAAGGACAATCTTACTGTTTGAGAAAAATCACCCTTGCTGAAGATGAGTACCACACAGTTTAGAACTGCACAACCTCCACGTCACAACTGCTGCCTGCACAGATGCCATGAAAACACATTTCCTTAGTCTGAAGAGAGTATCATAGAAGAGTTTGAGTTGGAAGGGACCTTAAAGATCATCCAGTTCCAACCCCCTGCCCTGGGCAGGGACACTTTCCACCACACCAGGTTGCTCCAAGCTCCATCCAGCCTGGCCTTGAGCCCCTCCAGGGATGGGGCATCCACAGCTTCTCTGGGCAACCTGTTCCAGTGCCTCACCACCCTCACAGGAAAGAATTTCTTCCTAATATCTCATCTAAATCTAACAGGAAAGATGGTTTCACAGACATAACAAAATTTCCCTGCATGGAGGGTAGTTCCCTCGCTGTATGTATCTCTGTAGAACAGATTAGACAGTTTAATTCTTCTCCTGAAAGAAACTCCTGGAACCTGAGGAGTCTAGGAGCTGTGCAAGACTTCTCAATGAGGCAATTATTTAATCTTTTTCTTTTGAATGAGTACTGAAGTTAAAGGCAAGTCCAGCAGTCATTTCATTCTATTTGATCTAGTCCTGATTTTCTATTCATTAGTAGTTGGATGGTTTTCCCATCTCTCAAGCTTGGTATCACAGCACACCTGGTTCTGATTTTTAAAAAGCAGTATGTATGTAAAAAAAAGTCTCTTCTGTAACAATAATAATAATATTTTTATTATTGCCACTGACAGCAACTCAATAGTCAGCTTATGTTGAGGAAAAAGCTTCAGCACTGGTCAGCCCATCAGCTGAAAAACAGTGAGGATTTTTACGTGCTTCCAGAAAGACTTGAATTGCAGCTGATCTGCTTCTCTGATAGTGTTTCCTCTCAAACAACACAATTTATATGGCAGAAAATGTGCAAAAATGGGGGAAAAAAAAAATCTTTCTGAATATATTATTTTTTCTGCTTTTCCTTTTTTTTTTCTCTTTTAAAACAATTTCTAGAGAATTTTATTTATTATTTATAAACTTATCTTCAACGTAAAACATCACTTATACTGAACTAAGTGTGGATATAGATTATTTAAAGTGTTAGTTCACCGTCCAAATCCTACATTGGATTCTTCTGTGGGTGCTTCACAAAGCATTACATTTATTTAACAGCGTACAACTATTCTGCTTTAAGTTTAATTTGGATATGATCAATTAAATTAAAGGTTTTTTTACTAGATACCTGCCTCAGTGATATTCAGTAATTCCATAACAGGGGTAATACTGCCCATTTTAAAGAAAGATTTTTATTAGTGGAAAAAGAACCCAATAAAACTGTGACTCTTCGTCTTGTCTCTTAAATATCTGACATTAAATTAGCACAGTTAAAAAAGAAAATGTCTTTAAAAATATGAAGAAATGCTTAATAGATTTTAATACAAATTGATGCTGGAAAAGCAGACCTATGGTTAAATACCAAAGACCTGCATTTGTTCCCACGTGAAGGTGACACAGAAATTTTCACATGGAAAATTCACAGGAATGCTGAGATCACATCTAGCATGCAAAAAACCCGGCACACACTCACACGATTTCTGCTATTAAAAGCCAAGCTCTCTCATACCACAATTGACATATTTTTTTAAATGGCTTCAGCTACAGGAAAGGTTGGAAAACTGACATTCCATTAATTCACAACCTACCTCTGATAGAAAAAGCTACAAAGGAGTTTCCCCATAATGCACTGCAGATTATGTCACTAATGCTCATCTGGAGGCAAAGCTTTTCTCTAATTTGGAGAGCCAACTCAGACCTTCCTCTACCTCAGAACCATGTCTCTCTGCAGGAGGGAAGGACAACTGTGCCAAACTGTGTTGAATTAAATACGATTATGTGGTTGCATCTCTTACTACTTACTGAAGAAGTAATGCACGTAGTAAAATCACTGGTTTTCAACCTTTTCACATCCCTTACACAATAACAGTTGTAAAATCACTGGGCTGTGAGGGTGGTGAGACCCTGGAACAGGTTGCCCAGAGAAGCTGTGGCTGCCCCATCCCTAGAGGAGTCCAAGGCCAGGTTGGAGGGGGCTTAGAGCAACCTGGTCTGGTGGAAGGTGTCCCTGCCCAGGGCAGAGGGGTTGGAACTGGGTAGTCTTTAAGGTCTACTCCAACTTTAACTATTCTACTATTCTGTGATCACAAAGTTTTTAAATTCACTTTTCACATATGCAGCTGGGGGGATGTTGGGGGTGGAGGGCAAGAGGAAAAAAGTATCACCAACTGATTTACTGAGCTACAGAAACCTTCTTATTCAAACGACAAGAAACCTTTAGTCTCACTTTCTTGTCAAGAAAAGCCTCAAACGCTTCTTTATCCAAACCGCATCAGACCAGGGCTTTAGGTTTTAGTCAGACATAAGGATTGCCAACCTGTTGAAAATTCTCTTTGATTTCAACTCGACTGTCTCAAAATGATCCCATGTTGCCTTTTATCTGAATGTTTATGTCTGAAAGCAGCAACAGCAAAAACTCTCCTACGTTCTTTGAAGGCAATATCTTTAATCAAAATAGCAATAGAAGAACACATCTGAGTACATTTTAGTTCTCCTTTACTCTTTTAAAGGCTACCTACAACACTCAGTCTTCAGAACAAGTTTCTGCTCTACAGAGGTATTTAAATACCCCATATTTCAGGATCTTTTAGCCTCATCAGTTCTTCTGAAACTAGCTGAATTAGTTCATCAAGCAGGTTGATAAAAATTTGTTTATTTCTGCTTCTGTGAGTGTGATCAGGCATAGGAGTTAAGGTAAACAGAATGAAAAAATGAGGTGGTGCAGAAGAGGGATTCTCAGTAAGACAGGAAGCAGGACAACATTTTGGAGCCTTAATAAGTTATCAGAAGCTATTGAGGAAAGACCTTATTCTAATCCATCTGTTCCCAAAATAAACAAGGACGACAGAACACTTGGAATAAACACTGGCCCAGGTTACACAGAGAGGTGGTAGATGTCCCTTCCATGGAAACACTTCAGGTCAGGTTGGATGAAGCTCTGAGCAACCTGATCTAGTTGAAGATGGCAGAGGGGGTTGGCCAATACTGCCCTTTAAGGTCACTTCCAACCCAAATTACTCTATGACTCTACAAAATGACTAGGTTATTGTAAAAACAACAGAGGAAAATTAAGATGAAATATTTATCTCTCTGTATTGTCCTGACCAAGGCCTGAAATCACAGCTTTTGGATTTGGGCATGGAACGTGTGATCTTTGTTTTCTTTGTTCCCCAAACTAGATGAGGTGCAAAAGATGAGGAGATAAGCTGGTTCTACTGAAAAAAAAACACACCAAAAAACCAAAACAACAACAAAAAACCCCCACAATCTGTCTGTTCACTGAAAACTTAGGGATAGAGATTTCCTGCTGCTAAGGAAGATGTCATCAATTCATTGGGGAAAAATTATACAGCAGCTTTTTCATTTGCTCTAGATGAACACTGTCAGAAACCCAGCACAGAGCAGATGAGTTTCCAGGTACCTCTGAAGTGAGTGTGCTCCAATATATATAACATAACAGCAGTAGTTCCTGTCCCTCTAGCTCAAAGTATATTATATATACATGTAAGGTAAATATATACATATATTTATATAAAATAAGAATGCAGACAGTTCAAAACATGCACTATCTGGATTTCAAGTTTTACTTAGAGGTAGGTGGTGTGAATTCTTATGAGCAAAGCTCATGGCTTTAGTCCTTCCATTGCTGAACCTTCCCAATACCTAGTATTTCCCAAAACTCCTCGTTCAATCTCAGCCACCCTCCTGGCTTTTTAAAGTTTTAATTTCTTTACCAGTGTAGCCACTATGAGTATCAAAGTGCAGTCTGGTCTCCAGTGTGTCGATAATGGAGTCAGGGAGAGTAGTAGCTCATCATAGAATCATAGAATGGTTAGAGTTGGAAGGGACCTTAAAGATCATCAAGTTCCAACCCCCCTGCCATGGGCAGGGACACCTCTCCCTAGAGCAGGTTGCTCCAAGCCCCATCCAGCCTGGCCTTAAACACTTCCAGGGATGGGGCATCAACAACTTCCCTGGGCAACCTGTTCCAGTGCCTCACCACCCTCACAGGAAAGAACTTCTTCCTAAGATCTCATCTAAATCTCCCCTCTTCCCATTTAAAACCATTACCCCTCGTCCTGTCACTAGACTTCCTGACCAAGAGTCCCTCCCCAGCTCTTCTGTAGGCTCCCTTCAGATACTGGGATATTCTTTCATCTGATACACCGGTAATTATGAGTCCATCCATGGAATGGGCATTTACTTATTTTGCCATTCATTTCCCATTCTTCAAAGGAATGAAGAACATTATGTAAATTAATTTCTACTCCTGCCAAAACAAGCACGTAAGGATTTGCATTTTCCCCATAAATGTATTTGTAAATGCTTACATTTTCATTTTAATTGTGAAACAACATTTGATGCAGACAATACTGCAAACTCTTAAAGGGCACTTCAGACTGAGAATACATTTAACTCCTATTTAAAACCCTTTTGCTGTTGTTTAACAGAGATTTACATTTTCAGGGACAGTTCAGAAAATATTATTCTTATATTATATTATATACATAATTCTTATAGATCGTTTGAGATGAGGGCTTTATCCTGCTGGAAAATAGATTCTGAAGCTATGGGCGATAACAGAAGTATGGACAATTTTGCCTCATGAAGTAGTCCCATGATACAGGCCTATGGCTTTTAATATCAAATTTTTGCATGAGTGTCATAAAGGTATTACATTTTCAAATACATAAATCTATAGAGAATTTAAACTACTGATGCAGAAATACTGTAAAACGCTAGTCTGTTTGGACAGCTTTTGTATTATATCTTATCTAAAAGTAAGTTTAGACTTCGCCTAATACTCTTTTAATTATCTGGGGGAAAATAGGCTTTTGTTAACAGAGGAATAATTCCTGAAGAGGAACTACTGTGCTGTTAGAACTTCTCTAGGCTTGGCAGTGGAGGCATCTGTCAGACGAGTTTCCCCTTGCTACCCAACAAATGGCCTGAACTTAATTCAGGAGGGAACATCCAAGCTGTCAAGTCATACAGGAGCTATTTATGATCACCAAGAAAATGAACAGATATATGCAGAAGGCTTTACATATTTTCCCAGTGAAAGCACAGTAATGTCAAAAGTTTAAATATTAAAAGAACTTTGGCTCTTTGCATGTAAACCAGGAGAAAGAATGTTTCGCCATTTCTGAATAAAGACTAACACGGTGAGGAAAACAAATTTTTAGCACTCCTTCATGTTTCTAATAATCCACAGGTGACTTCTGACACTAGCAGAGGTGTTATTCTTGATGAATCAGAAGAAAATAAGATTTTGTGAGGATATTTAGCAATGAACACATTAAAGCAAGTTCACCACTTCTGGTAATTCAGAAGCAAGTTTCTAATTCAGTTTTTGTATTTCTCAGGACAGCATAAGAAAAAGAACAGAATAGTATTTTCCAGATTTATCCCGTAGCAATTAAAAGGTTCAAGATTTCCATTTAGTAAGTGAGAATCCAAACCTATGAAGCCTCCATGAATAAGCATAGGGACTTGTTTAAACCTTTAATTTATAAACTAAAATCTGACCCCGTACCAATGAGCACCCCTAAAATCAAACTGTTCTGTGTCTATAACATGCAAACACGGGTAATTTCAGGTTTTGAAAACATCTGTGAAGGAGTTTTGAAGTAATGATTTAAATAGCCTTATAATTCTTGCAAATAATGGATAATAATTTATATTATTAAAATTTTCTCCTGCACTTCCAGTGATTTCAAGATTTGACTCACTTTGATGAACAATAAAGTAGTAAACACTGATTTAAAAATCAGCAGGTTTCTAGATTTCAATTTCCTATTTATATCTACTTGGTGTAAATAAAACATGGCTCAAATCAACGCTATGTGCTTCACTAAGTATTCATCAGAGATACAATTAAATTGAAATGTAATACATTTGGATTTTAACTTCAAACATTTTGGGAATGAAAAAACCACTATTTCTCTAAGACTTCAAAATATTCATCAGCCATATGACAGGGAAACGCTAAACGCATTACTCTGGTTAAGGGCATCCTGTTGAATGTAGCACAAATCCTAATTACAGAGATGGAATTCAATTAAGCACGGCAAGAAGTCATCTTCGTAAAGGAGATGGACAAACAATAATGATACATCAGCATTTACAGCTAGAAGCATAACACTGGTTAAGACAGACTAATGCTTTGAAGTACTATGGCAAATCTGCTTTTTTATGATGTATTTCTCATCTCTTTAGGTTGTCAAACTTGGGGATGAGAAGAAATGTTCCTGTGCTGAATGCAGAACATCATACCCACTAGAATCACCTGGGCACAATTTGCTGATTTGAAAAAGCATTAGGCACTGTTTTGTCATTCAGTAGAGGGAAATCTGGTTGAAATAGATGCTTTGAGATCTGTGAAAAAGGGTCTTCAAGTCCTATGAAAGTGTGTTGGCAAATGGGGAGATGTGTTAGATTTTTATACAACTGCTTATATTGCAGCCAGAAAAGATACAAAGGAATTTCCAAATTCCATAACATATCTACTTAAATAAATATTACGCCAAATGAAATTCAGTTTTGAAACCACATCCCAACCCTTCACTTCCAGATTAATATAAGTGAAAAAAACAACAGGAATTAATAACTCACTGCTCAATTTAAAACCAACTGTAATGTCTCAGCAAAAAATGTTCCAATAAAATTGTCTTCAGTCAAGCACTGACTGACAAACCAACAATAGATAAAACAAGGAAATAAAAAAAACACTGAAAAATAATTGTGCATGCCCATTGGAATTGTGTTCTGTAATGAACATCTAGGCTCAGAAAAAGTATTACACAATACTTTGTAGTATCTGATACTGGAAATACAAGTCTGATGCAGACTCTTGGACTATGAAACATGGAACCAATTCAGTATTCAACTTGATGTTTAAATCTGATCTGTAGATCAGTATAACCATCGCAATACAGTAAGGAAAATATAATTACCTGCTTTGAGGACTGTTGATGGGGAAAGAACTTTGTTCTAGGATGTAAATACTCATTGAAAGTGACACCTTTAACATCTACTTAGTGGGAGAAGACAACAGACCTTCCAAAAAGATTTTTTTTCTAATATTTTGGGGATTGTTAACTGACCTATACCATGGAAAGATGGAGGGCTAAGCAAATTCTGCTAATGTAAGGGAAGTACCTACAGCTGCTCGGTCTACAAAGAGGTAAAATGACTTTTTCAACACCTTTGTTAGATTTGGATTAAGAGTACATTATCCTCTTTTGCTATAGAAGACACAACGTTATCAACACCTCTATAGTGCTGGCACAAAGGAATAATCAACAGGATATGAAGACAGACCATGGCACAGACTTTTCTGAAGAGCCACTATCTATACGTCAGTTCACACTATGGTTACCAATACACCAGTTTTTACATTGGGAATTGTCTTTAAGATGTTTCCCAAGGCCACGTTCTGTATTCTGTCAACAAAGAAAGAAGCTGCAGGCCATACTCCTAATCCTCAGTTTCTCTAAGATGATGTAGTCAAGAAGTCATATAGGATTTTGAGATGGACATTCATGTGAGAAAACTCTGGATATGCATAAAAACATCTTGAAGAGTAACAGTTTCAGGTGAGTAATTTGTGTTTTATTGTGGTTTGACTGTCCCTGAGCAAACTTACATGGTAAGAATTCCAAGTGCAATGGCTTGGAATGAACCGGAGGAGTTCTTCACATCCTCCAGTGAAGTGAAGACTCAGATCTGGACTTCTCAAAGACTGTAATTTTTCTAGACACTTCAGGAAGTGCATAACGTTTAGCCAAAGTGTGAAAGGAGCTCCAGGTGGCTGTATGGCAAATGTCAAATACCAGAAAGTTAACGGGAAAGCTCGTGTTTCTGCTTGAATTGCAGCCAAGTGGACCTTTCAGAAGAAAAAGGGAGTGAGTGATTTTGATGGTGTTCTTTTATACACCAGACGTCTTTGAGAGGGGACTGGCAGTTCCTTGGTTCTTTCAGCTTCTGATGAAAGATGACTGTTCTTGTAAGGTCACGTCCTCATTCTAACATCTAATTTTTGGAGATTTGTTTCCAGAGAAGTGTGAAGTTTAAGCAAGAATACAGGCAAGTTAACTTCCTTCAGTAGATGAAAGTCAGAATTCTCTTTGGGTAAAAGCTTCAGATGGATCCTACCACTTGTCCTTATGGAAAACAGCGCAATGGAAATAACTGTAAGAGCTTGAATCTCAGCTACCCTTGTTGCGGAGGAGAGATCATAAGGACTGTTTTCACAGATAAATGCAGAAGACAGCATTCAAAAGATTCAAAAGGCTGTCACATAAGAAGATAAAGGACATGAATTGTTCGTTTTTGACAATAGGGCAACTATTAGTAGCCTAGCGTGATTTGCAGGGGTTTCTGATGTGAAAACTGAGTGATGGAAGATCCTGCAGAGTTAGAGCTGCAAAACAACCTCCCCTGTGGAAGCAAGGTGGTTACTGTACTTCAGTTTAAGCATTTAGATTCTTCTATTTTAAATGAGTACATACCATGAAACACTTTCTGTAAATATACATCGGGTCACTGTAATAAAACTCTTAAGGGACTTGGTTCTGTAGTCTCCAAATACAGTTGAGACCGTATCTGTGCTGAAATGTATACTGTGAGAAGAGACTCTCCAAGGAAGAGAGAGCTAGAAGATGAGATCTCCAAAAATTGGACCCTACAGGTGTTGGGTACAGTGTACATAGCCTGCTTGTCAGATTTATTGGGCTTCCACGGGGCATGTAATTCTGACTGGCAAAGTGGAAACCTGAAGAACACTTGAAAAAACCAATATAATGGTAGTTGTTGTAAGAGGGGAGACAGTAGAGTCCTCCAGCGTACTTTTACATATAATTTTTTTTTCATTGAAGCCAGAATTTGCAGCACTGATAGTGTAGGTGGCAGGGAACACTTGCCACTAACCCTTAGTTATTGAACAGAGGGACTCTGATTGCTTTATCTGGGCAGAATTTATATCAGAAGAGCTATAGTCCATACAGATATCATCTAAGTGGAGACAATTCTCCTTGGTGGGAACATATCAGAAGATCTTCGGGTAGAGACTTGCCAAACACAAACCTGTTGGGTGTTAAATGGGTGTTTCCCATGAAAAAGGAGATTTTTTACACAGAATAGCATGCCCTGAGGAAACGTCAGGGCAACTGCTGCCACTGCTAACCACAATGAGGTGTCAAAGGCATCAGCTATACCCTGAAGCAGTGCAGCAGAGACAATTTTACTTTAAAGTAGGACAAAATCAAAATGTCTCCTAAAAATTGGCAGGATGAGATCTGAGAAGAACTTACTTGGAATAACAACTTTTATTTCTGGAATTAGCAGACCCATTTCCAATGCGGAATTGAAATGAATACAACTGAATTGAAATGGAAAATAACATTAGAAAAACATCAATTTGGTTATATCCCCTGAAAGAAATAGGTCAACTTACTTCTTCCTGTAACAGGAGCTTACTGTACTCAATGAAGATAGAAAATGTATGGATTTTCTCCTGGTTAAGTCTATATATTCTTTCAGATCTAGCCCCACAAGAAGCCAGGCTTTACAAAATGACTCGAGTATTGATATTCCTGTCTTCAGATTGTCTTATCTATAAAGGAAAAGGAAGTGGTGGACAATATGCATTAAGAAGCCAGATGATTCCAAGCAAAGCTTAAGGAAGAATCAACTCTTCTTTTCTGCTGCTGTAAAGTCTTGTAGTTTTCCTCTATTTGGAACCTGAGTTCCGCCGGGTTCTGAGTTCCTCTTCAAGATGTATGGTTAGAGAAGGTGAGAAACAGAGGGAGTAAGTCCCTAAATTCCATTTCTACATCAGACGCAGTCAAGTGATTTAGTGGCAGATGAACAAGCAGCACCTATGGAGTCTGAGAGAGGATGCCAGGGTACTCTGCATTAGTGCTGCTGGATTTTCTGACTGTGCACAAAGACACAAAAATGATAAATATGTGTGCACACACGCAGGGGGAATATAACTTGTACCCAGTGGGGTTTGCTTATGTATTTTCCTTTGGAGGAATTTTGTGGTACCAGGAGAACTACAAGAGTGTACTGCTACTGAAGGAAGCTGAGTTTAATACCCAATGCTATGTTTCTTCTTTCCACGTGCCAGTAACTTAACTGAGGAGGTTTTTGTTGCTTTTGAAGTGGCTCAGATGCCAACATCTCTTCATGTCCCGTTCTAAAGATGGCATGACAGAGTTAAGAGAATGGGTCAAGAGACACCATTAGTTTTCCTGCTTTCTTCAAAGAAACTGGAGCAGGTTTGGGGAGGGAAGGGGGGTGGCACTTCAAAGAGTCAAACAGCATCAAAGGCATGTGTATGAAGCTAGGAATTCAGTTTGGTTTAAAAGCAAAGATAGGAAAAGAAATGTGCAAGATTCAGAAGGAAAAGCAGGTGGCTAAAGCGGAATCATGAATGTGCTACAAAGAAACTGTGGACTACAGCAGACTTCAAGAACATCAAGAAGGCATCTTGGCTCTGATCTGGCCAAACAATGAGAGGAACGAAGATGAAACTAGAGTTCTGTTCTCTATGTGAACTGTGTGCGAAGGGACATGGCTTTAAAGCGTTTCTTCATGGATACACCTTACATAAAAACTCCTTAACACAATTAGGATCCTGCTACTCAGAGTCCAGTATAAGCAAACAAAAGGACTGGGAAATTCTAGGTACTTTGTCATCACAGTTCTCCTTCCTTCAGGAGAACTATTCCCATATTTCATCTTAACTAATAACATTTTAAAAACACTCATCCAAATATCTGACCCGATTCAAGATCTCCTTTCTTTCCTACACACACCACATCAACAATAACACTTAGGAAACTGCAATTGGGAGTTAAATTGTAAAGACTGAACAGATTTTCTTCACCAACGTTCTGCATATCTCTGCATTTCTGGAAGCCACACCTTTTTAAGACCACATTCCAAAAGAAACAAACATTGCTGAGAAATTAGGTAATCTTTTCAAAACAAACCAAAACAATGCTCCCATTGAGTAAAAAAAAAAACAAATAAACAAAACAAAAAAACCCACAAAAAACCCCAAACCAACAAAAAATATCATACAAAAAATCCAAAAATCCAAAGAGAAACCAAAGACTATTAAACTACAGGTATCAAAGTGCCATAACTGGTTTATGGTGTGTACACACACACACTGTATAAAGGCAAGCGTGTGTAATGCCTAATGTGTGCATAATTACATTTTTAAAAATAATTTTAAAAAGCCACATAAAAGCAGGGTCTAGACTTCATAGTAGTACTAATACATCTCATTCTGAGAAATCAAAACTCGTTTTAAATGGAGAGCACAGAGGGGACTGGGTTGAACTGTATGTGCTGCAATGTGCATCTGGTGTTTTGGAGCACAAGTTAAGGAACATAGATGCGAAACGCATTATGAAGTTGACAGAAAACACAAGACTGATGACAACAGTGGGACAAGGAATTCATTACATCATTTTTGCCTCAAGCTGAGTTCTGAAAGCAGAGATTACAACGCGAAATACCAACCAATGCAGGTGTTAGCAAGAAAAGAGGGTACATAATATTTTTTTTTCATTATTAATATGGGTTATTTTAATAAAAATGACCCTTGTTAATAGATAGTGAAAGCAGAGTGAAGCTAAGTGACTTCCTCAAGGTCATGAGCAACTTCGTCGAAGGAAAAAATGCAACTAAGACAGAATTACTTCTAGGAAAAGTGGTAAACAACATGATTCAGAGCACTGCAGAGCCCGCTTTTAGTGCCAAAGAAAGCTACTTTATTACCACTAAATTATGAATTCATAATAATAAGGGATTAAAAAAGGTAGCTTACTTTTATTTGAAATTGTATCACAGTCACATGTTGAAAGAGATTTAAGTAATTTAAAAGGAATAAATTCAGAGCTGTTCTTTGATTAGAGAAGAGTTCCGTAGAAGGTATTAGAGAAAGTCAGAAAAAGAAAAGCAGAAATGTTACAATTGGAACTACAAGATAGGGAATGTCTCTGAAAAAAACATGTGTGATATACAAACTCTGCCTGCAGCTGCCTGAAAAACAAATATTTTTACTCTGGTGAATGTTAATATCTCCTGCAGGTACTTTTCCTCTTATATTCAGATTTAATACCTGTTCAGACATTATTACTAAGAGATGCCAAGTTTTAACAGAGTGATTCCATTTTCTTTACTGTTCAACATTTTAGGTTCTAGCTTGTATTGACTGTCTGAATTGCAGCAATGGGGAAATTGCTCAATTTCTGATGCTCTTGCTAGTTTAAAAAGCTCTTGTTCTGCAGCACAGAACTACAGCAATGATGTGTGCTTACTGACCCTCATTTAACAGAGTTCAGTTTGGTGCTCGTATCTTAATTCCCACTTCAAATTATCGAAGGAAAAACTGTCTTTTTGGTTCTTCAAACAATGTTTGTTCCAATTCTGTAGCAGCTCCATTAAAAGTGCTGTTGTGAGCTCCTACTAAATCAGTGTATGATCTTACGAATGCTAAACCTAAAATCCCAACAGCAGTAGCTGTAGAAATACACCTCCTCACTGACATCGTGGACTTTCTCTCCCTAATGGTCTTACCTGGAAAGAAAGTGAGTGACCTGAAGCCAGGTGGCAAAGGAACTGCTTTGAGTTCAACCCTTTTCTATCTTAGGTAATTAACTACAAGCTTTTGGGCACACAGAAAAGAAAGGAGTCTGTAAGGGTAAATATATATCGTGTCAAACATCCACACCTATGATTTTTAGTGCATGGTGAAGTAATGAATTACAGTTCCCATCGTTGTGCTATGAAAATTCTGTATGGGTCCCTCAAGACGATGACATTGGAAGGTCAGAGACGTGCTGCTTTTGTGAAAGAATGCTTTTGCCATGGGTAATGGCTAAGGAAATCATACATCTCTGTGCAAGTTTAATATGGTTAATATTGTTTGTTGTTTTCACTTAGACAGTTTCCAAGGAAAGCCAGACTGAACTGTACCATATAAGTAAAACACAATGTATGAACTCCAGAAAGAGTTTTAAATGAAACTCTCAATTGTATTTTTTTTCTTTCAGCAAAGACTCATGTTAAAAGGCTTATTTCCTCTCCATAACATTACAGAAACATTTAGCTGAAAAATGAGGATCTTTCCCTTCTCTTCAGTCACTGAAACCAGATGAAGCTTGGTCCTTCTGCTCAAAGATCAGAAAAAAAAAAGAGAAATGTTTTCCTTTTCTGTTCACTTTTGCAGGTGGATTGGATAAATGAAAGAAATGATTCAAAAACATGCAACTGTGGACAATAACTGAAATAGCCAATTTCTCTGGTAGATTTTTATATTGTTTGCTATTTCCTTTAAAACGCAAATATTCATCATGATGGCAAGAGGTAAAACATCAAACCTTTTCTTTCTAGTGAGGTGGTTGGTTTTTCTCCATCGTCTTTAGCACAAGACAGAATGGCTGAAGTTCATTTTCAGTAAATAAGAGTTGTGTGAAGAACAGCTCTCCTAACAGCTAAAAGAACTCCTGATATGTGTATTGTTAGTGCTTCTGGTGGGATTTGAAGGTATTACGTGCCCATCATAAAAAATACTCTGCCCAAAAGGCTCCCAAATTATACACATAGTAGTGACGTGTGAGAACAGCCTCATTTGGGAGAGTTTCTCTTTGATTCCTCTGGTAAATCAAGAAGAGTCCACTTCTACCTCAAGAAACTGAGGGTACCTTCATCTTGTAATATTCCAGGGACCCCTTTTTGGGAAGGTATGGCTATAAAGAGTCAACAATCTACGTGACCCTAGGGAAACTGGACAAAGGAATTATTTTCATTTCACTACACAAATGAAAACTGGATTTGACCATGATGCCCAGACATTGGAGAGATCTCACATAGCCTCCCTTCTACACATTTTTTCTGTCTGGGTAACAAGAAGAATAAAAACAGATATACAATGAAATTATTCTTAGGGAAACTGAGTACTTATATTTAGGTGCAGCAGTTTATATCACAGTATTCCTAAAAGCACTCAAGGAACATAAATCAAAATTCGCATAAAGGAGACAGAGACTGCCAAAGATTATTTAATTTAATTTAATTTACAAAGGTAATAAACAACAGAGAAAGCCTGAACTACTTCATTCGTAAGAACGAAGTCCAACCTTTTCTTTCTTTTCTGAACTGAAGGTCAACTGTGATTCTGATCAGTTTGAAATCATACTTAAAAAAACTATTAGATTCAAATTCTTCAGATTTCATACCCTACAACCTTTAGTATCAATCGGCGGGATTTAGATCTACTTAAAGTGGGTTTTATTTTCCCCTTAATAATAAACAAAACCTGTGATTGAACCCTCAATATTATGGTCAAACTGTAAAGGCGAGAACAATCCAGTTGCTGCTTTCCTCACCTCTCCCTCCCTGCTCTTTATCCAGCAATACAGTAGAAAATCAAAGCAGATCATTCTGTATCTGAAAGCGGCAGCAACATCCAGCTGAGTCAAAAGGAAGCTCCATTGGGCTGGTTGGCGAGTGGAGAAAGGCTGCGTGGAGGTTGTCTCCACACTGAGTCAAATTTTATTCTGACAGAAAAGAGCTGAAAAATCCAAAGACATTTTATCTTTCTTTTGTTCACCCTGAGAGCCTGCAGTTCTCTGCTAAATACATCACAATCTGTTCCTTGCTATAAATAATATAAATGCTTTTTTTAATAAATAAATAAATAAATAAAAAGTAAATTAGGCTAGTAGACCACAAGAGGCTAGAATAAAAAGAATAAATTAGACTATTTGGAAAAGTTTGAAAATAACACACAAAGCTAAATGCATCTGTGCTTATGCTCCTATTGCCAAAGAAATCATTTACAGATGCAAATATGGAAAGATGTTTTAGTGGAACTTGCTTTTCAGTCACAAAGTGATGTTGTTTCAATGGCAAGTAGAGGACCTCACCTGGTAACTAGCAAACCAAGACAAATTATAAAACATATATAGAAAAAAATATCATTATAAAGCTGCCTATATACAGCCTTCAAATTACTTCTGCTGAAAGTAAATTAATGCACCTTGTCATACGAAATGCACTGATTACTTTATTGTTACTTTCAAAGCACATATGTCTCCTGAAAAGTCATTTCCTAAATGTGCATTGTGTACTGGGATAGATCACTGCCTCAGAAAAATCTGGTCCACCAGAAGCACAGAACTGCCTTCTTCCTACTTCTGTAGGGGTCAGAGCTTTTAATGCACAGTGATTAAAGCCAAAAGGAGGGGAAAAAGAAAAAAAAAAAAGAAAAAATAATAATAAAAAAAGAAGTCATGATAGAAGAATAAGAAGCAGAGAGGTTACAGAAAAAGAAAAAAAGATAAAAAAAGAAGTATTTGTCTTAATATCATTGCAATTCTGAGTTACAATAAGTTTGATTTGCCCAATAGAAATGTCTATGGACTCACAGAGTCTGAATTTTCATCCTTTTTCTCTCCTCTCCACCTAAGCTGTACAAATGTCAGATCTAAGTTCTGTTGCAAAGCTGCTGCAGTTGATTCATTTGCTGAATACATTCACACCTGCAGATTTCAGTGTCAGGGATAAACATTAGTTTTCAGTGTTTGGCCTAATCTTAACCTGTTTTTGAACTCTATCAGACACTTCAACATCTGCAGTATGTTCTGAAAATATTTTAAAGATCATTATTTTATAAAACAGAGCAAGCACATTTTCAAATTATGGTACTATACAAATATCAGATGAGATTTTCCCAGCTCAGCTTTAGATAATATTATCTGCTTATTCACAGCCTTGTTAAAAATACCCAGGAACTGTAATTTTTGCCATCAAGGAAAGTTCACACATTTTCAAAGGTGATCATCCTATAAATTATGCGTCACAAGCCTCGGTAAGTGACTGCTGTGAATTTTAGTAGTAATTGAACATGGCTGTGCCATCCCAAAGGGGATGGATGTAACATGTAAGCCCTGGCAGACAGTGAATACCATTAGCACATGAGGGCTGTTTGCCACGTGTGAGGGATGTGCCAGAGCATTCCTCAGAGGAAACTGGAGGATCTCTAATACCAACTAACAGCAGCTGAAGCTTCCTTCTGGCCTCCAACTGCTAAGGAGACATTAAGCTCCACTATTCTTGAGTGACATTTCCTTAGGGGATACAGCAGCCTGGGACAAAGCTCAGGAGAACCCTGACTCTGAAAGTCCTCAGCTCAGGAAGGATATGGACCTTCAGATCAGGTCCAGAGGAGGCCACGAAGATGCTCAGAGGGCTGAAGCCCCTCTGCAGTGAGAACAGGCTGAAAGACTTGGAGGTGGTTCAACCTGGAGAAGAGATGGCTCCAGGCAGATCTTAGAGCCCCTTCCAGTCCCTAACAGGGCTACAGGAAAGATGGGGAGGGACTCCTGGATCAGGGAATGGAGTGATAGCATGATGAGTAATGCTTTGAACTGAAAGAAAAGAGATTTAGATTAGATTTTAGGAAGAAATCCTTTGCTGTGAGGGTGGTGAGATGCTGGCCCAGGTTGCCCAGAGAAGCTGTGGCTGCCCCATCCCTGGAGGGGTTCAAGGCCAGGCTGGATGGGGCTTGGAGCAACCTGGTGTGGTGGGAGGTGTTCCTGCCCAGGGCAGGGGGATTGGAACTGGGTGATCTTTAAGGTCCCTTCCAGCCAAAACCATTCTAAGATTCTATGAATCCTTACAGTCTATTGCAGATAACCTGCCAAGATGTGGAGAACATGCTGAAGAAGCATGTACCCAATGTCAACCCTACCACCTTGAAAATTACTTCTATAGAAGAAAGTCATGGCTTGCTAACCCCACTGTAAGACTGAGAACTGCATTTGAAGTAGGATGATCTCTAAATATTTAATGATGATTTCTAAATACTATTTCTCTGGATATTTCAGAAACGTCACTTCCATAAGAAAGGAGAAATCAAGAGACAAAAGCCTGCTGGAACACTAGGAGATAAATCTGTCAGCTGAAGGTACTTCTGAAGTATGATAGTGGTATTATTAGTACTCTCCATAATTCTTAGTTAATATAATAGCAGTTAGGATGACCACATTTTTCAAAATCAAAGATCAACCAAGAAAAAGCATTCCTGACCTTGCCAGTTAATTGAAATTGCTGTATAAGGGTAAGTACGAAACAGTGAGGTTCCACTGAAGATCTAAGCTCAATACATGCTGCACTGCTTGCAAAGCACTCAGTGAATTCCCTTCCAGTGAAAAAAAAAGTGGCTTAATTTCAAAGGCATTTTGACCAGTTTTATAACTTCAGAAGTATTATGAAATACTTCTAAATAACGAACAAGGGAATCCAACTTAAGGGCTTTCACAAGGCTGAAGCAACAGAAGTACCTTAGATAGTTGAAAATATCCTTTTATAGCTTCTGAAATGTAAGTTCCATGCAGTTTCTGAAAGAATACCTTACTTTAAGATTCCATAGTTGAGGAGAAGAGCATGACAGGAATGTGAGTGGGTAATCGCTGTTCCAACGTAAGGAGTTCCAATCTTCTACTTTATTTTGTTTAAAACAATATGTGCACCATAATAAAATGGTCTTCTCTAAATTAGATAACTGAAAATCTAAATTGAACAGATAATGAAAAATTGTTCAAAATCAAATAAAGCAGATTTGATGTTATTTTATTACACAAAATGATTGTCCTTTTACAACACTAATTATGTCAGTTATGTTAACAGCTGAAAATGCTCTTAATCTCTCTCTCCAATATATTTGTGTATGTGTGCTTATTCTTTGAGCTGAGGTTAATTTATATTAATAGATTTTAATCCATAATGGTACGCAAGTATCCATATCCATACATTGCTGGTCTCTACACGTTCCCAAAGATGCCATTAAAACAGTAAGCAAACACTGAAAAATATTGAAAAAGGCTTCATTGAGGCTATCAGAATAGTCTGACACAGCTAAAATGTGACAACATTTAGTTAGGTTACCTCAAAGGGAAAGGAAAAGTCCTGGCAGCCCAGAAAGCCAACCGTCGGCAGCCCAGAAAGCCAGCCGTATCCTGGGTTGCATCAAAAGAAGTGTGAGCAGCAGGGCCAGGGAGGGGATTCTCCCCCTCTACTCTGCGCTTGTGAGACCCCACCTGGAGTCCTGTGTCCAGCTCTGGAGTCCTCAACATAGAAAGGACATGGAACTGTTGGAACAGGTCCAGCGCAGGGCCACCAAGATGATCAGAGGGATGGAGCACCTCTGCTGTGAGGACAGGCTGAGAGNTCAGCCACACGAGAAGGAATTTTTAAGAGCCAACACGTGACAGAATCCACTTTTAATACAGACCTTGGACTACACCGTGTTGGTGTTGAAACTAAACTCCCCAAAAAATGTGCTTTTAACAGCTGCCTTTCACTTCTCTTTTGCAGCCACAAATTCCTAAGCAGAAGCAAATGGCAGGCCCAATATGAATTGAAAATAAGGGATCAATTTGCCCTCAAATAAAATGCAATAGATAAGCAAGCAAAGCGCGGCTGCCTTGCAGCGGTCCCGCATGCCAATGAGAGGCACTGGCACCTCCAGTTGTGGCTTGGAGAGACTTTCCACAAATGACACTGGCCCACCTGCTGTATGTCATTTTACAGCAATTCCACCAGCATTTGAATACAATGGGATGCTCATCATCCTCATGTAAAATGCATGACAAAAGCCCCTCTGCTTAAATTGCATATTACCATGAGGAGGAATAAAGTAGGTGTCCTTCTTTTCCACAGCTTGTATAAAAATAAAGCAGCTAGAAATCCTATGCTGGAGTTACTGAAGAGTGTTTATTTTGTAAGATTTCTGAATATCGGAGCAGAAAATGGAAATACGGGAAAATGGAACTGCCAAAATCTGAGAAGCCTTTGTCAGCCCGTGAAAACTTATTCAGGGTTGAAGATTATCAGGTGAGTGGATTCAATATAATGACACAATCAAACAGGACAAAGAAAGTCTAAGGAAGACTATTTAAATGCTTAACAAAAAATAATCTCTGTTTTCCTCTGTGCATGCCAAGAGCAGATCCCATCAGGAGACTGGGGGCCTGTAGGGCCAAAAGATACTGAAGCTGGAAAAGCAGCATTTCTAGAAGATGAATCCCAAAATGAGTAACTGTCTTCCTTCATTTATGGTCAGGTTTTACAATTTGTAGTCTACTAATAAATCTTAAAATCTTATCAGATCAGATGAATGAAGAGTGGGAGGTGTGATACTGGTAAGAGACTTAGAAATCACCAAAGACTGTGAAGAAGGTATAATGAAGAAATTCCTTCTACCCCCAAAAATATGCACAAGTTGAACACAGGAGTTCATGATTTGAGAAAGAGGGGTCCATGAAGACACCCTCCCACTCTGGGGTCACGAAGGGAGGGAAAACCAACTTCCACTGCACAAACATCACTACCTTAAGAAAACACCTTGAGAGAAAAGCTTCCCATTTTTGAGGAAGGAGTATGTATCCTGTAAGAGGAATACAAAAAGGTCTCAATGCTGTTTGTCTCAAAGCCAAGTTTAGGGATTTCTCTCATTTCTGATCTCAAAGCAGAGGCAGGGTAAGAGAGGTGGGTGGACAGTCATGTTCTACAGAGCTAATACCCCTGAAACCATCTGAAATCAAAGCAGCTGCTCTACCTTACAAAATAATAATCCTCCTCACAAAATTAAAATGAATAGTTCTCCCTTACTACATTTGGACCTTACTATATCTACATTTCACACAATGGTTGTCCCACTGGTGGAAATATTTTCATTAAGTCCCAGACAGGGGAGGGAAGCTCCTCTCCATTTGGGAAGTGTGGAGGTACCAATGCTCAGCTGGCTCTTTGGGATGTACCAAGGATCCAAGAGAGTCACTCCACTCACAAGAACATCCTACCAGGAAAACCTTACTGCTGAACATTACTGTTACCTCCCACATTCTATTTTTTTGCTGTATTTTCAAGTAACAGTAATGCAAAAATGCACATCCTTGCTCTCTACGAGAAACAGACACTAATTTTTTTTCCAGACAGTTTTAGACTTCTTCGTTCGATTTTGTGGAACATAAAATTTTTGCTTTTCTCATGCAAGATTCTACTTTACAGTAAAGACTTTAACCATTTTGGTATTTAAAACCAACAGAACATAATCGGATTACTAAGAGTTTGGAAGTGCTTTCACATGCCATCCTTCACATGCATTTTTAATAACCATTTGTTATTACCGTTCCATAATATGGAAATCCATATTATTGTTAATATTGCACAAATTCACAGCTAATCACATTATAGTACCAAAGGAACAATTATAGTATGAGAATATGTATAAAGATTAATATACATATCCTAATAAATCTCAGCTGACCCATTAATGTATAATGGGCCCAAAGGAGGCCTCGTATCCTTAGTATATAAATGGCACATTTCTTTCCCCCTCCACTCCTTTCCTCATTTTGTTTTATATGTACAAACTGCCATAAAAAGGAAAATTAAGCCATACAAAAACAGTCTCAAGCATCAAGAGGCTAATCAAAAGCACAAACCACTTTCTTTTCTTATTATACTACAAGAATTACGCTAATATTTGACATGCATGTACAATGAGCTTGGGTTTTTCCCCTCTCCCTTTCCAGAATAAGGCTTCTGAAGTGGTGGACAGACAAACATCCACACGTGCTCTGCAATGAATAACTATTACAGGTGGGTTAAGGAAGGAACTTTCTCTTTTAATTGTAAATTATAATGGCTTTTTCTTGGTGTAGGATGCACTCTCAGCTGTTTCAATTAAATCTCTTGTAGTTTAAAATGAAAGACAAAAAAAAAAAAGAGACAAATGATCCTTTTTGTTATGTAAGATATGCTTTACAATATCTCTACGTAGTGACAACTCCTTGTCCTCCTGTCACAGTCTGTCCCTTAGCCCATGCTGCAGAAAAGCAATTTTCTGCCTCAAAAGCACTCTATTTTTTAAAAGTTTGTCTCTGGGCAATTTTCAGGTCTACTAGAGCTGCACAACTGTATACAGATGAGAAAGATCCAAAATAGGGCAATTTATTTGATTCCTCCTCTTCAAAACATTTAGCTGAGATTGCATATCCAACAGAGAAACCCCAACAAGAATATTCAGAGATGACCTGCAGTGACACACATCTTTTTTTTTTCCCAAAAAATTTGCATTAAACATCTTCTGCAGACTCCTCAGATAGTCTAGATTTGACTTTTGTTTAATATGACCTTTAACACAAATATTTCCCAGGATATTAAGGGCTAATTTCTTTTTTAAAGGAGATCGTAAGAACCAGTCACTTAATAAAACACTTTCAGAGTTTGACGGGGAAAGAATAGTTTTTTGCATTTTTTTCCTAGAAAAAAAAGAGATGTGCATTCATTTGAATCCAGTTTCTCTCTTCTTAGAAAGTAAAGAACCCCTTGGATGGGAAAATACATCCTCCTGGTGTTCAGCTCCCGGGAACTTTGCATTTATCAATGCCTGGAGCTAGTTTGACCTCGGTATTCTCCTGGTAGAGTTCTGCCCTAACACAGTAAGAGGAAAGGCCTCACCTTTCTAACCATCCACAACTTGAAAATTACTTTATCTGCATGAAAGTCTTTAAGGAATGAAGGTAGTTTCAGGACTCAGATCGCCGTTTGCTATCAATGTATCATGCACTAAAGTGAGATAAAAAACCCAACTTGAGAATATTTTTGAAACTTTTCAAGAAGCTAGGTGAATCTTCATATCTGAAAATAAATAAACCATAAACTCCTCAGTGCCTGAAATAATGTTAAAGCTTAGTATACACAATTAAAAAAAATTATAAACCAGAGTGATCGCTCATTTAGCCCTAAAGATCTGCCCTTTTCCATTTTATTTTTCTATTGTTGTCTTTTTCAACTGAAGGCTAAGCACACTCAGTTTCAAAATTTCATGCTGGCATAGAAATCAATCATGTGTTAAAAATCACTATTGATATTGGGGCCGGAAAATAACAAGGCATAAACAATTATCTATAACCATACATGGTTCTCATGAGTGGATCGGCCCCCAGCAGCCAAAGCATGAATTTTCTTTGCTAATACAATAAATACCTTTAGTTCGAACACATTTTGCATTTTTCTGTGCCTAGCACATGAATATATTTTAAAATGAACTGATAGGGAGATGTCTATTTTCTACTTTTTTTCTTCTAAGGCATAGAAACACATTATCCTCCAGTACAGATGTATATTCCCTCAATCAGCATAATTCAGTCGATGAATCTTTGTGCCAGAGAAACTACCATGCTGCCAGGATTCTAGAGGATCATGTACGTGGCCCTGAAGACAGACTTTGGTTCCTGTTGTGTCTGTCTGAATTTGCCTTTTATACTGGCCCACAAAGTCTGCACACGTACATACAAACCAGATTACACTGGAGATAAGAGAAATCTAGCACTGGGAGAATAGAGAATTTGACTTGAAGGCAAATCAGACTTTCAGACAGGCTTAAACTCATGCTGTAAATTAGTGGAGGAGTAATTTGTTGGTATATATGCTGTGGACATGGAAGAGAAGAAGTCCCTCATGATTTAGCCCATTATGTCTACAAGTTCCCCACATTCAGTTCCTGAGCTGGGACTGGAAAATGTGGTAAGAAATAGTGTAATAGACACAGAAATGAATAAGATCATAGACCACAAAAACTGTGAAAGTGGCTGAAGTGGAACACTAAAAGAATACAGTTCTTAGAATCATAGAACAGTTGGGGTGGAAAGAGACCTTAAAGATCACCCAGTTCCAACCCCCTGCCCTGGGCAGGGACACCTCCCACCAGTCCAGGTTGCTCCAAGCCCCATCCAGCCTGGCCTTGGACATCTCCAGGGATGGTCAGCCACAGTTTCTCTGGGCAACCTGGGCCAGGGTTTCACCACCCTCAGAGTCAAAAATTTCTTCCATGACTTCTAAACTGTCCTCATCTCTGTGGTCTGCTCTAGACAGATCGAATATTTAGCTGTGCAACAACCTAATTAATGTACATCTTGCTGGCTGGAAAACCTTCAATTTGGTTGCTGGGTGCTGTCAGTCACAGCTGGCTGATGATTCAGAAGTGTAAGTGCAGATTGATGCCCTATTCATTTTGGTTTCTTTAACAGCAACACCATGGCTGTGTCTATCAGAAGGTACAGGAATAAAAGCAACAAACTAGTAATTAAAAAAATAAACAAAAAAATAGTTCCTTGGCCTTAAATTCCTCCTTTTTACCTGATTAATTGCATTCAATTTGTATATTTCTGCTGTTTTGGTATGGCTTACTGGCAGCTATTTGAAATCAGCACAAAATTGTTTAAGCCAAGGAGTCACAGGAGCAAATCTGACCATCGCCACTGCCCCTGAATAAAACACATATGAAGTTTCTTTAAGTAGGTCTTACATAGTCGTGGTTCCAGAATGCCTTTTAATCACACTTTTACAAAGCAATCAGAAAACCATACGCAGAAAAGCTGTATACCCGACAGACAGAGATGAAGTACTGGTGGAGAAATGCTTTCTCTGAAATCCCACTGGATTCATGTGAAGGAAAATAGAACGCAGGGTATATAAGCTATCTTTCTTTTCCCTATTGGTTGAATTTATATAAAAAAAAAAAGAATTTGACAAACCGACAAACCATATTTGCTTCCAAAGTCTTGTATCTCTAACATGTAAAACCAAATAAAATATGAATTCTGTATTATCTGAATCTTCAATAACTTTTGTTAAGTCAACATTTTCTTTGTTACAAGAAATCAAGCTCTCAAGCTGAAAGGTGTTTTTCCAACCACTATTCTGTTAAAAAATGCAGGAGCAGCCCTTAAGTAAGACTGGGGCCTCTCCTTTCTTCTCTGTGGAGACTACACTAACCACGAGGCCACTGTTGTGCTGCTTCTGATCCTGCTATTCCCTTACATTTTCTCAAGTTTTTCAACATTGGTGATGAACACAGGAGATGTCTGTAAGAATGATGGCTAGACTGTGTGTCTAGATGGAGCTCATTCAGAAACTTGCTTCCCTTCTGATCATCAGGATGGAAAAGCTTCCACCTGCGACCAGGGACACAAAGACTGACAGAGCAAGGGCCAGAAATTGAAGATGATGAATGGTCAAGGAGCTACAGCTACAGCTCAGCTACGAAATCTTGTGCTGGAGGTGTCCAGGGAAGGGTAACAGAGCTGGTGAGGGGTCTGGAGCACAAGTTTTATGAGGAGAGGCTGAGGGAGCTGGAGGGTGTTCAACCTGGAGAAGAGGAGGCTCTCCAACTCCATGGAAGGAGGGTGTAGCCAGCGGGTTCAGTCTCTTCTTCCAAGGAAGAGGTAATAGGACAAGATGAAATAGCATCAGGTTGCACCAGGGGAGGGTTAGGATGGACAGGAGGAAAAAATTCTTCACCGAAAGGGTTGTATACCTTGCAACAGGCTGCCCAGGGCAATGGTGGAATCACCATTCCTGAAGGTATTCAAAAGACATGCAGACGTAGTGCTGAGGGACATGGGATAGTGGTAACTTGGCGGTGCTGGTTTAACGACTGGACTCAATGATAAAGATCTTTTCCAACCAAAATGATTCTATGATTCTATGAATATGTAAGAACTCAACTCTGCAAACATTTTCAATTACATCTAGTTAGCTCCAACTCCTTCTCTGAAAGAAGATGCCTCTAAGACAACAAACAGAAGTTCAAAGAAGTAAATAAGAGTTCATGAAAATTTGCTTTTTAATGAAGAAAAACATTTGTGGATTTTTTGTTTTGAGTTGCCTCTTTCTCCCAATGGCAGCATGTGGATCCCAGGTACCTCTTGGATGTTTTTTACTGCCTCCTCATTATCTTCTTACCTAAGCCTAAAATCCTAGCATCTTTCCACTTACTTAGTAATTTTCAGCTAGGTGATTGTCAAGTGTTGACCAAATCAGAAAAAAAGAGCAAATCTTAAAGACAATTAAGGTCCTGCAAGATTCAGGGGTGGAGATCGAAATGAATATCCCCAGGAAGAGGAATGTGGGTGGAATTCATGGATTCAGAAAGGAACTGCCTGGGCTGCTTACCATTCCTGGAGTCTCAGAGCAGGCGCAGCTCTTTTGTCTCTGCCATGGAGAGTAACAGGAGACAAGAGGAGTAGGAAAATTGGGGTTACAGTTGAAATTGGTGATCTTAGAGTATAAAGAAAACAAGCTTTCTGCAGGAAATTGGGCTTTATTAGTTCTAGTTTCTGCAGCATCGTGTGTTTCTGCTAGTTGGCAGCTTATGTGAGGTTTTTATTTAAAAGCCAAGGGTGTTATGATTCCAATTTCATCAGATCCCTACGAGTTTAGACACAAACCCCCTAATTAAATAAAAATGAAGAAACAACTTACAGAGAAAAATGTATATTCTTTTACAGTAAAGTCCTTTACTTAGGGGAGAGCAACACTGTTTAAGACTAATGATAGTTTATACTTCTGGAAGTTAATGCAGTGTGCACAATCAATCGATATTTGAACCAAGCTGCAAGGAAATGTCCTCATTAAGCCCTCGTATGTAGTTCAGAGCTCCAGGCTTCAAAGGGGTAAACTTGCCTTTAAAGCTTTCTGTGTTAGAGCTTACACTGGATTTTTCACCAAACTCCTGAAAAATAGTTGAGGCTTTAAAAAAAAAAAAAAAGAAAATTAAATTAAATAATCAGAGGTGGATTAATCCCCCTCTGACACAAAAGGCTAAAACCAAGAATTTGTTCAATCTCATTTTTCTCACAAAAAAGAAGATTGAGAAATATATTGAGGAAATATTAATGTATTTATTTATTATCAATTTACTCCTCTCAATTTTCTTGAATTGAGTCCTCTTAACTCTTTGTAAAATGTCAAACTTGAGCAAAATATCAAATCTGTGCGAAACACTTACTACTGAACCTAGAACCATCTGGCAGATCCCACTGAAGAACACCCCTGCATCAAAGAGAAAATAAACCAGGAAATCGTAATGTCACAAATTATTGGCATGCTTTGGCACTTCTTTCAAATGCTGGATGCAGCCAAAAGTAAAAAAAAACCACCGTTTTCTGAGCTACCAGAAATGCACTGAGAAATAGTAAAAATTATATTGGGTCCTTTCTGGTCCTATCCTGACTTCTGTCCACTCTGGATGAGGATAAAAGAGTTACTGTAGTTCCAACAGATCTTATAATACTCCATTTACCTATTATAAATATACTAGCTGGCAAGATTTCATAAAATACCACTGTAACTTTAATGAGTTGTGATCTCTGTGCCTCTACTTGGAACCTTGCATGGAAAAGAAGGAATCCTGAGACTTTCACTGAAGGACTCTCTGTAGTTCTGTCCTATCAGTTTTAAAGGAAAGCAGCTACAAGTGCAAAATATCATAAGATGATCAAACAGCAAGTTATTCCATACTTTAAAGCTATGCAACATCCTCTAACGATACAAAAAGGAGCTGATAGACAATTTTAGAATGGAAACATAGCTGAAGAAGGGCTTTCTCAAAAGCTTTGACACTCCCTCCTCCCCTCATGGCTTAAATGTTGTCCAACCTGACCATCACATGTCACTGCACTAAACATGGTGACGAGCACCACGAGGTTACCAGAGGAAAGACTGTAGAGAACGTATTCAGCCAATGCATTTATTTATTCCTTCATTTTTTGAAATTGTTATTATCATAGAATCATAGAATGGTTAGAGTTGGAAGGGACCTTAAAGATCATCAAGTTCCAGCCCCCCTGCCATGGGCAGGGACCCCTCTCCCTAGAGCAGGTTGCTCCAAGCCCCATCCAGCCTGGCCTTAAACACTTCCAGGGATGGGGCATCAACAACTTCCCTGGGCAACCTGTTCCAGTGCCTCCCCACCCTCACACCAAAGAACTTCTTCCTAAGATCTCATCTAAATCTCCCCTCTTTCAATTTAAAACCATTCCCCCTCGTCCTGTTGCTAGACTTCCTGACAAAGAGTCCCTCCCCAGCTTTCCTGTAGCTCCCTTCAGATACTGAAGGATCCCAGACAAAACCAAGCCAGATTTACCTGCTTACCCAAGTGCTAACCCCCAAATTAGTAAGACTCCATCACACAGTTGATAGAGAAAGAGAGAAAGAGCATTGATTGAGCACAGCCACTTATGCAATTCTGCTAAATTTTGAGCCTCTTTCTTCTCTTCTCCACTCTGTCCCCTGATTACAAGTAGCCAAGGAAATCAGTGACAATCCTAACACGCAGCTGAAGAACTTCTAAGTGCCACCATCGCTCATTCTTTAAGCAAGAGACACAGAAGCTAAATCCACCAGCCTTTCCTTTTGCTGCAAGTGTTCCTTTGATGTAAAGGCATTATTTAGGCTGGAGCCATGATAACGCTCCTATTAATATTTCTTTTGAAGGTTCTCTGGTCCTTTAAACTGACATCCTTCAAGTATACACACGGTTCAGAAAAATAATAAAAAAAATATAATCAAACATTAATTATCATAGAGTCATAAATGATACATCACAGTTATCTGACTTTAGTCTGAATAGGAGATAATTGCAATAATCTGGTTAATACTGAATGGCAGCTGGTTAAGTGACTCTTTATGGCAGAGTCTTTAGATTAAATATGTGTAATCCTTAAGTCATTTCCAGCTTTAGATCCCGCACATATTTACAGCTTCCAAACCATTCCAAGCCAGGTGAAATATTTTTTGTGTCTGAGCAATGTTCTGTGTTATGGTCCAGTAAATACTCCTGAGCCATGGGGTGGCAATTTCACTATCTACACATCTGTTTTCCACACCGAAAGAATCTCTTTAGGCATACTGGATGTCTCAAGCCGGATAAATCAGCTGAGATAACCTCAAATGACCCGAAAACTTTCTCAGTACCAAACTATGTAATTCCAACAGCCTTCTGGAACTACTGCAGCTCCTACATCACGCCTGGACTGCCTTGTGGGAATCAAAATATCTGCAGTGCTGTGATTTCACCCTAGGCATACTTCTCAAACCAGGAGGGCCTCAGAACGCAGCTATCTTCCTTAATTCCTACACTTGTGGACATTTTATCTTGCCATTTTTTGGGTCTTATGATAAAATTTATACCACTCCAGACCATTTAGTCAACAGAAAGTAACAGAAAGAGGAGAGAAGTTCTTGTTTGCTTGTTGTCAGTAAGTGTTTCTCTCTCTCAAATAGTATTTTGAAAGATGATTTCACATAGGCGGCGCATGCTAATGTTCTATAAATCCACACAGGTCTAGAGAAATAAATGTTGTTAAATACCTTGAGTTATTATTAAACAGAAAACCCAAACACCTGCATATGTGGGTTGTTGATTTGTTGTTGTTTTTTTTTTTAAAAAAAAAAAAAAAACAAACCAAAACCAACAGAAACCCCTTGGGTCAACACAGCCTTTTGAAACAAGTTTCTTTGCACCAAGGAACTGCTTTCCCCATGTGGTCACTCACCAATATTTATAAGGGAAGGTCACTTTGAATGCCACCAGCAGATGACAAAACAGGAGGGAAGGAGGGTTTTTCTGTCTTCACTGAGCTGGCTGATTCTGCCAAAGTGATAGCCGACATTGACATTACACAAGGGAAAGGTTGTCGTGGTCTCACAGTCCCAGCTCTGCTACAGAAACAAAACAAAAAAACAGAAAGAAAAACATATGTGTATACTTTTCAAAGAAAAGTAATGCCAAAACATTAAAACTCTGATCTCTGGAATATAAATAACGCTTTAATCTTGGCTTTGAAACAGTTATCTCAAATCTACTTTAAAAAATAAGATTTAAAAAGACCCCTAAGAAATTGAATATCCTTCTGTAAAATTAATCAACCACTTTGAGGGTTTAGTGGAAGGAAATGGCCATAAACATCTTATGTACTCAGCTGGTGGTAGAAGGCAGACAGAAATGACAATTCCCTTAAAAATAAGGAAAAGCTGAGATTTGAAGTGAAGATTGCACGCCGAATACATGGCAGGGAATGACAGGATATTTTATAGGTGAATGTGGCCTGCGGAAAACTTAAGGGAAAGGTGAAGGATTAATGAGGGATTCCTATTTATTTTTTTATTTATTTCCTTTTCCCAGCATCTGTGCGAATTATTACCTATACGCCTGATACGTTCCTAAAAGAAAAAACTGTGATGAATAAATAAACAGCTCTAGAAATCTTCAATAGGGTCCTTTACCTTGCAGGGAATATTATCATTGGCTTTTGATACAATTTCTGCTGCAGGGAAAGACTTTCAAAGCTCAGAATGCTGAAGTATTGCCAGGCACTCAAAGACCCCCTGCTGTGCGCGTCAAACTAAGAAATCTCTCTGAACTTGTCGAATTAAAAGTCATCTCTCTCTCTCTGCAACCCCTGCATGAGCTGGGAAGCTCTGTCCTCATTTTTTTTTAGGCCTTCCACGATAAACAAATGGAGCCCGGAGCATCTTTATTCTTTTCAGGCACGTAATTAAAATTCTTTAAAAAATGTAATTGAAGGCAATGAATTTCAAAGGGAGGTTCTAGTTAACAAGGAGGCTAGAACAGTTTCAGGAGGCCATATTGCTTTACCAGCCAATTTTCTTTCAAAGGTAAAAGCAAAACAGCCTTGTTAAGATCCCGGGTACGTCTCTTTATTTTTTTATTTATTTTGTTTGTACATCAAGAGGTTGCTCCGAACTTAAACATCTCAGCGGGACTCAAGCTTTCTGGAATGGCGTAAGACTTAATTACTGGAACAGCAAAGAGGAGGATGCTATTAAAATATGAACAAAGCAGAAAGTGGTCTTGGTTTCTCAAAGTCATTATTTATATATCTTCTAAAAAATTAAAGAATATATTTATTGAAGAATTTGTATTTTCTTCGCAAGCCTCTTTCATTTAGCCAAACCACTGTAAATATTAACAATATTGCAAAATTTTTGATAATACCCAGAATGTTGATTTCCTGCTATCACTGTTGTAATGAGATTGTACTGATTACTTCTGATAATTATTTTTGACGTTGTTAAGCGATGATATAATGAATAATTTCAAATTAATATAAAAAGGAATGAATCATAGAATCATAGAATGGTTAGAGTTGGAAGGCACCTTAAAGATCATCAAGTCCCAACCCCCCTGCCGTGGGCAGGGACACCTCTCCCTACAGCAGGTTGATCCAAGCCCCATCCAACCTGGCCTTAAACACTTCCAGGGATGGGGCATCAACAACTTCCCTGGGCAACCTGTTCCAGTGCCTCACCACCCTCACGGGAAAGAAATTCTTCCTAAGATCTCATCTAAATCTCCCCTCTTCCAATTTAAAACCATTACCCCTTGTCACTAGACTTCCTGACAAAGAGGAAGCTCTCCTGTAGGCTCCCTTCAGATCCCGGAAGGCTGAAGAAAAACTATCTCTTTGGATTTGAATACCAGGGATTATCACATATTACCTAAAAGGCAGTAGAGGACAAGACAGTGTTTCATAAATCGTCTCTAAGGTGACTTCCCAGAGAGCTCAAAATCTAAACCCAATGTTTTTGAATACACTTTCAGTATCTCTCTCTGTTGAAAGCAAAAATCTTTCATTCACCTGCTTTTTTTTTTCTCCATGCTGTGCTTTTAAACTGGTACTTTTGGCTATAAATGACCCTATGAAATGTATTTTTTTTAGGGTCTTACCCTACAGAGACTAGAATGAGACATTTTAAGGAAACCTATTTACGGTTCTTGTAGCATTAAAGAAAGAAAGGTGTAGCAGGACACTACTGCTCCCACAACTTCTGGGTAGCGCTCTGCTTCTGATAGCTGGGATGCCTCTGGGAAAGCTGAGACAACACAGCAAACATAACAGCTCTTCATCCTTGGGGAGGGAAGCACGGTGTGTATTCTGCATGGGTCAACAATCCTTCTGGCTGGTGGGGTGGTAGACAGAGGATCCAGTTATGTCCACTGGAAAAGGCGATGCCAAAGAAAGTGTAACAGGAACGAACAAAGGCTTTGACCACACTATAATCATAGAATCATGGAATGNTTCTTTCATAGGTTTTGCTTGTTTTGTTTGGTTTTTTGTTTTTTTCTTTTCAGTAAGAACTTGGGCAGCATAGAGCACAGCCAATTCCAGAGGTCATGCCGAAGAGACTAATATAAAGAACAGCACACAAAGTTGGCCCTCTCTATGTTCAGCAGATGTTTCGGATCACCTCAACAGACCTCAAACACTCAGATGCCCAGATGCTTTTGTCTAACACCCAGAAGGTGACACATCCAGCTTCACTTCTATATTGTGCACATATAACTTTCACAGACTGGAGGTGTCCAAGGCCAGCCTGGATAGGGCTTGGAGCAACCTGCTCTGGTGGGAGGTGTCCCTGCCCATGGCAGGGGGGTTGGAACTGGGTGATCTTTAAGGTCCCTTCCAACCCAAACCATTCTACAATTCTGTGATTCCTCTCAGACATACTAGGGTTATTTATGAAAGCGTATTTATCAACTTCATTTTTAATTGTCTGCAATATCTTAATGTGCCATGAAATCACCAGAAAACATCAACCATTAAGACACATCAAAAGTAGAAAATGTAGGTAAATTAGTATTTTCAAACTTCATTTCTGCTATAAACTGAATTCTGAAAGCACTGAGATTATGAGAAACAACTCATTTTTCACCATAATTTGCTCTGTACAATGTGAAGGACATTGCACAAAAAAACTGTAACAAAGAGAAAGCATCTGATATTTTATGGAAAAAGCAGTGTGGCCCAGCACGAGTATTTAGTGTCTGTTTGCAGAATGAGTAAAGGTTTCTTTAAGTTCACTGAACACTCGCTGTAAAGTTTAGGGAAGATCAGTAGCTTCGAAAAAGCTTAGAAAAATATGAGTCACATCTATGAACAAAAGTGATCAAAGTCTACTTGGCTGCCAGAGTGTCTTCAGTTTATTCCACTGCAGTACACATATTACTTGATTGAAAGGTGTGTGGATATAAGGCACCCAGGTCTCTGTCTACTGTCACTGGGCCAGAAATTCTCATTTGTTATGTCTGACTTCCTTTATTGATTTCTTTTTCCTAAGAAGCAGCAGCTGAAGTACTTTTTTTTATCATTTGGGAACACGTTTACAGCAGAATAAATTCATATTAATTCTCATCTCCCCTGCAAGGGAAAAATTTTATTTTAAGAGCTGTGATAAATTCAAAATTATCTAAAGGTTGTTTGCACTCATGTGCTGATACTATGACAGTGACATTATGCCATCGTGTTGTATGTTCTTATATATCTCAGTGATCTCAGAGACCCATTTTAGTGGAGGAAAACAAATCTCTCCTTTATATATACAAGTTTAATACAAGTAATTTGTTCATTCAAAAGACACTTGCTACTTATAAACACATACCTCTTACATGCCATAAAACTACTATCTAACTTGGCTAGAAAATTAGGGTATCTTAGCAAAACTCTCCAGTTACAGCTTTGATCCAGCAGTTTAATATTCTGTAGACAAAACTGTTGGCAGATGTTGCCTTGATAATTTGATGTGAGGTACTGCTATTTCAGGAGACGGCAGAAGAGGGAGTAAGGGAATGTAAACCCAAGTTATGAGTTCAATGAGAAGTATAAAAGGGAGGCAGAGTATTTCAGCTGCTCTCTCTCTTTTTCAAGTTAAATTCATTTCCACTTCCTAGGATACTTTTTTCCACATATTGTACAAAGTTAGCATACACTAGAATTTTGAACTTTTCAGAGACTGGAATGTTCCTTCTCTATTATTGCTGTGCTGTGATTATTTAGATTAATGTAGATTCATGGCTTTTTCACTGTAGTGTTACATGATATATTCTGTCCTTACAATGAAACATAACTTTATATGATAGATTTAAAGCAGATATTAAAACAGACCCATGAGGGGACAGAGGGAGGAATTCCTTAGTAATGTTTGCTATCAAACGGCAAGCTGTTTAGATTCAATTAAAAATATAAGCTTAACCTTACAAACAGGCTCAATCCCTCACGTCAGTACCGATTTTACTGTTCCACATGAGGTAGTAATCATGAAAGAATTGAAGAAAAAAAAAGGTTTCAGGAACTACTTTGCCTTGCTTTTTCTCTCCCCCATGGATGCAGGTAATATGATCCTCTCCCCAACAGTATTAAATACTAGAAATGATCTGAAGCACTCAAAAAGTTAATTTACCCTGTATTTTCATCGAGATATTAGCAGATGTTCATAACGAAAACAGGTGCTTGATAGGAGAGACACTGGTTTAATCACCACACACTTAATTTAGCCATTAGGTCCAAGGTCTTAAAAACAAGTTTTTAGAGTAGGAAAGAAAAAAGATAATTATTTTTCTAGCAGTTCTGTTTGTATCTAAAATTCCAATATTGAAAGTAATTATTAATTAAGTAAAAGTTTGTGATGACTTTTTAGAAGATCCATTAGGCACGCCTACCATCATAGCAGGTGCATATTATAGAGTGCAGAAAGTCTGATGCCCTTTTTGCCACAAAAGCAAAGAAAGGAATTGATAACACTTGGCAGAAAAACATAAACCTGTGTCAAAGTACCTAATTCCCATCGCATCTTGATGTATTTGCTGTTTTCTTTGTACTGCTATTCTCTCATGATTACCCCTTGCCTATCACCTGTGTAGGAGCTGAGTGGCCCACGATTCTGCCTATTGCTAAACGCCTCGGTTCCGTATTTTGCTAAAACCCACGTGTTCAATGTTCTTAAGTCTCATCCTGTGCTGTTCCTGAAAGCTAAGAGCTGTCAGACCCTTAAAGAGCGTTGACAACAACTAACCCTCCTGTTGAAGCAAAAGCACTCTGCATCACTTCAGCGACAAGAAACCTTTGGATACAAAAGCAGGGCAGCCTGACAGATAAATCTCTCCCTCATTTCTAGGGAAGAAGGGAAGAAAATCTACTGTATTAACAAATAATTTCCAATCTGGTAACAGGATTATTTAGAATCACAGAACCATCTAGGTTCAAAGGCACCTCTAAGATCATTGAGTCCAACAAATAATTATTATCATATTTAAAATGCTGCCAATCTGGCAGGAAAGAAAACTTCCAAAAAGGGTGAAGGAAAACAAAGTGCAGAGAGCTATGCTGTACCTAAGAGATTGAGAGTAGGGTGAGAACGAATCCACTCCATTTTAAGAGCAGAATTTTCCAGGGTTTGTCTGTACAGGGCCCAATTAACTCAGGCAGGCATCTTACAGGGGAGCCAAAATCTACCCTTTTGATAGAAACACTCTTTAAATGGTAAAAAATCAGTTGGGAAAGGTTCTCACATGCTGAGCCTCTACGTTGCTATTCATTCTCATATTCATCATACAACAAAATGGGAAAACAACTTACAGAGAAGAAATATACAGATAAATATTTTTTTTTATTTGTTTTCTTTAAAATACATTAATAAGGAGTGAGCTCAAGTTCATAATTGGGTTTTTTGTTTTGTTTTGTTTTGTTTTTTTTTTTTTTTTTTTTTTTTCTTTTGGACATTTTTNCATATTCTGCTAGTTTTGCAGTCAATTTAGAAGTTCTTTGAAACAAATTGCAGTGGCAGCTTCCCCTTTAGGGAGCTCAGAGTAAGGCAGTGATAGCACGGGGTGTATCTGTCAGATTCCGTGCTGAAGAACAGAAGAGGGACCTGACAGAGTTATGACAAGCAAACGCTTTATACCAAAAAGAACTTTATGTCGTTGATTCCTGCATGCAGTTAGAACGCCGAGTTATGCGTGCAGGTAAATAGGACCAATAAAAATGTTCAGTTTTGAAACACCTCTGCAGACAGAATTAAGTTTGGAGGAAATTTAGGGAAAATATAACGCTCCCTCAAACGATCATGTTCTATATTGCAACACTAATATTTCTATTCAAAGATACATTAGCATAAAGAATTGATGTATGTGGTCAAGTGTAATATTTTACATTTGGGTTCAGAATTATGTGATGTTCTGATTTCCAACAATAAAAGGGGTAACTCATACAGTTCTTTCAATGATGTCATTTCTCTTAAAGGGGGGGTCAGTGTAACTTCTAATTTTACAGACTAAGTTGGATCTCAGTTCCTGAAGACCAGCATTTTCACATATTAGAATCACAGAATCATAGAATGGTTGGAGTTGGAAGGGACCTTCAAGATCATCCAGTTCCAACCCCCCTGCCATGGGCAGGGACACCCCTCCCTAGAGCAGGTTGCTCCAAGCCCCATCCAGCCTGGCCTTAAACGCTTCCAGGGATGGGGCATCAACAACTTCCCTGGGCAACCTGTTCCAGTGCCTCACCACCCTCGCAGGAAAGAACTTCTTCCTAAGATCTCATCTAAATCTCCCCTATGCTGTATTACTTCTCATTTCCTGAAATCCAAGGGTCATAACTTTAAGCAAATGCCAGATGTTTAGAAACTTCATGCCAGCCCCAGAGAATCAAGAAAGGAAAAAAATTCCTATGTTCTAATCTTGAAGTTGCTGTATACTGCACCAATGGTACTTATGCACTTCTTCTTTTAAGGATGGGAAGTTTAATACATTAAATCTTTTAAATTCATCTCCTAGGTGCAGGATATATGTTGATAACATTATCTCCTGCACAATTAGGCTTCTTAGAATTTCTTTCTTTCATCTCTCAGGATATTCCTCCTCATGTCAAATTAAAACCTTTAAAAAAATTCCTGACCTTCCAACACAGAATTTTTGAGAGAAACAGAACTTCTGGGTTTTTAAAATCAATTTTAAGTTGGATCTACAAAGTAAACGCAAACCAGAACTACATCTTTGCATCTGGTCATCAAAACTGTAATTCCATTATATTGTTTAGGGGCTTGGGATGAGAGAACAGATTAATAATAAAGCTGCTTAGACCCTGTGAATGTTGCCCTGGCTGCAGTATGGGTGGATTAGTTACAAGCCCAAGCTGAAACTGCCCACAGCACATGGTAAATATAGTTTATCCTACAGCTTTTACTGTCACATATGAATTTTGTCTATATCTAAACACACTAAATGGGTTAGCACGTGTTTATATTCTACTGAGAGTGCACTTGCCATTACTTCAAACCATTTATTTGCTATATTCATATATTAATGAAGAATCCCTTCACAATTTAAATGACTTTCAATGTACTAGCTGGGGTGGCTTGTTCCCATGCAGTTTTGAATTCAGCAATATCATCTCTAGGGTACAAAAAAAGTTTCAAGACAACAATATTAAATTGTTCTTCACATAATGAGATTTACTTGTCAGTATTTTCAATAATTATTTTATTTTTGGATAATATTTCCATAAAATAACCTGCCCAGGTTCACATATGGTAGAAATGCTCACTGGCAGTATTTTGGCATTAATTTTATTTTGATTTCAGTTTACCATTTTCTTTTAGGTATGCATATGTTCAATTTTAGGGAAGCAAAGTATATTTTATTGACACATTATCACTACTAAATGCTTGTCATAACTTCATGGTTTGCCCTATGTTATAACTGGAAAACAAACATCCTACAGAATGAGGTTTTTAGTCAAAACTTTCCTTGTAAGGCTCGGAAAGAGATGTTTCTAGAAATTGTACAAAACCTGAAAGAACTTTCTAATTAAAACATAGTCAATTAAGTACAACATATCAGATCTGGATTATGATAAACTACAGTACTTATTTTTGGTTTTCTGGACTCAGCAGATGTAGTAGGGATCGTGAAACAAAACCGTTTATAATCTACTTGTGTGAACAGTAATTCAGCAGTATGTACCTCCATGACTGTAACATATTAAAAAAATCTACCATAATTATATTTATGGCACTTGGATAAAACTAGGGAATAAACAAGACCTTAACAGATATTGAGGCCAAGATGATTTAAAGACATGTTAAAAGGAAGGGGAAGAAAAAAAGAGACTTTCATAGACTACGCGATGGCAATTTTCTACTTTTTAAGTAAGTTAAATAAGTTTGGTGGGTTCTTTTAAGTCAGAAATTCAACAGATTTATCTGGATCTTGTTGAAGCATTTCATATTAGCTTCACATGAAGTGAAGATCAAGATGGGCACGCTGAGAAGAATTAGGATACAGAGAAGAATCTGGCCAGAGTCTGAAAGAAGACAGTGGAGCTCTTTAAATGAGCCGGATCCTATCTAATACCTTAACGAGTCAGGCAAAATACCCTTTACTAATGAAGTTTGCAGAAAACAACTTCATTATTTCTAATACACAAAAGGCAGAGGAAGATCTTACAGGAAGACCTTCGTGACTTTGCCAGCTACATTAACAGAAGCATAAAGAAATAAAATTATAAATTCAAAAATCAGTCATGCACTTATGAACCAAACTACTTGAACGTACATATTAAATACTGTGTTTATGAAGTAGAAAAGGCTGAAAAATGTTTGATTTGTCTAGCATTCCTACATGAAATCTGACAAAGAATAAAATTACTGTCCACACTGATACACAAAATCTGTGGAAGAAAGTTCAAGCCCAAGACATCGGAATAAATGCGTATAACTGTCAATAGCAAAGGTGGAGACCCAGAGGAAAAGTTCCAACCAGCAAAACAGTTGTCCTGGAAAGTTAATTCATCCTGAATACTGGAAACAAATCCTGAGCAGTGAGATTCATTTATATGTCATTTCCTAGGATAGCAAGAGCTGATCGTTTTGTGATCCCATCCACATCTATGCCATTTAACTTTCTTAGGAAAGGAAAAGACAGCAGAAAGAGTAGATTTAAAGACAGTTTAAAACCAATCATTTTCAGAGGCACCAGACATACATTTTTAGGCAGGATTTATATTTATACTATTAATCATGATGGATTAAGGGGTTAAATCTTTTCCAGAGGTTGATTTAGGTTGGGATATCAATTACTGGGTTTTTATTAGGAGAAAATAGTATCAGAGAGGAGAGATCAGCATCCTAAGAAACACGCTGTAGATGACCTGTATTTTCTGGTTTTACTTTACCTAAGGAACTATGGTATCCTAGGATTTTGTACAATATAGAGGTAAACAAACCTCACTAGTAATTAATCTATAAATTACAGAAATCTGGAATGTTTTACCTATTACAAAAAGACAGTATTAAACTGTTGAAAAACTCTATTCTGTGTTCATTTTCCCTCTTCATCTCATTACACTAAACCTCTGAAGCCACACAAAGTCAGAAAAACTCTTCCTTGATCTGAACCACTGAAATCAGAGTTCAGGATTATGAATCTCTCTAATGTGAAGGTTAAGGGGGGCATTTTGTTGTGGCCATTAACTGGATGAACCAGAAGTAAGCACTTCTAAAAACTACAGGAATAAAAATAAAGCACCATAAAAGCTCCAAAGAATATATAATAGTGAAAGCAAGTGCAATTCAGCTACTAAAAACCACTGGCAACGTCAAGTGTCTTTCCCAGAATAAAACAGTTATGTTTTTTAATAATACCTTTAGATTTAGTCCACGAGCTAGGTGTCTTAATGCCAAAAACTACACCCAATCTTTCAGCAGCTGATGACCATCATTGCAAAGTAATCCTTCCACTTTTAAAATTTGTTGTTGTTGTTAAAATGACAATAAATATAATGGCTGCATTAATCTGAGCTAATTTATCTCCTTTCAAAAATGCACAAAGGAAGAACTGCTGCCTCTTAGTTAAACCTTCACATTCACCCCAGCAATATCCAGTGGAAAAGGTCATCTCGTGTGATACAAATTACTGTAAAATTATAAGTTTTGAACTAAAAGATGAGTCCTTAATTTTAAACATCTGTTTTACTTTTGACTAACACATATTTGAAGACTAACTCTCATTATTAGACTGATTTTATTATAAAGAGTATTTCAAAATAGTCTGTGCTGGTTCGTATTTTGTTTCCTCAACTAAAGACAGAAGAGGCATTCAAGGAATTGAAGTCACAGTTTATTCAGTGAGATCACCTGTGAGTTCTTCCAGCCCAGGACAAAATCATTTTATATATGCATTAACACAGGTTGTACTCAGATTCTTTCCCTCTTATTGATGAACTCAGATTTAAAAAATACACCAAAGAATTTTTCCCCACAGGTGGGAATTTGTTTTAGAATGTGACCCATGAGATTTCGGAGCACTTTCATATGAGATTATCAAAATTATCAGATAATAATTCAAAAATACTCTTTGTACCTAGCATATGGTACAAATCCCCCAAGGGCAACAAATGCAGGCAGATATTTCAAATGCAAGACATTCCCTTTCAGACAAAAATCTTCAGATTATAGTCATTTCATATAATCTATCACCTCTGTCACAGTTTGCTCTGGATTTCTAACCTCTCCAGGTTACTCTCCTCACTACAGACTGTGTGATTTACGAGTACAGATAGCCTGAGAGACAGCGCTGAGATTAGCAATGTAACCCACCCCACATCACCTCAGGAACAGTTTTGTCTGAAAAGCAGAGTTACACTGAAAAGGAATCAAAACATATTCCAACGTGCCCTTTTAAACTAACTTCCTTATTCAGTATTATAAATACAGACAGCTCTAATGGCTTTTTCTTAAAATTCCAATATAAATATAAATATTAAAAAGATTAAATTTACCATTTTAGCATTTTCATTTTACTCTGTATGCAATTAATGTTATACATTCCCTAAATATCATCAGGTAATTTTTAAAATTGAAAATACAAGTGTATTTCTAACAGTGAATGACATGAATCATGAAATACATCATTAGACTTAAAACAATTCTCATGTAGAAGAAACGTGAAACACTGTTCTGAAAAGCTTTACGAGAGTCGAGAAAGTGGTAAATTTCAAAAAGTGATGGTGCATGACATTATGTGCGTTCTCCTAAGACAACATCAGCACAATATAAAAGAAAACATAAAAATGCCTTCTCTACAAGTAGGTAAGAAATGTTCTTTTTTAAGTAAAATGTGAATTTCTAAGGGTAATCACAAAATAGATTGAACAACTTTTATCTTTATATTTATTTTTTTTGTGTATGAATACAAATATATACAAACTTCTGTATACAGATCTGTAAAACTTCAATAATTCTTATTAATATAACTTCTTGCTCAAAATTCAGCACAGAATTTGAGTGATCCTGGCATAGTTGTTCTTTCAGACAAGTTGTGCAGTGCCTGTGCATCTGGGCTGTAGTATCTCTCCATTCTATTTTTTAATTTATGCCCAGAACCAGTTGGAAACTTCTTCAAGACTCTTTTTTTCTCCACCAGAGTATGGCCTGCTAAATCAAAGCTTTCACAGGAAATAATTTTTGAGTAATTTCCTTTAATCCTTATTAGACGTGAACCCAAGGTGAAATATTTGGGGAAGGAACTGATCTAAGCCCGGAGTCTGCTTGACAGGTATCTAGGGATTCCCATGAGGCATGGAGAAAGTCATCTGGCAACAAGTAATTATCACTTTTAATACAAAGATGAGGGGATATTAAATAAAGCTGGGGGGTGACAGGCTCAAAACAAACAAAGGAGGTGTATCTTCTCACACAAATAATGAAGCTGTGAATGAATTAGACCAGTTCAGGGGGAAACAGGATGGCAGTGGATCTGGAAGCAGATTCAGACACCTACGTGGAAGTAGGCTGGGAGCCATCAATATATACTTGCCCTGTTTTCATACTATTCCCTGGGTATTCATAATTGATCAAACACAATATTGTGCAAGACAGAGCTTTGATCTGATCTCAGTACTCTAAGTTTTTCATGTGTTTATGCTGTACCTCAGTTTTTCCTATAGCTAAACTGCAAAGATAGATCAGGGGAGACACAGTCCTTCTGGTATCCTGACAGAACACGAGAACAGTTTTTACTGAACCACTCGGTAGGTTTATTGTAGCCATATTTTCAGATTCAGTATTTGAACAGAGTTAAACATCAGATTTGTCATAAACTACATACTCAGAATTTAATTTTTTTCCATGACCTCTACAGTTAAACACAATCCAGTGCTGTTTCCAATTCCTGTTTCTGCTTTCTTAAGTATATAAGATTTATCTGATCGTCCACAAAATCTCCAAATAACCTTACTATGGTTCTATTGTTCTATTTCCTTCATTTGCAAACATGCATGGAGGAAGGGACGAGAAAATTCTGAAATGGAGTACCATTACAATAATGACTGGTATTTTTAAATCTGGGAAGGTTTTGTTATTGTATTGACAGTTCCAAGCAAGAGAGGAGGCAGGGACATGGTGAAAATTAAACAGTAACATATCAAATCTCTTTACAACGTCTCAGGTATTTCATTGTAAACCCAATTGCCTCAATATATGCTTAACAATATTAGACTTCCTAAAAGCTAGGAGTGATCAGGTTCAATTTTGTTTACCATTAAGAGGAAGTCTGATTTATTTACTCTTGTTACTTCTTCCTGTACATAACTATATGTTCATTTTAAAAGGAAAGATCATAGTTGGATTTAAACTACCAGGCTGAGCTCAGTTTTAAATTGACATGTCACCTAAGGATACACAGAAATGAAGTAATTAAAAGCAGCAAAAAACTACATTCCAGTGTTCTAGACCCACTGCATTTAATTCAGAAGACTCTGTGTCAAATTAGTGCAAATAAAGATGTGACTATTTCACAAAAATAAAATAAAACCTACAGGGAATATGCAGAGTGACAATAAACAACATATATCTCATGCAATCAGCTTCAGTACTATCGATACAGCATGTTCCCACTTCAAGCACTGTAAAACCTTAAACCTGTTTATTGGGTTTCATAAATGTTACCATTTTCTTTACTTAGCTTTCTGAAAATTGTCACTTATACTACACTTCAAATAAATTATTTTGAAATTTAATAAAAATACTTGTTAGCTCTGTTGATTACAGAAATATCTAAATATTTAACTCATTAAGATATTTAGTCAGTGATCACAAACAAATCAGAACAAACACAGCACCTTATCATGAATTTGCCTTTGTTAACCTCTATTTTTTATTTGGTATTATTATTGAACTTTTTCTTCCTGAAAAAGGGTATCACGGGGCACTAACTCTTCACTTAATTTTTTTTCTTACAAGTCTTTTAACTTTGCTTCTGATGTTAGGCTATTGAAGTCCCTCATAAAATCCTGTTGATAACCTATGTAGCACCTCATTAGGCCATACTATTCCTTGATTCCCAAGAAGAGCAACATAAAGGGGATGCACTGTTTTACAGTGCCTCTCTGAATGAGACCTTTAGTGTGAAATAAAACAAAGATATATATTTTTCAAACTTGGCGAGTATTTGAAGGCACTGGTATGAATGAAAACACAAATGTGCAGCACCTTAAGGGATTGTGGATCAAAACCCTCTTGGGGTTTGCCCTGAAGTTCTGTGACCAGCCATCTCTTTCAGTTGATCTTTTCAAATATTGGAAGAATTTTTTCAACCATCTAAAAAAATCCCAACTTCAAAAGACCTGTAAAGACAATGTTATGTCTTCAAGTAATGAAAGAAGTTTGAAACAGTTTCATCTAACAAAACGGTTACTTTTGTGTAATATTTTTATAACAAAATCTGTAACGTGTTCCTGTTGAGAACCCTCTTATAATCTTTGCTATGTACGAGATTCATAAATGTAACTGCTTACATTTATAGACACAATGCCACCACAATGTGTTTAGATGAACCTTTTTGTTAGATAAAAGTGCTTTAAAGCTAAAACACCATGAAAAATAATCCACTTTCCCTATAAATGCGTACGTGGCTCTGAACAGTCTGAATAGCAGAGATCTAAATATAAAGAGTGAAAGGGAATTAAACAAAATTCAGAACGAGTGAATTTCGCAAGAAAAGAGGTGCCAGGGTGATTAATTTGCCTTACTCACAGGGCACTGAGAATACATACAATAAAAACCTTGTTGGCAAATGTTTACTCTATCAAAAGCAACATTAGCCCATCCTTCCCAGGCAGCACACAGAGTAAATGAAAGCACACCCGGCCTGCAGGTGTTGATTGGACATGTTGGTTCAAAACAAAAGCAACACAAACACAGCTACATCTAAATTGTCCCCTTTATACTCAAGAATTCGACTTAATGAACTCCAGTGGGACAAAGACATACAGAAAATTTAAGATGCATTGAAACATCCAGGCTGAAAAGCAAAGAAATGGAAAAAAATAGGCACTACCCGAGCTTATATAAATTCTAGGTTTTTTTGTCTCAGCCTGTAACAATGGTTCCCCAAGGTATTTGCTGGAACTACAAACCAGAACTGGCTTTTACAGAATGCTCTATGCAAACAAATATTCAGATTTACTGCCCCAGCTACAACCTCAACATTCCTTAAGGCTGGACAAGTCCACCTGTGTGGCTTTGCAGACAATTTTCATAATTTAAATAGAGAGAAGTGGGTCCGTGTGAACGTCACGAGGTTCAACACCTCCCCCTACACACACCAGTGCTGCCTGTTGGAATGGAGCCAGAGGAGACCATGGAGATGCTGGTTGGGCTGGAGCCCCTCTGCTGGGAGGACAGGCTGAGAGAGTTGGGGGAGTTCAAGCTGGAGAAGAAGAGGCTCCGGGGAGACCTTAAGGCCCCTTCCAGTCCCTAAAGGGGCTCCAGAAAAGCTATGGAGGGTCTCTTGATCAGGGAGGGGAGCCACAGGATGAGAGGGAAGGGTTTTAAACTGGAAGAGGAGAGATTTAGATGAGATCTCAGGAAGAAATTGTTTATTGTGAGGGCGGGAAAACACTATCCCAGGTTGCCCAGAGAGGTGGTAGATGCCCCATCCCTGGAAACATTCCAGGTCAGGGTGGACAGGGCTCTGAGCAACATGGTCTAGTTGAAGACATCCCTCCCCAGGGCAGGGGTTTGGATTAGATGACCTTTAAAGGTCATTTCTAACATAAACTGTTCTATGACAAATCAAAACCGTATTGTTGACAATTCAAACCCTTTGGTCCTTATCAACACCTAACGCTGAGAACAGAATATTTTTCTCAACCTTTGATAACCTCATTGCAACGAGATGGGTTCCTTCCCATGTTGATATTATGTAGCTGTCTGGAGATAGTTTCATATAATTTCATATAATTTTAGCCTGAGATTTCGCTCTAGTTCAAAACAAACCACTTTTGTTTTAAAACACATCTGCGTGAATCCTGGGATAACTATGCCCACTCGCATTTTTCCATTTAGTTAGGTGTCTTTAAAACGTTGACCATAGTTGTATTATGTTCACAGTTCCATTTGCTAATCTCTTAAATAAATCACTTTGTTTCTTACTTTAACAACCAGCTAATTTAACAGTGTGAAAGAAAAAACAAGTCCCACTGTAGTCTGTTTTTTAACCGTTTCTAGAAAGCAACATTCTGAACACTGAAAATGGTTACTTGACAGACGCATACTGAATCACACAAAAACTACAACAACCCTTCTCAATTCCTTAAAATCTCAAAAATCTAAGCATTGAAAATGGGTGGAGGTGCTTTCCATTAGGTCCTGAAACTAACGGAGGAAGCAATTACGTGCCAGGAAATCTGTAGCTAATGTTCTCACCCTTTTATTTGAAGGTGCAAAACATCAGGCAAATCCCAGCTTTGTGGGCGGAATAGAAATACCTTTTTTACTAGTGAATGAAGCAGCTCAAAGTGAAATGTGTTTTGTATTAAGCAGATTTTAGCCACAGTCAGGATATTTCATGTGAAAGCAATGCTCCCAGTGAATGCAAAAGGTTTACTAAGTTTTAACCTGATTCCTTCTTAGTCTTAAAGTTTATGCTTTGGTATCTTCATCTGTTATCACTCAAAGAAATGCATATTTTTTTTTTTTATGTTTGCCTGTTATATTCCAAATAGGAAATATATTCAGCATTTTTATTACCAATTTACGTATCATTAAAAACCTGGTTTGGTTTTGTTTTGTTTTTGTTTTTTTTCTGTTCTTTAATATTCAAATAACACCTGCGTAACATCTGTAGCTACTGGACAGGTTTTCAGTTTTCTTCCCTGGATTTGACAGAATTTAATTTCCAAGTGCAGGCTCTGCCAGGACTAAGAATGTCTTGTAGCATTTTACCATCAAAACATTAGCATTACTGGAATGAATACTTAAAAAATAAAGACTTTTCCTCTTTAGTATGATCTTCAGTTTTGATTGGAAGGAGTGCTCATGCTAAAATAATCTGAAGGCTTGGGCCAAGCATTTCCAGTCCTTTCATCTCCACGTTTGGGTCCATATCTCTCTACGATATGTCACAGTTGACTTGGAAACTTTCCTGGTACTGCAGAAGTCAAGTTTTACACTGTTTTTAACACAAGCTTCTCACAGAGACATGGCAAAGTCTGAACTGAGTCTCAGTTGGTCTGCTTTTCTACCCCTGATGGTGGCTATTAACTGCTGTCAAGAGATATATCTGTACAGTAACTCTTCCCTGGGATGCTTTTCAAGCTTCTGCCAATCCCCAGCACATAAATTCCTGAGCTAGAAATTAGACTAATCCCTTTTTGAGCTCATCTATGGTTTTGGCCTCCATAGCATCATCTGGCAATGTTTACTACAATTTAATTATGTCATAACATCTTAACCACAGATGCTATTCCTTTGGCTTAAAATGTCATTAGTTTCATTAACTGTCTGCCCACTTTGAAAAAAAAATGCAAAGAAAATATTTCAAAATGTGTGGATTTGTTTGAAAATAAAAGGTACACTCATTTTGTGCCCGACATAATTTACACTAACATACATCACGCTGTCCTTTTCTTCTTCTAATCTTTCTCCTTGCATGGTTATGGTCAGGAATGACCCACGGTACAGGGTTTTTTTTAAAAAAAATATTTCATCAGAATTCAAAAACATAGAATCATAGAGGTTAGAGTTGGAAGGGACCTCAAAGATCATCAAGTTCCAACCCCCCTGCCATGGGCAGGGATCCCTCTCCCTAGAGCAGGTTGCTCCAAGCCCCATCCAGCCTGGCCTTAAACACTTCCAGGGATGGGGCATCAACAACTTCCCTGGGCAACCTGTTCCAGTGCCTCACCACCCTCACAGCAAAGAACTTCTTCCTAAGATCTCATCTAAATCTCCCCTCTTCCAATTTAAAACCATTCCCCCTCGTCCTGTCACTAGACTTCCTGACCAAGAGTCCCTCCCCAGCTCTCCTGGAGCTCCCTTCAGATCCTGGAAGGCTGCTCTCAGGTCTCCCCGGAGCCTTCTCTTCGCCAGGCTGAAGTGATATCCCAGCTGCACTAGAAATAGGAAAGAACAGAGAGGATGAGGTGACTCAGCCTTCTCTGCACTGAAGATAAAAAACCATGGCCACCATCCTGAGGCATTACTTGGAAAAGGACTGTTTGTATACCTGAAAGGGGTCAAAAGCAAAAATATTATCCCTGTTGGGCAAGACAAGCTTATTCCCACTGCTACACTGGGCATGAAGGTGGACATGGGTAAAGAACAAATTTTCCTTTCTTTGGTATGATGTCTGTAACTCTGTTATTTAATATACAGAGAGGCAATGACCAAGCAGGCTCCCAAACAACTCAGAGGGTAGTAATTTTTTTGTTTGTTTGCTTTATTTTGTTTTCATGGAATGCAGCATGAAGGTCTTCATGGGATTTCTAGGAAATCTACCTACATTAAAACTGGACTCTTGGAGAGTCCAAGAAGCAAAGATAACTGCAAATCTAAGGTAAAATCAGCATCTTTCTGCATCACTACTACATTCTTTAACCGGAACCTTTCCTTAAGTAGTTCAGGTAAAGTATTAAATTCAGACAGTTTTCTTCACTTCATGAATTGTCACTATTATCTTCCTTTCCTCTTGACCTTCTAATTCCATTTATCCTCTCCTGTAACTGCCTCCTTCCCTCTTATTTCACTGTATTTGACAAAGTTTTCTCCCTCTTAATCCAGTAATAGTTCCTCCACTTAAAATTCATGAATCTCTCAAAACCCACAGAAATAGGCATCGAAAAATTAGGAACTGAATGACTCTTTCCCCACAAACCTCTAGTTAAAACTTTAGAACAGCATCTTGCACAATAATGTTGTAGCTCTGGTTTGAGGTGGTGGCAAATCTAAACAGCCATTAACAACAGCCTTTCTGCTGTTTTGTTTTTCAGAAAACAGGGACTTTTAAAAACACCTCTTTTCTCCCAAAGCCCCAAGTTAGAGGAAGAATGCTTAAGCAGGGGTGTCCAGGATTGAAGGAGAAGCAAACATATTTGTTTTAACATAGATGATCTTAAGCTAAATTGTTCAAACTCAACATTCCATTGGTGTTTTGGTATTATTATTTTTAGACTTAGTTAAATTTGATATGCAAACACAATATGAGCAGATTATGTATCTGCTCCTTTTGACATCTTTTAGCATGGGAAATTGTATTTTAAAATAAATGAAACTGAAGAATTGGATATCTTTTCATTTACAGACTGCTTTAGCATCCTACTTTTAAAATAAGTTCCCATAAAAAGACAGAACACGAAGAAGTCAGCTTTAATCTCACTAAGCTTAGGACCATGACAGCTTCTGTAATGATACTGAGATTGTAGGTGTAACTTTTTGAAAATAAAATTGGGGATTCTTTTTCATTGAACTGAGAGACATAATAACTATTACACACAGAACAGGAACTTATGACATTGTAAGGGCTTGTCCTCAGTTCAGGAAAAACTTTCAATAACCTATCATTTGTTCTTACAGAGGAACAAGGGTAGAATGGGAAAATACAAAAACTGTGTGTAATTTTATTACACTTCTCATTTTTAAATTTCAATCTGAGAAAATATATATTCTTCGATCCACTTAGTTTCATCAGGAATACCACTTTCAGGAACATCCTTTTCAGTGAAGAGTATAAGAGAGGGCAGGCTGCTCAGACTCACTAATAATTCTGTGTTCTGTTTTGTGCTTAGTAGAAAGTCTGGGTCCAGGACAGATTTTAAAATGATTCTAGTCATGCTATTTTCATTCTCACACACACCTTGTCTTTTCCTCTTTCCTAGCAGGGTGATTTCAAATCTCACCCAAATGATATTCATGCGTTATATTCTACGTGTTCTTATCTGTGGCAAGTGTGCTGAACTTAAGGGAGATGGGAAGTACAGATTGTACTCGTATACCTCCACACGCCCAATCAAAGAAATCTGCCCTTATCTTCCCTTCACACAGTGGTGGAATTCCTACCACCACATCTACCAAAAATGTTCAGGACATTCATTTTGATGTAAATGGATGGTTTGTATAGTATATGCAAAATGAAGATTTCTTTTAAAAAACAAGTCTCAAAACCTCAGGCTTTTCAGAATCTTCATTTTTTACACAAGAAAAAAGAATGGCTGTATTCAGCTTGATGCCCTACTCTGATGCTCTGTCTAATAGTGGCCAGTCAAAAATGCAGAACCAGCTTAGAAAATGAAGCAAAACCGCATTGTTACACTTACTCTGCTAGAGAAAAATTTTTGAGGGCATATATCTGAGTTGCCTCCCCAAATTGCTGTCTGCCCAATATCAATCGAAACCTCATTTCACTTTGTGATTTTACACTTCCTTAAGTTCCTGGACTTGTTATATTAAACTCACAGCTGTCGAGTAATATGTAGCAAGAGATTCTGTGCCTCAGGGAAATGTTTTAAGGATTAAGTTGTTTAAATACTTCCAACTACAAAAATCCTGGGATAATTAAAAAGCTTTCCTAATCTACTAGACTGCATTGTTTACTTATCATCTACATAGTGCACAAAGGTAATTGTTCAATTTTTTCTCATCCACAAAATCCAAGACCTTTCTGTTTTCAAAAATCAAAGATTAAACTCCTCTAAACTCCAGGATCTTCACTGTAAATCTGCGTTCATCCCACCATACGTTATTCATCGTATCATGCTGTACATCAACACATTTTTCCAAACCTTTGGGAAATATAGCTTTTCTTAATCAGTGGCAAATTGCAGTCTTCTTTTAAAAGCACTTACTGGCTTGTACTAAAACCCTTTATGCCAGGTCTACAGATTTTAAAACATGTTGAAAATGACCCTCATAATAAGGACTAAATAGACAGTAGCTCTGCAATTAAAATTACTTCTCTCTACAATTTACAATCTGTTACATTCTTTAATAAAAGAAATGTAGAAAATATACAGGACCATCAAAAGATCACTGAGGAGAGAACACAACTTCTGCAGCAGAGACAACTCAATAACTTCTGCCTAGAAGAATGGTAACTGAGATGGAGCGTAACAGATCTCTGGGAAATCAATATTGGTATTCACTGTTTTTTTTTTTTTTAAATGAAAGTACCAAATTAAAGTGGAAAAAGAAAAATAAATAAAATGAACTTATGTAAACAGGTCACAGCTAAACTGAGAAAATCATTTTATCTGTTTGTTCTGGAAGTCGAAACTTTACTGATAGGTTTGAAAACCTCTCAGAAATTCATGGAATAACGCCTTCAAAATATAACCTTCAGCTTGGGAAATCCCTGAGCTGTGGACTGCCACATGCCAGAAAGTTTCATTTTATGCTTGATCTGTTCTTATCTTTCCTAGGCATTTTTGACTGGCCACTATTAGACAGAGCATCAGAGTAGGGCATCAAGCTGAATACAGCCATTCTTTTTTCTTGTGTAAAAAATGAAGATTCTGAAAAGCCTGAGGTTTTGAGACTTGTTTTTTAAAAGAAATCTTCATTTTGTATATACTATACAAACCATCCCTTTACATCAAAATGACTGAGGTAAAATACACACCCTCATTCCTGACTAACTGTTGCTTTAGGATTTCATTGTGTAGCTTCTTGTTGTATTTCCCGGGATGCCAAGAGAAAACTGATCTATTACCAGGGGTCAGGAGCAGGGGGCACCGGTCACACCGTAACAAGAAAGAAGTTAATTGTTGATATTTTTCTATTAGGAGAAAATGCATTAAAGTCAACGCTATTGCCTCCCTGTGACTGATGATAGATTGCACTTCAAAAAATCAACTAGGCAAGCAAAGCTTTTCAAGACAGAATTGAAATTATCTGTATCCTAAAGAGCCAGTTTTACTTCCTGAGCTGTACTTAGCCCTTTGGTTTTTTGAAGTATTAGATTATTTATCATGGAAGATGTCCCAGATCCCTGCCAGAACACCGTCATCTTTTGGAAGACAAACAAGAAAGGGATTTAGGGAAAATACTGTTAATGAAGAGAGAAATAAAATGATCACTTCACACGTCAACAAGCTTCCTTTACATACCCTTAATATACAATTACTGCATCTAAATTGATTGACAGAGGGGAAAAAAAAATGCTATTTGAACTTAAGCAAATACTGTGACTTGGAGCAAACAGTTTGGCCTGTATCAACTTTCAACATTTAATATAATCCACAGAACAGTGGAGAGTTAGGAGTGAGTTTTAAGCAGGAATGTCCCTGCTAACTCTCTTAACACCCCATTCCCTCCCCCTAGTACTGAAGGCATATGTTTGTAATGAGAGGTTTAATTCCTCATATATTCACATTTCATGTGGTTTCACATGAAATGGCTTCACTTGAAAGGTAATTTGTATATTTTAAGTTCTACACTGAATGATAAAAATAAACAAACGCTGTTGTTTTTTTCCCGATTGGATAAACAAAATTCCCTGCACTTCAAGTTTATTTATTCGGTGTTTTGCAGCTACTGGCCTTAATTTTTAAAGAGCAGTCTAATATCTAATGAAACATCATTGTAAAATGGCAAGGAATATCTAGACTGACCTGTCAGACCAGTCTGCTGTTTGTAAGTTTGCTACTACTATAACTAATGTCTAAGTGAATGAGGAGACAAAAAATCACAATAATTTTTGGTTTTGCTTGCCATTTTTAAACCAGCTTAATTGCCAGGGAAAGCAACAATTTTCTTCTTAGAACATCCACATGCTAATCTTTCAGTCAAGAAGTATTTTCCCAAAAATACCTTTCCAACAAACCAATGACTTCATTCCAGTTTAGCTCTAAGTGTTGGCAACACCTGCGAAATAGGCTGTTTTTTTTCTACACAGTTTTTTCAAAAGCACAAAAATAGTTAATAACTTTGTTCTGATGAAGGCTGGAAGCTCTGAGAACAGACTGAAAAACAAAGCAGCTTTTAAACTGCCCAGCTGTTCTATTTCCTATTAGCAATTTTCTCAGACTGGTTTCTTTCGCTTCACTTTAAGAGAACTGTGCAGTTGATCCTACTTAATCCTACTGATCTGGCCTCTTGAAATACAGGGAAACAACAGAGCACATTCACCAATGCCGCATTTCAGGGAGGACCCCATCTGTGGTGTTCTTCCACTCTCCCACTGGCAGGAAATTGTGCAGAATAATACTCCATTCCCTCACTGTAGGAGAGGAAAAGTGGGATGCACCACGCACTTCTCCTGATTCCTAACCAAACAGAGGCACACCAGCAAAATTTCCTGAAAATATCTCAGTTGCCTCGACTACATCGCTGACTTTGTGATCACAAAGTTTATAAAGCCATTTGTTGTAGTTTCAGCCAAATTTATCCAAACCAGACTGACAGATGACCCTTCCTTCCCTCAAGAAGAAAAGAGAGGAAGACATAAGGAGATTTATGATTTTAGAATGAACTATATTACTTCAATGAAGTATTAACACTAAAATTAATAAATAAATAAATGACAAATAATTAAATAGACAAAATATACACAAAACTGTATCAAGCTCCCAGGATGACGATCACGTCACCAGCAGGCATTGGGAAAAGTCCCAGACTGGACTCGGTATTGACAGGAGCTGGATTCCAGCTCTGGAGTCAAGAACACATGGATCGAGGTCAAAGGCAGACGAAACAGGCAGGGTCCTCCTTGGACATCAGAAATTGAAGAGAGTTGACCCTTTGATCCCTCAGCTTTTATACTGAGCATGATGTAGAATACACCAGTTGGTCAGTTTTGGGTCACCTGCCCTGTCTGCTCCTCCCTACATGTGTGACCCCTCGATGCTTTTCCACTTCCCACCTTCCAGTGGGGCAAATAACAAAATTCCCTGCCCTTGGTTGTTCTAGCAATAAGGATAAGTAGGGGCCTCTCTGCACCATCCATTGGTATGATCAGATCTTATCTCTGTGAGAGTGAACAGTTTTCTGAACAACATCCTTTTAACTTCAGTTAGTTAAAGAAGTAAAATTGTAAACCAGAAAATTGGTTTGTTTTACCTCAAACCAGGATACCATCCCAAATCACCTATTTGCTGTCCTACCACAAGTATTGCTACGGGCAGTACAGTTGTGTTTACATGGGCAAAGGGCTCATAATGAACCAGTTGACAGTGTAAGAAATGATACAAATTCTTCTCCATAAATCAACAGTGAAGTTTTCATGAGGTCACCTACCAAGGGTAATGCTTATTCAAATTCTGAATCTCCAGCACAAGAAATCAGCGCAAAGGAATCTTCATACAATAATGAAGAATCCTTTTATTAAGCTTCAAGAGGGCAGTGAAATGCAGTGTCTGCTTTCATAATAAGCTAATGAAGGGATTAATTAAACCATGCTGACAGCCAGTAAATACTGCAAAAGTCTCAGCTTCATGCTACAATTTTAAAATTTCATCTAATTTCTTTTGTGTTGGAAGATTTGCTAGCACAAACCTTCTCATGAAGTGCAATACAGCCATAAATCTACTCCCAACAAAAGGAACTCCAGCTCGCTTTTTGGCAGCAAAATAGGACTAACAAAGGAGAAAGATCCAGGTTGTCAAGTTGTTAAAAATACTTTCACCACTGGCTTTGCCTTACAGAAAAAAAAAAAAGAAAAGAAAAGCTCGTGCTAAGTTCTTAAAGTCACACCTGCACAGCGTTTTCTCTGTACAATATTTGAGTTATTTATAATATAAAGGTTTAAAGAATTACTGCTGGTTGTGTGACGTGACCAGTACAACAAGACCTCTAAAATAAGTTATCATATTTAGGATTTTCAGAAAGCCAAGGAAGTGTTCACATACAGGGAGAATAAGAATGATACCACAGAAAGAGAAAGTTAGACAGAAATATAAATCAAGTGTTTGAAATAGTAACACTTAGAACAGGTATCAGAAAAAAACAATAATGATCACAAAATAAAGGTGGGTAAGAGCAGCAAAATTAGTCTTAAAATGGCAATAGTATTTACCAATGAAGGTGCAAAGGTATCAGGTAATTTGGAAAAATTCCCTCTAAGTTCTACAGTACTAATCTAAACAAAAATTGCTTTGCTCAGTTTTATAATGCCTAATATTACCTTACTACAATGATAGTTATTATGCTATAACAAATGCTGTATTACTGTAATACAATTACATAATTACATAATTATAAAGAAAAAGATCTTGTAAAAATCCATACAGATTGTTGTTTCATTCAGTATTATAAAGAGCAGACAACCTCCTAATTTTCATTTATATCAATAGTATAATATTAGGAAAATAAATGTGGCAACATACTGGGGAGGGCTGCTGTCTCATAGCACAGGGAGTGTCAGACTTGCGTGCAGCAAGAGTGGTGAATGCCCACATGCTAAGTAGGATGTGCTTTGCATGTGGAAAATCCACAGCCAACACTCAGAGGAACACTACAGTGAACACACAGAGTTCTGACATGCTGAGAATACATGAAGACCCCTGTGCTGTCAAACAGAGCTGGCTCATAACATGTGTGTATGTGTTGCAAGCATCATTCAATGTGCCTAATTTGGACTTAACTATTACTTTTAACCTACCATGAATATTGAGCATAATAAGCATTTGATGGATTGATGTATTTGATCACGCTTTATGGTGAGACCCTGGCCCAGGTTGCCTAGAGAAGCTGTGGCTGCTCCATCCTTGGAAGAGTCAAGGCCAGGCTGGATGGGGCTTGGAGCAACCTGCTCTGGTGGGAGGTGTCCCTGCCTAGGGCAGGGGGTGGAAACTGAATCATCTTTAAGGTCATTTAACCCATTCTATGATTCTACACTTGACTTTTTATATGTGAGTAATCTTAGAATCATACAATCACCTAGGTTGGAAGAGACCTTTCAGATCATCAAGGCCAACCATCAACCTAACAATGACAAAACCACCACTAACCCACGTTCCTCAGCACCACATCTACCCATCTTTTAAATCCCTTCAGGGATAGTGACTCACCCAATTCCTTGGACAGCCTGTTCCAATACTTAAAAATCCTGAATTGCTATTAGGAATTATGCTTAAAAAATTTAAAATAAAACATACCCCTAATGTGATTTATTGAATCACAGTGTTTGAAGGCAAATTTATACTCTGTACTTGCACTCTTCTCAATTCCACAGCCAAACATACCAATTCATCTGCTGGTACTAACTGGCTTTCAGAATTTCTACACTTGTTACAGAAATTTACATTGTACCAGCACAATTCCAAAAATTCAAACTAGGAAGCCATTAATGCTATAAAAGCCTTCCTCACAGAAATATTTATTCAGATATCAGTTAAGGAATTGAATGCCTCTTTTAACTTAGCAAGAGATTAACAATGAATTTCTTAATGGGCTCTGATATGAAAAGATTTGAATCAATTCTTGCATTTTACAGGACTGGGGAGAAAAAAAAGAAAAAAAAAGACAATTAAAGGTTTTTGCCTAGAAGGACAAAATATGAACTCATAGGAAAGTAGAAAATTATCTAAAATTTTTAAGTGCTTATCAGGTTCTATGACTTCTGCTTGTCTTAAGTGCATTTTGAGATTGTTTTAATAAATCAGCTTTTAAATGAGATGATCTGACATAGCTGAGAACATAAGCAAACTGTTCAAATCAAAATACATTGCCTTTCCAATCTTAAAATTTGGGTTTTGGTGCCTAAAGGCTAACAAACATCACTGCAGTCAAAGGAAGAGATGAAATATCTCGAGAGCAACTGTACTGTGGTTTTAATCTACTGTTAGTTTTAGAAATTATTATATAATTTTTAAAAGTTCAAAAGTCTATTTTATGGTAGTCAATTGTTTGCATTGTGGAGAATACTGTAAATAGATTTATCTATGTTAAAATGTATAGAATATTTTAAGGATCACATCCTGCAGACTTAAATAAATATAAAACATATACCCAAGATATATATTTGAATTCATGGGACTGCTCCCATCCTGAAACGTTGCATGCATTTAAATAGTTGTTAGAAGCCTGGTTTGCACTTCCAAACTGCTCATTTCTTATATGTAATTTCCACTTCAGAGAGAAATATTTGTGAAACAAACTGTTTCTATATTATTCTTTGGAGAGAAAAAATCCCTCTAAAAACAACTGGCAAACAGAGCTCTGAGATTGGAAATTAAAAACAAGAAAAAACAAAATAAAATATCAATAATTAGCCTTAAAAAAGAAAGTAAAGAAATAAAGCTCTGGCTTGATCAGGCTGGCAGTTGAAAAAAAAGCCCCACACATTTTTTAACCAAATCCTGCTTTCTAGTAAAATCTCATGGTTGGAATACTTCTGCTGCTCAGGTACTGACACTTGACAGAAGATTTTTTTATATACTTCTTGTTTTGCTAAACTTTTATTGCTTTAAACTGTATTTCTAGGAATATGTTTGAAAGGAGCACAGTAATGCGGCTGAAAGTGACCATACAAAATAGGTTCTTGATAACAATTAAAAAAGCCTCAAAGCAACAGAGCTGCTTTTGGCAAATGATATGTAATTAGGGGCACCATTTCAGCAGCTTCATATATTTTTTTTTCCCCCTCCAATTATCTGTTTAAAGTTTACCAAATAATTGTACTTTTTTACTTGGGACTCATTCAAATATATTGATAGTCCTGGAAGTCTTTACCTGGGTACTCATATTATTTTGCCAATATACAGTACCTCAAAGATTTACAAGCACAATAGGTATCATGTATATTCCACATCTGCATATTTTAAGAATTTCAATTATTGTGTGAGTTTTGCTAAAATAAATATATTTTCAAACTGAATCATACGTGGATACACCCAGGAAGTCAACACAATCTTAAGAAGGCAACGAACATTCCTGACTTCAAAGGGAAAGGAAGGGTTAGTAGATTGTTGGTACAGGAATATGAGATCTAGAGAACAAGAGTACAAATTTATTACAGTCAATAATAATCAATGATCCTGTTCGAGAATTTTCATAAGTCCTGAAAAGCTGATTCTCATTGGACTAGAACAGTAACAGTATGCACCACCTGGATTTATTTTTCTGGAAATATTTTTCTTGTGTGAACTGTTCATGAATAATGCCAATGAGTCTTTGTAAGGCATGTGGTGGCAAACATCAAAGGCGGCAGCAGGCCACTGAGGTTGTTTCCATGTGATCTCTACAGAGTTCTTAGATTTATGAACGAAAAAAACCCCTCAGCTAACATCTGCAGACACCTCCAGTCCTTAATCAAATCTCTTTTCCAATTGATGCGATCAAAATATCAGTCACTCGGATGCGTTACACAAACGTGTTACCATTTGTTCAAGGTAAATCATTCTGGACTGTAGGTAAACTAGTTGTGAACGAATGCATAAATTCTAACGTTTCATATCTAGGGACAAACTGCCCATGCTTCATGTTCTACCCAGGCCTTTGACTTTTTATTCCAGAAAACACTCAACTTTGGAAATCTACTCTAAGAGACAGAGTAACCCACGAGGCACTTACACAACCTTAGTCATGCAGGTCTTCGATATACTTTTAGCATCATCAAGCCAAGATAAAATCAATATTTTCCTTATGGTATGGTACAAAACCCTCTCATACTATATTTTAAAAAAATATGACACAATGGGAATTTCAGATTTCAGGAAATTTGAAATAAGAGAAAGAGACATCCTTACCCTAAACAGGAACTATTAATTTGCAAGGGAATTGAACTCACTTTTTCACACGACATTCATATTCAGCGAATGACTGTTAACACCTCTAAAGCCATCCCACCTGGAAATTAGATTATCCTACTTGGACACTTTCACCTACTACACACCTTTCTTTCGAGGGGAAAAGAAAATAATAAAACCAAACAAAAAAACCCCCAAACTCAAAAAATCCCTAGACTATCACCAGTGCTTGGTTATAACAGCAAATTCAAACCACCCCACTAGCTGTGACTGATGTGCTGACAATTACTTTTGGACAGTTTGTTTCCTCATCAGCCCATTTCAGAACTACTTATGGAATCATTCATCTGCAAAAGAGACATAGCCTGTTTTTTGGTTGACAAAATGTGTTATGTACTAGTAAAATAACACTGATGCAAACTTAAACTTTCAGACTTCATAGTTTCATATTGCTGTTTTTATTGGATAGTTCATCATCTCATTAGCACAGCTAATCTAGATTTTTGTCTATAAAGGAAAAACGTAACAAGCCAGATATCACTAAAAATATAACTCTTACTAAAACAATCCACTTTGACAAGACACATACACAAATAGATAATTATTTCTCTGAAAATGGGACTCTCAATTTCAAGTCTAAATTATAAAAAAGCTGAAAGAAACTTAATTCGGAATATTTACGGCACATTTAATGGTAGGGAAGGCCATGATGAAAAATACTGACACAGATGAAAATAACACTGTTTTGTGACAAAGATACTCCAGTTCACTATGGATGACTGGCACGGTTATGGTGATAGGAGTGTTTCATGAAGCAAAAGTAGAACTTATATTGCATTCCACTAATTAAGTACAGACATAGTCAGTTCTCTTAAGGATTAAATGGGAAAGTTTTTAAAACTCCTGAAAGATGAATTTATCGTGTACAGGCTTGGTGTAATAGAAGGCAGAAATAAACAGTATATTTATTACAAGCAGAATGCAATGGATTCTGCATGTCTTCTCAGTTTTGACATATTTGTCATTAGTAAGATAACTAACAAAAGATAATTGCAGCAATATTCAATGTGATTTGAATTTTGAGACCTTAGAAAAAAATTAGTATGGATCCACCTCACAAAAATGAATAACAGGACTTCATTCTAGACCAACCTGAAAATAATTTTAAATTAGTTCTGTTAGCTACCTCAGGGATAGCTTAAGAGATAACAGCCAAAGGCAAGGCAACCAAAGGAGAAAATATGCAAGAAATCACTGCAACTATCTTATCTTGGCCTAAGAGGCAGAAGATAACTCTTCTAGTCCTATTTTTTTTAACTTTTTCCTCTCTTTGGTGAAAATAAGTCTGCATGCTTATCCTTTCACAGGAAACTGCAAAGTTAAAAATCTGTTATCAAGAAGGACCACTGCATTTATAAGCTGAGTACTGATACACACAAGGTTAGAAGTTTCAATGCCAAAGCAAATTGCTGGAGTTATCCTTGTAAGCACTCAGTATGTGTTCCTGAAAATAATCTTGCCAGAGGACTTTCTTGGCCCTGACCAAACTCTGTAACTCCATGTGTGAAGAGGTACCTCTGTAGCATCAACTCCACCTCCAGATGTAAAGTGTCTCTGGGAGATCTATGGACAGTTTTAGAAAAGTAGTGAAAACTCACTAAGGCAAGCAGTAAGATGATGGAATCCCATGAACTTCACTTAGCAAGACCTTCCACTGGTATTTAGCCAGCAAAAATTCCAATTTGAGTTCCTAGGACAGCTTTAGGGTAAGAAAGTTCCTGGCTGTACTACTGGATTGGAACTGTGCTATCAGGGATCTGCCAAAAGAATGCCAAAGAAGGATGCCATGCATAAGCAGCAACAAGGTTTTGGGTTGTACAAGTACCATAAATATTTCAACTTTAAGGTTGTCCTACTTTCTTAAGTTTCAATAAAATACATACATAGGAAAAAATATTACAGAATGAGAGAATTTTTCCCTATATACCTGTTCTTCTTAGAAAGTGGGTGAAACACCTGTTAGTTTATACTGCATAATTATTTAGAAATCTGAAATAAATTTATAAGTTTGGGACTGATCTGGCAGACTTCTTTACTTGCCCCTCCCTCACTCAAGTGAGCAATTGCTTACACTCAGTGAGACTGAGTCTTCTCAAAGTAAATAGGTTCTGGAGTTATGACTACAGAAATATTCCTCACACTGCATAGCTGTGGGAACCCTTTAAAGTGGCTCTGGCTACAACTGGGTCTTGTAAAAAACATCTCTGTGCATCGATAAGATTAATACAGCTAACTGGAGTTGCAGAGAAAAATCTCTACCTTCAGCAACTCCTTTTAATACTTCTGCCAAACTCTCCCTTCTACAGAAACATACAGCCTCGCCGTGTTCCTTACACCAGTGTCAATGCCAACTGTCAATAAAAGAGAGGTTTTCCAGCTGTAACATACAGTAAAAGGACTCCTCATCTAGTACTCTCGACAGACCACAATCCTCTCCTGGGAAACCTATAAAATCTTGTGGAAAGTTATAAAGCTCTTAATATACCACAGGGAACAATATTCTGCAGGCAGGAGGACTGGCAAAATGACCTTATAAGTTTTTGACATCTATAATTTCTATGATTTCTTTTTTTTTTTTTGAAGTCATATGGAAGCAGCTACTTCATTTCCTGCTCTGTTCTTTTAGAGTTACCTTACTTGAAGCAAATAGAGGAATCGTGTTGTAATAACCAAGAGCTCTTCTCAAGTTTTACGGTGAATATTTATTTGTAGGTCATGTGGAATTACAGTTTATTATTAGTGTATTCCATACACAAACACACACAACCAATCTGAAATTCATTTAATCTTTAACTTATTAACAGGAAAGGATGGGCAGGCTATTAGGAGACAGAAACTGTCTTATTTTGCATCTTCAAGACAGTTTTAATTTTTTTGAACTTACTCAACTCTCTTTTATTCTGCTTAGCAATATACTGTATATATTCCATCATCTAACAGTAATAAAGATGAAATCTTACATGCATAGTTTGTAAATAAACAACAAAAAGTCCTAAAACCAGCTTTTAACAGCATTGGTTTTCTGAAGGAAGAAAGAAAATTGTCAAATAGGTTATTATGCGCAGTAATAGACAGGTTTCTTTCAGTGTACACAAGAAAAATATTTCTCCAGTCAAGCCTGACTATTAAGTGGAATTATTTAATTTGCTTTTCATTAGTGTTTTGGAAACATGTATGTCTAAACAAATATAGACTAAAATAGAAATATTCAAAGATATATATGTACAGATATGCAGTAGATGTATAAATGTATAATATAATATCCAGAATTTTGACAAAAATGTTCGAGGGTAAAGGTTCAAAAGGTTACATTTTCCAAAACTCAGTGGAAAAAAAAGTTAAAGCCACTTTGTCCTTTTAGTAAGCTTAAGACTATCATAAAGTAACAGTGTACAAAACTTGGGATATAAAGAAAGCAATAATGATTATAATCAGAGGGCTTTAACCAAACTAACCACCACCTGTCCCCAAGCAAAAAGCATTGTGGGCAGGAAAATGAAGTATTTATTATTGGCGCAGTTTTAGGTAGATAATCTACTTATTGTCACTATTTTTTACTCTCATCACATGCCCAAGCTCACCAACCTATCTTTTCTCTCACAAGATACTCAGAATTGGTCTGAAGAAAACACGACTGAAGGTGAACAATCCCTCTCTGGCAAATATTAGAGCACACAATTACAAAAAAACAGGTTTTGGTCATCATTTCTGGTCTGGTTCATTCCATCATCGTTCAGTAACTGATTCCTCTTGAGTGTATTAATACGTCAAGAGAGGGAAGTAAGAGGCCATGCTTTCTGCTCTAGCTAGAGTTAGAATAGCTATCTGGGTCCTTAGTGGGGTACTAACATAACTCTTTTTCTCCATCAGCAAAGTGTGTCACAGAAAAAGTCCTAGACAGGATTTTCTTCAAGCAAATGAAACATTAACAATTGAAAATGGTTCAAAGTTATGTGAGACTGGACTGATAGAGCAGTATCGTATGGTTATGAAAACCTAACAACTGCCTTCACACATCAGAGAGATTATTTTGGTCATAATACATAAATTATAATGTTATATTAATAAAAAACAAGTCAGTGATTAACACACCTTTCATAGTAAACAAAAAGGTATGCCTTTTAAAGACTGAATTTTTAAAACAGAATCACAAACAGCGATTTGGGGCATTTTTAACTGTAAAATAATAGAATGAAGAAATCCAAGATATATCTATTATAGATAAATTACAGCTGAGATAATATAGATTTGCCAGCACATCAGATAAAACCTTACCTACTTGGGATTAGAGAGTTCTATTTAGTTGACTGCTAAATTGTACTCATGTTAAAAATGAACAGTGATGCTAACCTTGGGAAAGAAATGGGTGATGAATAACGAAGAAAAAAAAAAAGAAGAAAAAACAGATCAAAAGATTAAAGAAAAACTCAGGAAAGGAAAAAAACCCACAAAGAACATGAAAATATTCACATGTTTTCAGTGCAGAGAACAAGCCTTTGAAAATTATTTGCTAAAATACTTTTTGTGCTCTTTGCATTTTCCTTCATCCATATCTGTCATTTAATGTGTAAAAGACAATACTTTTAATGGAAGATGTACATGTATAAAAAACCCCAAATCATTAATTTCTACAAAACTTCTGTACAGTGTCTAGAAAAAAAACTCTACTAGAATATGCTTTTGACCAAAACTTAATAACTATATTTGGCTGCTGGTTTAAATTCAGTTCACTGCAACACCCAGTAACTCACATGATATGGGATAGTGCTATGTAAATAGGGTTTATTACGTGCAAAGGCCATACATCCATGTGCAAAAATAGGCTGTTGATGTGTGGATGTATAAAAGAGAAATGGGCCATTGAAATCTGCCTTTTGGAGAGCTCTGACATGTGGAATCAATAGGGTCTGTGACAAATGAGGGGAAACGCTTCTCTAACTATGTATGGTAGCAAAAAATGCCATGTAATCAACTAGGCATTTATCAGCCAGCAGCCTTAACTCCCTCACAATATGTTTTTTGAAGAGAACACTCCAATTCAACAGAGTACTTTGCAAGATTCAGTTTAAAACAATGAAACGATGCTTATAATGAAAGAACTCCCAACAAGTTTAAACGAAAAATCATTAAGAAGTTGGATGTAAAACTGAATACCGCATAATATTCAGGGACGCAGAGAAACTCAAAGGACAAGTTCAACAGCCCTAATTTTTTCACATTAGTTAGATCTGAATTTTGTCCATCAACTGGTGTTACGTTTCACAATTCTGTGTAATGTAAAGGTGTGTCTATCGCATCAAAGGCTTCTATAGCCAGCATCTTGCCTCCAGCAGTGGCCAGTGATGTGAACAGAGGGTGGCATAAAAACAGGGCACACACAAAGCAAGACTTCCCCATCCTACCCACCATGGGAAATCAGGAATTTCCTCTGAGCCAAACACAATATCTTTATATTTAATACGTGCAGATATACTCTTCCAGTTTTAATTGTACTTTGCAGCACTAAAATTACAACAAAAAGGTGGCAGATTTTGTATTCTGTTGAGGAGCAGCCTGCATTTGGTGCACTGCTAACAGTGCTCTTGGTCACTGCTTACCTTGCCCTGAATGATCACCTACAAACACCAACCTTTTCTTTAAAAAAGCTCACACATAATTCCCTCCAGTCATCCAATATGGATATGAAAAACAGAAACATAAAACAACAGAAACAACTAAGAACATTCCCTAAAAGTAAGACTTGAAAAGATATGTAATGTTATAAAAGAGCACTGAGAGTTAACCAGAACCAACACTAAAAAGACTGTCTGCACCTCATTTTATGAGCATTTTCTGTGCATTCCCACAGGAAAAAACTAAAGAAAATGCCCAGTCATGCAGGTGAACAAAACTATCCTGCTATTCTTAATTGCTACCTTTCTCTTGCCACTTTTCAGCAAGGTGGAAGGTATTTTTCAAGTAGCAGCATGTGGTTCCACGGCAGGCTCCACAGGCAGTTATGTTGTGAGTTTTGGAGATTCCTTTCTATCGGGATTCTGCTGCTGCTGCTGCTGGGTTGGATTGTCTTAACTGCTCAAGCAGCATCTTCCTCTCTTCAGTCACTGAATTCTAAAGATGCTCTCTTGTTTATATATTCATACATACACACATATATAGAAAAATTAACAGCTGTATATTATTCTTTTGCTCATATACTATGAAAGTTTAAAGGTCATTTTGCTAAATATCACCTACTATGCCAGGAGAGGAAATTAATGGCATTCCTAATTATATTTTTAATATTGTAAAATAATTAAGCTAATCTGACTCTCCTGCTGCACTCCAGTTTTCTTACTTGTTTTTCTTTTATTATTTTTCGTAACATCATCTAAATCAGAATTTCAAAACTAAACATTGACTCAATAAACATACAAATTTCTGTCTCTCTACAGAAGAAACTGAAAGCACAGAAAATCAGTAGAAACTCTTGATACCTAATTTAAAATAGCACACAATACACAGGTCATTTCATTGAATGTAAAATCAGAGGGCCAGCAGAAATACTTGCCTAGCTATCTGCAGTTCAGATCTCTGTTACAGTTCTCAAATAGCTGTGGTATAAACCCCCCCACGTTTTACAAACCACAATACTACATCAATCAATGAAACAAAGAAATCAAACGCTGAAGAAACTCAACCAGAATTAGCCTAATTATCATTTAGCAACAGATGTGGAATCCTGCTAACTCACAAAAAATACCGAATAACAGCAAAACTAGTCCTTCAATCCAGTGGTGAACCAAGAAAACACCTAACCTGAAGAACTATGTGCTCTAATGATTCTTTACAGCTTAAAAACCACAAGCAATAACTTTCCTTATTTTGTGAAATCAAAAAAAAACAAAACAAAACCAAACCAACCAAGCAATACCAGAAAATAAATATAAGAAAAATTCCCACCGCTCTGGGTCAGACTGAGACCTTGGAACCTCCCCGAAGATACTGCTTTTTAATGGAAATGCCAACACCACACATAGCACCGCTGGCAGACTCGGTTTTAATATAAGATATCTCCTCTTTTCCATTTCCAAATTGAGCCCGAGAGGCCTAAGATGAGTCTGTTGATCAGGTTTCTTGTCAACGAGCATTTTCAACTCGGTGTGGATTTTCAGACTGACAGTATCATTTTGTGGCTCCTGTGTTTTTCTACTTGTGTTTTAATTTATCACTTGAAGTAAGTGCACTGGGTGGATACTTATCAAGTCTCCTCTTCCCCAGAGGGCTACAAAATACAATTTCCATGTTCATTGTTGATGGCCTAAATACAGCACACATGAAACAACAAGAATGGGCTTCTTAATGTAGTGGGTAAGACGTCCATAAAACTGTGGCTCTAGGGGCTGGATTAGAGGAATAAACAAAATAGATTTTACCTCAGTGGATTTAGATAATTTCTAAAAGATTGAGCAGAAGGAACCTGAGCTGTCTAATGATGGAATTTGTAGAAGCAATCTGTGTCTGAAGGTCAGCAAAATATCTTGCTACGTGCTAATACCTACTATACCATATTTCATAGTTTTATCCCTTTTAAAAACACGTTAACTTGTGGAGGTTTTAAAAAATCCTTGCAACTCCTTAAAAAAGTAAACATATTAAATCAAACAGTATAAATATTGTTCCTTTAGGGTTTTGCTATGAAACTTACAACTATCAAAAATGCAGAACACAGCACTTTGCCCCAGCACGTGCAAAAGTACTTGTAAGAAGGTACTATTCAACTTGTATTTAGGATAAGCTTCTGTCTTTTGCTGAAGATATTCAGTTAGTCATTTTAATGTTTCAATTTGGAATAAGGTAAAAGAATACAGAAAGAAATTAAAGACTGAATATCTGGAATGTAGCTAAATTGTTTGGGTTTCCCCCCCCCCCCCCCCCT
>VXBW01001857.1:1176312-1203198 GCA_013400375.1 Thinocorus orbignyianus
ATAGAGATTACTGGCATCAGAATGTAACTTGGTCTTTCATTCTTGGTGTAACTTCCTGGTCCATCTTTAATTTTTAGTGAGTCAAAACTTCTAGGAGTTGTGGCCAAATATCAGACTACACACAGAACAGGGACACAGAAACGTTCTGGTTCCCCATGTGCCTTCACCTCAAGGTTGAAAATCAAGTAATCAATACAAAAGTCCTCAACTCTGTATCTTATCTCAGATCTATCTTCAGCAACACTGTGACCCCAAGTCATGGGCACAGAACTAGTTCAATATTGACCCAGATGGAAGAATGACATTTGCTGAATCGTGAATATCAATTTTTGTAGTCGCAAATTCTTCCAGAAATTCCCATCAATATTCCATCGTACGTGAAGCAATTTAGTTTTTAGAATTATTCTGTCAAATATTACAGTTATGGACAATAATAGTGAGACAGAGCAAGAATAGTTTAAGGTAATTTATAAAATACAAGCATTTTGCCCTTCAGGATCTTTTAATATCCTGTTCTGCACTGTCTTTGGTGTAGGAGGATGGGTGAGTACATACCAACAGCTTTGGCTGCATACAGACAAAGAAACAAAAACTGCAAAAGTACAGTGAACCAACATATCTTCCAAAGGGTAGAAAAATAACCTGGATCTTCCTCACTGCCAGCAGCTAAGCTATGTTTAAGATACCACTGATACCAACAGTTAGTAGAAATCTAGACTTTCTTAAATATAAATATTAAAACTATGAGGGCCATTACCAGTTCTGTTCAGTAGTAATTTTTCTCAGTTTCCCTAAGAGTTGTTTCACACTCGGTATTTTTCAACACATTTGAGTAAATTCACTTTCCTATTGTTATATTCATCATATATAATTTTAACCACATGAATAATAAAACTACTACAGAAAGATTGAGTGTACTGACCAGTGCAAATCATTTTGTGACTGTGCCAAGGCTTTCATTCCGAGATACCTCTTTGGTCTCAAGAATTACACACCTATTTGGGAGATGGAAAGATTTAATCATTCTGCTCAAACCCTGCTAACGCTGAGGATTTTAGGTGTTTCATTATCTTATTAGACTCTAAAACTGCAACGTCCCTCTTCTTTCAGGAACCTGATTTGCTTAAACTGTGAGGTAACAGACTCTCAGGCTCTCTTATGACACAACTGCCAGTCTCATATTGAGCTTTCATCACCCTTTTTTACTTCTTTTTTTTTAAATCTTATTTACTTGGAGTATCAGAGTTTACTATAATTTTTAATTATTCTTCCTTGAATATCGATTCTTCGTTAGTAATGAACTCAATTATCTATATTCTCTAAATGAGTAACAGGAGTGCTGGGACATGAAACCTGCTTGTAACTGCACGACACAGAATTAAGCCTAGTACAATCACTCAAAACCTTGACCTTCAAACCAAAATGACTGATCTTCTCCGAGTTTTCTTTTGAGAACATTTGCCTGCTATAATTTTGATCATTTTGACAACTTGCAGATTTCTATAACACTTTCAGATTTCTGTTTAGAAAAATCTTGTTACAGCATAAATTGAACTAAAACTGAGTATAACTGTATTTTTCCTATTCCTATTTCCGATTCTGATTAAATAGCGCTTCTTAACTTGTTTGAGATTTAAATTACTCCTAGTAAACTTTCTTTTATTCCTGATGATATTCAGCTCTTGCAAAATCTCTCAACTTAAATATAAAGAAATATAAATACCTACGTTATCATGTTATGCCATTAAAAAATTATTATAGAAAAAATAAAATATGCTACTTATCTTTGCTTGTCAGCTTGTTCTTTGGGGCTTTTTTATATGCTGCATTTACATGTATAGTGATGTTTCAGAGAATATAGTTCTGTTGTATCAGGATTTGATATATGGAAGAGAAACAATATTTAAAAAATAACAGTTTGAGGGTAGTTATCAGTGATTATACTTAGAATGAAATTTAGCTGTTATTCTTTAACTATATTAAATAAATGAATTGTGTTTTACCAACTTACTTCCAGACACAGTAATCTCCTGTGCAATTCTTAAAAACAAGGGTTTTTTTCACATCTTTACAAAGACGGTTCTTCCTTAAATTATATCTGTGCAGCAGCAGCAAGAGATGTCCAAAACAACCACTAAACCTGATTAAAACACCCCAAAATGTGAAAAAATACGGGAAGTTGCATTGTGTACATCACATTTAAAATCATATACAATGAAAAGGAATGCCCTCCAAAGGCTTCAAGGTCCATCCAAAATACTTTTTTATATGCAGATTCCGTGCAGAAATTAAAACATGTCCTTTTTTCCTCCTTTCTTCCTTCTTTCACTCAGTGACAAAATGTTCTCAGTGTAAGACCTATCCTCTGATTAGAAAAAAGCCTGTGATAACTCTGCAGGTTCCCTCCAGCACAGCCTAACCAAAGCCCATAACTGATCCAACAGCATTTGTCATCTCTGCAGTAGACTTGCTGTAATTCCCCTCCTCTGGCTTTTCTTTCAAACTAGATCACAAACAATCTTTGAACAAAATATAAAAACCAAACTATTTTAACTCAGGAAAGATGGCACATGGGTATTAATTGTTATATATAATTAATTTAATTGCCTCCCTCGCATCATTTAAAATATTTATTCTGCATAAATAGCTTTTGCTTTTTTTGTGTTACTGTCTTATTGCATGTAATTATTCAACAACCATTTTTTATCTCTTACAAACACACACAAAAATATTGCTAACAAATATTTTCAAGATGGTTTTGTTAGATTTCTAAGTGTCTTTTTCTTTTGAACATTTACTGATCTAAACAAATTGGGGAAAAATTTTGTACTGACACTGAATGTTTTTCACAAATCTGTCTTATAAAAGCCAATAACAATTTTACTCCAGCACAGAATCTAGTCCACACACCACAGAATTCACTATTCATTTGGGAAAGTAATAGAAATATAAAAAGCAGATTTAAATCTGGGCCAAATAAACCATCAGAATTCCTGAATTCTGAGATTCTAAATAGATTGAATTTGCAAGAGTCCTCCCAGACCCATCTCTAACTCAAACACTACTTTGTGCTATGTTGTTTTCTTGTTGGTGGGCTATGATTGTTTGAGAAAGACAGTTATAATACCAAGAGCACTCATGGTAAATATCAAATAATTCAGGTCCAAAACTTTCAGAAACGTAGGCTCTGTGATTTTTCTGACATGAATTTTATTTATCCCTGTTTTAAAAGCAATGGCATCATTTTTAAGGACCAAAAGTTAAATATTTTCACACAAACAGCATAAATGATTACTTGAAATTGCAGTAAGATTAACATGTCTGTACTGTACAACATCATAACACACAAATGAATTTGGGCATCCTATTGTACCATTGGCCACTAGACCTTTCATACAGAGAGATGTGTCCTACAGACAAAAAGATAAATGCATATAAGCTTATTTCTTGAAAAAGACCCCTTAATTGATTATTATTTTCAATTGGCTCTTTGGCTACACAGGGAATGAAAAATATGAAACTAATCCGAGTACCACAATCATAGTTTTATTTCAATTTTACCTTACTGCTTAAATTACTGTGTAATATTGTTATTTTCAAGGGAGGAAGTGAAATTAATGATCTAAAATCAATATATCTATAAAATGTATAGCACTTAAACCCAAATTCCTTAAGTAGTAAGCTATTCTATCACGCCCATTTTAAGGTGGAAGTAAAGCATTCTTCTAGTTACTGCTAAAATATAAATTTCTCCTTAATAATGGTAATAACTATATTTTGCATCACATTTTTTGCATCCTTGTTTCAGGCTTGCTTTTACCTGCATGGGAAATAAAGAGCTTTCCCATAAATTGCCTCTTAGAATAATTCTTCAATATATACCTGAAGTAGTCCATACAATTAAAAGAACACCTGGAAACAGCAAGTCTAGTGCAGACCAACTGTGATAAGCACAACCAAGTGTGTGCAGGAAATTGGAAAGAAATGCTGAATTGTTGCAGATCCTCCTTCCAAATAGCAACTTAGCTTTATAAGATTATTTAACTTCAACAAAGTTATTTCATTCCAATTTCAATGTTACTTCACTTGAAATGAAATGAAAAAAAGCAAAACTCACCAAGAAATACATCTAATAATAGTAACTACTGTTGTTTTTTTTCCCCACTGTGTTAGAATTTCTATCTTCATTTCACTAAAAAAAAAATATATGCTTAGGTGATTACTCATTTTTTATAACTTAAAACCTCAATAACAATGGAGGGTGAAATGATTTGTATATTCTAGTTTAGAACTTCTTGTGAAGCCAAGATAGGTGGTTAGACAAATTTATAACAGAATGTAATGGGGATTTTAATTTATTCTAGAATGAAGGGAAGTTAAATTGCTGTTTACTGGGGTAACCTATACAGCTACATCAACTCTTTTATTTAATGTACCCACAGTACAAAAGTAAATTATCCCCAGTACAATTAAAGAAAAAAAATTTAGGATTACCTCCCAGACAAGTAACAGTAGCTAAACTAACCAGAAAAAGCACCAACTTTTTTCAAAGTCTTAAAATGTGTTTCAGCTTAAAAAGAGCCCCCAAATGTTTAAAAGCAAAGAAACTTGAAACACTGAATTAGAATTTATGAAGGAGAAACAGGAACAGGAAAGATACTGCTTCTGCCTGAGGTGCAAAGACCACATCAGATGCAAAGGACTAAGAAAGAAAACTGCTGGGTTTTGGATACCTCTAAAGAGAGAATTTTAACAAAGCAGAGCCTTTGCTCTGTTTCCCATAGGTTGTGGGTTAAAAAAAAAAAAAAAAAAAAAAAAAAAAGTGGTAAAATGGTAAAAGGGGGAAGAATCATCCTTATGACAGGCAAGGAGGGCTTAATATGGCTTCTCATTATTCCATATCCCACTATTGTATCCAAATTCCTTCTCTCCAACCACAATAGCAAATCAAATGAAGAAGTTCCTGGTAATTCCAATTCTATTAATTCAAAATATCTCCTTTAATCTCAGTTTTAAGCTCTGTAAAGATTTTAAGAGCCACCATTCTTTTCCATTTTGATACAGTCTGCCAGTTGATGCAAATTCTTCAGAACTGAGAATTTCATTTCAATTTACAGCTCCTTACTTCATGATGATACTACATGTTCAGTGTGGATGTACGTAGATATATAAAATTATAAGCTATAAATGAAATATTTACAAAGAGAGAGAATACGTATATACCTGCATCTCTGTGTGCACAGAATTTAATATTACTTAATTGGTTTATAAATCAGAATATAGTTACATCAATAGCACACACTTCACTGTCAGATTCAAAATACAGTGGTTTTTGACAACAAAAAGCATACAGATCACTCTACTACCGCTCTTTGTCCTCAGACTTCCACTTTGTTAAGCAATCAATGCAGTAACTTTGCTTATGCATTGTATTATTATGGTTCTATATAGATTACTTCTCATTAAAATATAAAACCAGCCAGGAGGGAACAAGAAAAGACCTGAGATTTGAGAGGGATCAACTAAGAGGAAGATGAAAAGCACATAAAATTGTGTTTAAAAATATACAACCCACAACCAAACAGTGCATTAACAGACCTGAAGACTCCCCCCATCACACTCCAAATCCCCAATTCTCCTCATTATGTCATTCTTTTTCTGGGGTGAATCAGGGTATTTCTGGCTCTCAGCTACAATGAGATATGGATGGTGCATATAGAAAGGACAATGGAGCCTATCTGAATATTCCATCTTCCTGAGGTCCACCTCCTTTCCTACTTGATAAGGTGATGACTGCATTTCCAGCACTAGATACACTCAATCCAAAGATTTCCCTAATCAAGAGAGAATCTTCAGGAGAAATAAAACAGTAGAGGATACCTGTAAATCTGTGATAAACTTCAGGCACTTCTCTGAAGGGGACACACTTAAATGTCCTGACTGGACAGTTCTGGTAAAGGTCTTAGAAGCACTTCTGATCACCTATGCGACTTGGTTCACATTCTTAGAAGAAGATGGGAAGCTAGTATCATCATGTATAAGAGAGAGAAGGCATTTATTTTGACATTGAAATCCTCTCATTCCCAGCACACAGCATGAATTATTGAAGTGATTTAAAAATATTGAGTATTGGGCCAGATAATAGATGAGATTGCATGGTGAAGGACAGAAGAAAAAGCACAACTACTGCTAAAGAAGAGGGTGCCAAAGCTGTCTTTGTGTGACAATCCAGTGCGGGTGGAGAGTAAGATGATGCAATTTCAGTCGGATTAAATGGTGTCAAGGAGATTGCCTCATTCATCACACTGACTGCATGACTCTGGAAAGCTCAAGTCTTACAGCATGATGTAAAGAAGGGAAGAAAAAACTAATCAGAACTGATCATTTTCCTACAGTTCTGGCAACCTCCAGAGTCATTAAGGCTGGCAAGATCAACACAGTTTGGCTGAATTAGAGGAGCTCTCTCCTTCTTGTGGCAGAAGAGACCTCTCTGGCTGCCGGAGCAAGAAGCTCTAGAGCTTGACCCCTTGGCCCCTCTTGCCTGAGACTCAAAGTGCTGGCAGGAGTTTGGCCATTGGACAAACACGGTAGGACAAACACCCACCAGATAAACTGAAACGGAATGTCATTGTTCCAGATGGTACAAGGCTGAAAAGGCCTTTAGTGAAGTCACTGAACACCAAGGAGGAAGGAAAAACAGCTGAAGAGCAAGATTCAACATAAGCAGAAGGATTCTGCCTCAGTAAGACGAGAGCTGAAGTGGTGGTGATGTTCCATTTTGGTACGCCAAACCCTGACCCAAGAGAAGCGGCAGCTTAGAGTCCTCTGTGGATATTAGAAGGGAAATCTTCATTCTTTCAAGCTGTGAGGCATGTACGTCACCCTCTCCATAAGAATGCTTATGCAACTTACTCAGAGAGCACACAGTATGTATCTGCACGTGTATTTAATGCAACATGAGAGATAAAATACACCTTATTTTGCTAATTTCCAAAATTTTTAGGTATAAGGCCCAAGCAAACCAAGCGAACACGCCAAACATTACAGCACATTTTAAAATACTTTGATAATCTCTAACTGTAAAGGGAAATAAACCTAAGATGATTGACGCAAGCTGGCTGTATTATTATAAGAGAATGATAGCTTATTGACACACATTAACTATAAATAAGCATTCATTTTTCATGTCCTGAAAGCACCTATAAACAGTGACAGAATATTTGACTATTAAATTGTGGGTAATATAGGATATGTCTTACATGTATAATAAAAATTCAAAACCATTGTTATCGACTTACTGCTTTATGCACTTAAATACCTATTTATTCATAGTTACGTGACTATCAATTTTAACCTATACAGTAGCATGTATGATTCTCTGTCAAACTTAACCACGCAACCTTTCCTTTTCCAATTTTTGAAGAATGCACAACTGTGTAGGTTCACACGAAAAACTTAACTGTGTAGGACCCCAGAAGAACTGCCACACGAAGGACGGCACAATGAGACTTCTGCTGTGCCTTTTATTCTCAGAAACAAATCAACATAATTTCAGACTAAGCCCTAGAAAAGTTTTCAACAATCTTCACCTTTTAATAATTTGATTAACTCTACGTTAAAAGCCACTCAAAAAGCTGTTTATTTGCCACTCTAAACTTTATCAAGACTGATGGGCTGCCAATATAGTTGATGAAATGCAATATACAGCCAGAACTGCAGGTAACTGAACTCATTGTGCCATAAAATACACGTCGTTGAAAGTAAGAATTTTGCTTTAATTACACTCTTTTCAAAACAAGTATAATGTTAACCCTGTTAATTTAGTTCTCAAGGGAAAAAGGTGAGGTTTGTGAGATGTAATATGGATATTAATTCCTATTTGTCTTGCCTGTGGGGAGGAGGTTTGTAATGAATATACGCTAAATTTGGGAATATAAGAAATAAACCAATGTATATGAAGAGCTATGGGGCTGTGTGGAGGACACAGTTTGGACAGGGTGGTAGTTTGGGTGGTTATTTTATGCTGATACAACTCTACCATCACCCACCTGCAAATGGCTGCCCCGTGAAGAACCTCCCGCCTAGAGAACCTTCCAGAAGGGTGGGCAGGGCATTCCTGTGTGGCAACAGCCAATTGCCAATCACCACATGAATTTCAGCCAATCAGAACTGAGCATTCACTAGCCAATCCTGTAATCCCAAACCTGATAAAGGCCACAGACTGCTGAGGGCAATGGTTGGCTTGTGGGAGGCCTGTTGGCATCTCCAGGCTTGAAGAGGAGTTTTAAGCTGAGGCTTGGAAGGCCGCAAACCAATTCTTTTACTTAAAAGAAAAATAAAATAGGAAAAAGTAGGCTTTAAACTACAGGGCAGTCCCTGTCATAGTGCTCTAGGCGGTCCAGTACCTGGGGCTGACCGGAACGAGTGCGGCCGTGTAAGCTGCCAGAAAACCCGACAGGTTGCCACTCGAAGCTTCCAACTTTTCGTCAGGAGCCTAGAGGAACTGACATGCCTCCTTGAAGCGTTTAGTTTCTGAGGAACGAGCACATGCATACCAAGGAACAGCGTTTTGCTGGAAGTTGGCTTCCTTGCCGTTTGGACAGAGAAAGAGAAAAGCATCTGCTGAGCGACAAAGAGTGTACAAAGCACATTAAAAAGTTAAAAGTAATAACAAAGTAAGTAAAAAAGAGGGAAAACAACTGAGCTTAGAAAGTCAAGAGACCATCTACTTTCTGGCTATTCTTCCATTAGAAAATCGTATTCTGTTTGTTTTGTTTCAGAGAAATGCCAAGGAGCTGTTCTTGGCAAGTCTAACGTCGGTGTCAGGCTCTTTTTCTTGAAAGACAAGGAGTGAAGGAATGCAAGGACAAAAGCTGCCTGACGCCTAAATTGTATTTTCAATACCGCATTGCAAGAAACGGAGAACAAAAAGGTGAGCAAAAGCCAGGAATGAGAATTTTTTAAAAGACCTTCAAAAAATATAGCAGTGCGTATACCCTAATTGCTATTATATAGAACTGTTCAGAATGAAGAGTAAGTGACATGAAGTAGGACAAGTCAAAAAAAAAAATGATAGTGGATGAAAAATGGAATGATCATTCAGTCAAGGACAATAAATCACACTTCTGAAAACCTGCTTTTCTGTATTGTTCCAAATACACGGTGAAGTCTGAGGTCTAAATAAGACCAGATCTTATGCTACAGATTTCGATACTCCTTTGCTTTTCTTCGTCTCGGAATAGCATATTTTTTGAAGGCTTGCATTTTGGCGCAAGCTGGTTGTGTTAGATATACACATGATCATTAGAGATAGAAACAAATGGTTATTTATTTACAGTAATTTAATCCTAATGTGTGTGATTCTAAATATAAGCATTTCTTAAAATAGCTAATTTTGGAATACCCAAGCTCAACACAATCTTCTAAACTGCGTAAAACTGAGAGTACACAGAAACAAGCTGAAATTATGTCAGTGAGTATCAGTAAGATCTTTCTGGAGAATAGCTGTGTTGCATTCACAGTGATATGGTTGTTTTTCCTCCAAATATTTTATAAGAGTATGTGAAACAAAAAAAGAACCCTGATTATTTTAGCAGGTAATTTTCCTTGGTGTTCGCTGTGCTGAAAATTAAGCAAATTTTAAAACAGAATGAGGAGCCAAATCTTTTCGCTTTAATTCTTACATTGTGACAGAACGAGAATAGCAGAATTAAATTCACGCTTAATATTTAGTAATCAAACAAGCCTGTTTTATGGTTTCTGCACAGGAGATGTACTCTATGTGAAACAAATTCTGTTCCATATTAATGCATACATAATACTGATTGCAGAACTGTTATGACTGTGCACGCTGTGTACTGCACTGACACTCATCAGACAGTTCACTCATTAAAAACACAGTAATTTCAAAACCCGCTGCAGTTCTATTTTCTATAAGATAATATTGTTGATCATATATTTCTCCAGAGATATATTCCTCTAATGTATATTTGACATGGATTTCTAGAAAACCTTTTTTTCTTTAATTTAATAAATTGTTGTAATTAAGACAAGCAAAGAAATTTTTTAATCTCAGCCATTTTAAATAAAATGTCTTTCTGATAATGATCTCAAAAGCTACAAAATGAAATGAAGAGGTAGATTTTTTCTCTGCCACAAGGCTTCCTTCTTAGCTTCTTCATTTCTTTACAGCTTGCAATCTTTACATGTTGTCATACCATAAATTAGATAGAAGAGATCTTCATTTTTATACATGGGGATTTTTTATTTCTAAGTCATTGTGACTGTACAGCCATATAGATACTGTTGCTATCCTTTATTTCTTTTCTTATGAGGGTTTAGTTGAAATCCAAATTTACCCCAAGTTGCATAAAAGCCCGCAAATTCTTTAAGATCAAAGAGAATAAAAAAAAATAACAATTAAAAATATACATGTCCAGAGATGAGAAACCTTGTCAATAATTTATTCTTGTGATGGGACAAGAAACAGCTCACAAGTAAGTTGCAAACAAAACAGAAAACAAATTCTATAATCATTTTTTTCCCTGTGTTTTGGAAATGATATGGCATTCCTCTGGCCAATAATGTGTTCCTGCTAACAAGGACAGCACAACCTTAATGATCTGAAACTCATTTATCTGGGAGACATAAGATTCAGTCTCATAAATGAATTGTGGATAAACTAGGGTCGCTGAGCAAAAGATCCTGCGGAGTCTATAAGCTCCACAGGATAGAAGCTCTCTCCTGCAGAGCCTTTCTTCTGAGAAACAAGTAAACTCTGCAGGCTCAAACATTTCTGTACACAATACTTTATAAAACAAAAAACCAGATGTATTGAAGCAGCCCCGACGGACACACCAAACTTTGAGATAGCTGGATGTTCTGGTTATCGCAACTGTGCAGCTATGTGTGTGATGTTTGGTTTGTCTGATTGCTTTTTCTTAAAAAAAAAAAAAAAAAAATTAAAAAAAAAATTAAAAAAAATTAAATTACAGCACTGCTAGTTCATTTCTAGATTTCATTTTACATTTCTTGAAGGATTCCTTCCTTGTTTTTTGTCGTTTGGAAAAGTCTCAGTTACACTAGACTAAAGGGCAAAGGAGTATAAAAAGGATCAGTTACAGATCCAGATTTTTTTCCTGTATTTCCTACTGACTTTTCTATACGTTCAGATTTTCAAAAGGGCAATAAAAATCAGATCACCTGTGACAACAAACACAAAATAGCTGTAGCGTCTATAAATGAATGAAAATGCTGTAGCAACATAAGCAGTATATTACATTGGGATATAATAAAAAATTGTTCTATCTTAATAAGAATTATATTCCTGTAATTTCCAAGTATTTAGTTTTTGGTGGAAATAAGAGAATTTTCCTGCAGGGGATATCTGAAGGTAGAACCATCTACTATTCTAATACCCCATAATAACCAAGATAAGTGAGATTTAGCAACTCTGCAGGAATGGAGTTTATATCCTGCTTGGAAATTGTAAAGTACAGTAGCAGTCAGCCCTCTTCTTTTCCTCTGACTCCTGTGAAAGAGTTGTGATATTTATTACACACTGAGCCTTTTTACCCCAACACGATACATTTCTGATATTGTTGATGATATGTTTCTTACTGAAAACATAAAGGACATTTTTTTGGATGGATTTAAATCAGAAACTACACAATGGGAAGTAAGATGAAATAATTAAGTATGTTTCGTACCTGTAGATTAATTAAAACTAGCTTCAGGTAGGAAATATTTCCAATAAAATGGAAAACAGCTGAAAGTTTTAGAGCATTACTTTGCAAAATCTCCTCTCCTCACAGCTGACCTAATTATTCATATCAATAAAAAAAAAAAAAAAATCTCTTAAAGACACTATTTCTCTCTTTACAGGAGAACTCAGGTAGAAGTGGAGTGTACTAAACAGATTTGGAATTTAGGGATGGGAATAAATAATTACTGGGTAAACATAAGAGTTCTAAATACATTTAGATTATTTTTTTCCCATCCAAAATCCAATGGGAAGTCTCCCAGTGGATTTTGAAACACTACAGCTGACACCACCAATGCTGTTCCTCTATCAAGGAAGAGCTCAATCTATTGTATTTTGTCTGAAAATCCATAACTGTGCTTGGAAGTTACTGGTATAAAAGTGGCCTTAATTTACCACAATTCTTCATACTGACAAAGCTAAATATTGGGATAAAATTTTTATTTTTTTTTTCATTCTGTACTGTAAGATATGGGTTGGTTTTGTTGTGTGAAGAAAACTAAAATAAACAATCCCCTCAGAATGAATTAATTAATTCAGACTGAATTCTTGAATATGTGAATTGGGTGCAATGGTGCTGTTAGTTCTTTTCCTTTCTTTATTTGCAAGTATCTATGAACGGAGAAAATAAACTACCTACTTTTTAGGACACTTAAGCAAAACCACTTTAGGATGTATGAAAAAAACAGCTTAACAGTAAAGCTTTACCTGTTCTAAAAACGGCAGCAAACCCAACAATAAACTACAAAAAACCCCTGTACCCTGAGACAGTGTAAAGCAGTGCTGTTCAACATCAGCTGAGTCTTGGGGGTGAAATCAGTGGGAGTTACGCTGTTTACTTTGATGGATCTATGATTTTACTCCTTCTTTTCATAGTAGTTGTTTTCTAAATTGCTACTTGCGATCACTTATCATTTTCTTTAAGTAGCACAGTATCTACAACAGCAGCATGTAGTAGCACGAATTGGGTTACCCACACTTTTTTGCTATTAATACACTACTTGACACATAATGATATCGTGGTAGAGTAGAGCTAACAATTTCCCCGACCTGGCTTCCCACCGAAAAGCAGTCTTCTAACTCCCTACGGATATACGGCTCTTCTACTGGCCCAGAACCGCCAGTAGAAGAAAATGATAAATTTCTACCTCAGCTGCATCCAAATCTTGGGACAGAAAGTCATTACAGGATGCTCTAGAAAGATACGCCGTTAACAGAGCTTGGCTTGTAAGGTTGGATTGGTCTTTAGTAGAAGGGAAGAGGCACTAAGCCTTAAGAGCTCTAACCCCTGACTAGAAAGTAAGTTATTACACTGAAAAAACGGTTTACTTCAATACTGAGCAGCTGTCTTGAAGCAACTGAACGTATTTATAACCTTTCCCTTTCCCATCAGTAAATTGTATTTCCAGTTTGCCTCTTAGAGTTTGCAGGAAGTGACTTTTGGTGGATTTTCTCTGTGTCTGTGACTGGAGAGTGGTGTGTGCTACACTAATACAAGCACTGAGCAATTATAATAAGATACAACATGTGAAAAGTTTTGTGACTATCATCTGAATCAGAAACTGCTTGAGAACAAGTGCCAAATGTCTATATTTACGCAGATGGCTAAGTTTTCCTCCAAATTGAAGTTTAAAAAAATTGATCAAAAATAAAAAGTCGGTGTTACATGTTGCAATCTTAGACAAAATAGATGGACATAAAAAAATCCAAAAAACCATATAGTACCAGCTAGGAAATATGTAGAGCTTTTCTGTAGAGCTTCAGATGTTTTGTGGAGCTTCAGATTATGATATCTAGATCAGAAATGAACTATTAGCGTCCCTGCAAAGTTTAGTACCAGCAAGATTTTCAGTGGTGCTGACAACGCTTTACAAAATTAATTTGCTGCTGCTCTCCAGAACGATTTGTTGTAAATGACCTTTACTGCCTCAGATGAAGACAAAGGAAGGGCAAGAGATAAAGATGTGGAAATCAAAACTAAGGTCAAATAAAACTTGCTGAGCATTACCCTTTCAAGTCCGTGATAGGCAGGGAGTTGCTTTGTAGAGATCAGTATAAAACCACATGAATCTTTGTCCAGGATTAGATGGGCCAAGTAATAGTTCTAGCGTTTGGCCTGTAAATTTGTTAAAGCAGATACTCAAGCAGATTTAAACGTAATGAATGTTACATGTAAGAAGTGCCTCATATCCGTACAGTCTCTTAACACTTAAATATAGATGAGGTTATAGAAGGTACAGAAATTTTCTATCCACATGAATTGTGCATGTGAATTGTCAACTAATATAAGAACACTGGCACTCGATTCTAAACAGTCTGTCATCTGCAGTAAGAGCAATGGAGTAATATAGATTAATGCTTATTTTTCCACATCTTACCTAATACCCTATAACATCATTTTCAGTAGCAGTTCACTAGAATTAATTTTAAAGCATAGAATCATAGAATGGTCAGAGTTGAAAGGGACCTTAAAGATCATCAAGTTCCAACCCCCCTGCCCTGGGCAGGAACACCTTTCCCTAGAGCAGATTGCTCCAAGCCCCATCCAGCCTGGCCTTAAACACTTCCAGGGATGGGGCATCAACAACTTCCCTGGGCAACCTGTTCCAGTGCCTCACCACCCTCACACCAAAGAACTTTTTCCTAAGATCTCATCTAAATCTCCCCTCTTCCCATTTAAAACCATTCCCCCTCGTCCTGTCACTAGACTTCCTGACAAAGAGAAGCACGAATACTGCTAACCCGAGGAAGTCGGTGGTATTTTCTAGTTCATATATGCAATCACTGCATTTGTTTCATAGGTTAAAAATTGTGATAGACTTTTTAGTTCTGAAACGTGGTTCAGCTTATACCTAAGTATAAGAAAATGCCTTTCCAGTAACAGAAACAAACTGTAATACCAATATGAATTCTACCGTATCCAGAGTTCAGGAGACCTTATCTCATCAACATAATAGTAATGACTTGATAATGACCTGGGGATTGAATTAGTTCTGTTTTAACACTTTAGTTATCTGACTGGGAGAGTTTGATATTAAGTGAAACATTACCTCTCACAGTCTCTCCTGGTGAGAAATTGAAGTGGAGAAAAAAAAAATAATTCAAGGTCAATGGATCACTTCCATCATTACCTCTATTAAAAATGTTTATCTGAATGAATTGTACATCTGTAAAACAATTCTTAAGATTTCCAAATAGGAAAACTAGCATGATGGATAAACTCAAAGAAAACACATCTTTCTTTCGATTCAGTATTATCACAGCTAAGAGTCTTTATCAGGCTTTCCAGGATAACTGGCTTTAGATACCACATTGAGGAATTAAAATGTCAGATGGGATGATACTGGTGACAACAGTAGGAATAATCTTTCTACCCTGACCAAAATAGCGAACGAAGAAATGATTTACTGATTCTGAAAAACATAGTACAACGTTGCAAAGTCACACTAGAGTAAGAGCCTCATGTGCAAATCACTGCCTACCCGAAGAGTTTCTTTTTAGCTGAAATACAACTGGTCTTCAAATCTGCTTTCATTCAAAAAGGGAGATTTGATCTATAGCTGTTATAGTTGTAAGAACTTTCAAAATAACTGTAATTATGAATTGTAATTCATAATAATTGCTCTATCTGTAAATAAGAAGGGGTATTTAACTCCATATACTTCTGTGGGCCTGTAACAGAATTCTGCTGGACATCTAAATACCAGAATGAACTGATCGCTTTCAGCAGAAACAAGTTAACACAATTGGTGGATGTATCAGCATATAATAAAATAAGCTTAGAAATTAATTTTATTCAATGAGTGAATTTAAAGTTTAGTGCAAAACATAAAGAAGAACTGAAAATTTTGCCCCCAAACCCAGAAATTACTGCTAGTAATATACATATAGTAATATATACATATACAAATACGTCAGCTTTGCAACAAACCAAGAAGTAAATCTGCATTTCTTACTCAAAAAAGGCAGAGACAGTGGTATTGTCTTCCCTCTACTCAGATCCTATGACAATTTCCCCTGAAGTGTAATTATCACTATACGAACCTCCTGCAAAGGTTAAAAAATTGGCAAAGGCATAAAATAAGTTCAATTATGTATTTCAAAAATACAAAATTACACGCCAAATGCAAAAGATTAAGGTGGCACAAAGATGTGAAAATACGCATTAAGATACACCTATGTAATAACAGATCTGGTGTGATATAAAACAATTCCTGAGTAACCACAGGGAAGATTATATAAAATGCTTTGTAGTTAGTTTGTAGATGCATAAATAGGCCATGGTAGAACAAATAAAAAAAAAAAATAAAGCAGAATAATTCAGAATAAAAGCTGAAATACAAGGTAGCTTAATTTAATGCACCTTTTTTCTGATGTTATGAATGTTATTTATTATAATATTTTGTTTTCTTTTTTTTTTTTTTCCAGAGAAAATTCAAGTGCAAATTGTGAATGTATTTTCTAAGAAATAGAGTGTGATTTGCCAGAATGCAAGTTCATCCTAAATTGATGCCTTAATATTATAGAAGTCTAGCAGGTTTTTTGGGGGAAACATTAGGGAGCCACTTATTAACAGCAACAAAGTCTGTTTTCTTCTTCTTTTTTTTTTTTTTTTAAATACAACCATTAGAGAAACGTCAGAAAGGAAGATAAACATTTCTATATAAGACAGACATGTGCTAACCTGTGAAAGATAATTTGAGTAGTCAGCAAATCCCTACTGGCACAAACACGAGGAGACACTGGCCAGAAAAATCTGTCTGGTTTTCAGACTGTGTCAGGGAAATAAAAGTGTCTCTCACTAAAATCGGAGCTGTCACATTAGCATTAAATCAGTGCCTGCTAGCGAGCGTGCTAAGAGATTGTTAAAGGTTTTCATTGTAAATACTAGTTTTCTGAGAGCTTTAACAACACTACAGAAAGGGGCTCTGGGCTAAAATGTGGTGTATTACGTAGCTGTTAGACAGCATGTCTTTAGGCACTTATTTTTTAATTCCTCTGCTGAGATAGGTCCAAATCCTAAGCTTGAAAAGTGAGGCTTAAGTGATAGCAATGGGACAGAATCCCTAAGAACACTCAGGCACTGGCCACACAGTATGGAACTCACAATCTGATCTTCCTTGCTGGGATCTCAGTCAGACAGAAAAATGTCTCCCAGTTCCTTTGAATTCCTTCAAATCAAATTGATTCAAAATCACTGTAGCTTACAGAAAATTTGTATTTGGATTAATAGCTGATTTCCTATATTTCAGTGAGAAAACTCTCCCCCCAAGTCTTTCCTCCGTCTTTCCTTCATGCTATTCTAAAAGAACTAGCTGTTGCACTGAGACACTGATTTCATTGAAATATTCCCATTTCCAAAGAATAGTTCCAGAGCAGCCATCATACAAATATTAAAAAGGTAAACATCCATTTCAGTCAGGAAACAGAAAACTGGGAATAAGAACGAAAGCCTTATGAAGTCACAAAGAAGAGATAAGCACCAACAGAACAAATGTTGATGGAGTGAGATCCAAAATGAAGATGTATGGAAACAAGGGAGTGAGATCCAAAATGTAGATGTATGGAAACAAGTCAAAAATGGAATATCTTGTAGAAAGAAAAGGGACAGTATAATTGCCTGGAAATATGCATTCATTTACCAGATTAAAAACAAAGAATAACCTACTATCTATCCAAACTTCTCCAAACCACAAAGGTAGGAGTGAACCGAAGATACACTTCCACAGGTGCCACCAAAAAAATAGTTAGTAAAAATGACATTTAATGTGCCACCAAAGCATGCATGAAATAAAACATAGTACGTTATTCGTAGTATTTTTTTTTTTCAACAAGAAAGTCAGGTGCTGTTAATTTTGCCACTGAGCCTTTTAAACGTTTCTGCCACCTCTGTAAATGTTCATAAACACCAGCCAAAACATTATTTTACATAAATAGAAAACCATATATTTAGTAAAATATACTAAAATTGTATATTTACTAAAACTTACCACCAGAATGGAAACATTTTAGAAAATATTAACCAGCCCTGTGGCAGTAATCTTATTTCTACAAGTATTTTTGTATCAAATAACTTCTTTTACATCTAGTGCAGTACCAATTAGTTTCTGATTCTGTCTTTCATCATGGTAACTATTTCATAATTGTTATTTTTTTTCTTCCCCCCCCCCCCCATTCTAATTAAAAATATACTTCATTTTACTGTAAAAAACCCCAAACAATAAGAATACCTAGAATACATGTAGTCTGTAAAGCTCAACAATTTTCAAGCTAACACTAATTCCTTTATTTCCACTGCAGGTAGGGAATGAAATGCAGAGGTTAAGTGGTTTGCCCAAGGTCATATATAGCAGCAGAAGAGGAGTCAGAAGTTCATAGATTGCCTGACTTCATATTAATTAGCATTACATTGACGTATATTGTAAAACTACAGGTAAAGATTGCTTGCTGTGTAATAACGTATCCTAATAACTCTCAGTGGGAATATCCACTTAAAGGAGAAAGGAAGCGAAGAGAAAATGAACAGCAACAAATCATTAGGATAAGAAAGCATTCACTCAAGAGTTAGGAGACAATTCACAGGTGAAACAGCTTATTGACAAGTGATGCTGCATTACCTCTCACCTAAAATTGCAAAGGCACTGAGAGCTAGAAGTGAAGATGAGTGAAGATGGCTTTTGTAAAGGAAATTTCTGCTTTTCAGAGCTACTAAGGTACTTGGAATTGTTAAACGTGAGCCATTTTGTTGCCTGGAGTTGCTTAGTTTGAGTCTACCTTGGATTTGCAAAAGGCTTTTGCTAAAAAATTCTCAAAAAAGGCTATTAAAAAAGAAGCCTGATGAAAAAGTAGGCAGGTAAGAAGGAAGACATGTATAGCTAATGCTTTAAAGGCTAAGTAACTGAGAGTTAAGAGTAATTATATAGTTCTTGCAATCAAGAAACATTGCTGCTGGACTCTTGCAAAGGGGAAGGGTTTTAAAATGCTCTAAACTTAAGTCCCTCCCATAGTTTGAAAACCACATGTACCATACAATACCCCAAAAAAGGGGTACAAATATGATCAAAAGCTTCTGTACAGGTAGAAAAGTTAGGACACTTCTCTTGATAAGAGGATCTTCAGAGAAGGATGTAGATGAGGCTCAAAAACCATTAGTAGCACAGAGGGAACGGATAGGCATTAACTCTTCACTGTTTCAGCAGCTCAATCAAATCCAATACAAAGTAAATTCAAATGAAGATAGAAGAAACCACATTCAAAACAAATAAAAGAATAGTTCTTTGTACACAAAATGAACAGAGTAATAGACCTGTGCTACTCAATATTAAAGGACATCTTAAAGTTTAAATAAGTTTATGGGGATGGATTCATGGAGGAGAAAACCAACAAAATCTTAATATTTAGAAGCTGTGCACATCTGATCAAACGTCTTCAGCTAAAACTGTTGAAGGCTGGGGAATATTTTGAAAAGGATCATGCAGTTCTTATTCTTGCTTTTCTCTGGGAATATGTTTTATAATAGAGCGCAGAGACAGGATGCTGCCCAGAAAATTCTTACCCTCAACCAACATGGTCATTCTCCTTTTGCTACATTCTCCCTACTCATTATTTTCCTGTAGCTCCCTGAAGTGGGCACGGATGCCTTCAAGACACCTAATTGTGTAGGTGTGTGGTATATGGAAAATAATTGGTTCTCACTTTTGGCGTACTCTTGGAGAGTAGAAGGGAAGAACAATCATAAAATGTAGAGGTTACCGTACTTCACTTACAAACACGTGCCTCCTTTATTGGATAAGATCTGAAATGTCAGAATTTTTTCCTGATTTTAGGATAATTACACATTTTTTTTTGCATTATCATGGCCATGAAGTGTCTTGCCTTGACATTCTAAGTGGATCAGCAGACAAGTGCAAACATGGAATCTCTCAGAAAAGTTATCAAGTCTCCCAACGTGAGTTGCCCTTTGCCGTGGCAGAATATACCTCCTGGCAGCAATCCGAGTACCAGTCAGCTCAAACACATCTTGCTCTAAAGCTTTTCACGTGAACCAACATGGCTTTACAATAGCATTGAGTAGTAACACTTCATTTAGTATGTACATTAATTATTGCTGAATTATAATGGAGTTACTAAAAAGATGTATAACGTTCACATTAATACTAAATGAATTCATTACGATTGGTGTAATTACAGTGAATACTAAATAAATTAATGGCGGTTAGACACGTTAGAAAAAGTGTCACCCATTTAACTTGACATGTTCCAAACGGAATATATTTTGGTGCTGCATTTATAGGAGTAGTGTGAATACTTTGAATAATAGTGTGAAGCAGTGTGTTTAGCAGAGTTTTTTTTCCTATCATTGAACAACTAACAGATTTATTGTATGTAGGTTCTGTATGCATATATATATATATATATACAGAAAAGGCATTTATTTGAATTGCATAACAATAACAAAGATTCAAACTGGTCTAATTCCTCTGTATGGATTTAGTTTGGCTGTATATACATAAAAATATGACGTGCTAGAGGCATAATGTGAAAAAAGGGTAGTTAGGAAATAAACTGTGCCCCATAAAACACGCTGCCATGCCCCAGTTCTGCTCCCCAGTATTCATTCTGGTGTGTCTCTACAGATCAACCATGTCAGAGACTTGGAATAGAGCATTTCCAGGCAGAGCCCGCTGTCAGGTGGTGTGTTTAGCATCCTTGTGCATTTATATTTCTTGACCTCTTGGCCTAAGCCTTACATAAACTATTCTTGCCTAAGGCAAAAGAAATCTGTCCTGGGGATTGTAGCTGTAGCCACATGCCAGATGTCTCACGGGCTCTTACAGAGTATTAATTGCGCACCAGTTTTCAAGAAAGAGCCCGGTTTTATCTGCGAGAGAAAATTTTAGCAGATTCAGAAAAATAAAACGTGAAGCCTAACTCAAAATGAGAAACAATGAGTTACTTACACTGCACTTCTAAATCAATGGAATGCAGTTTTGCTGCCATCTGTGAGAGCAAAGAAAGCAACAGAAATACAATTTCACAAAACTAAGATAATTATGGAAATTTTTTATAAAATTTAGCAAACTATAATTAGATGTAATAGCAGGATGTTACTAATAGGAACTGAAATATCATAATTTTTCTTCCACTCTTGGAGTCACTCTCAGAGGCAACATCATCAACTAGATGCTTTCTTTTACATTCACATATCTAAACCAGCATAAACTGTAAAAATAACATGTTGCTTTATTCAAAAACCAGAAAATGAGTGGATTAGTCGGGCAAAAGAGGATTGAAAATGCCGCCAAACACAACAAACCACCAAAACACAGCTTGTTGCTTTGTTCACACAAGAGAAGATACCAAGGAAAAAAAAAAANAAAAAGAAAAAAAAAAAAAAAAAAAAAAAGAAAAAAAAAAGAAGTGTCATCCTTTAACTTTTCTTGTATTGTATTTCAGAGGAGGATGAAGTGTAGCCTTCTGGCGATAGCTAATGCAGTGTTTGTATTCCGTGTTGAGATTATCCACTTGGGTGCTGCGCTGAGCCTGCCTGGGCTATTTTGTCACTGCATCCAGATGCTCCAGTTTTGCTTCAGTGACTCAGAGCAGAGCCACAATTCCTTCAAGCAACGTCCAAAGGGTTAGGTCTTGATGAACAATTAAAAGTACTTGGAAGGAGCGTTTCTAAACATCTCAGACTGGTGCTGAAGTGACTTAAGTGGCCTTGGTGTGACATCCAGGCAGGGAATATTTCATAGAAAGATTTAATCCTACCACACATAGCTATGCTTCAGGTAAATGTGAATTTTGCCCCATTTTGATACGAAAGTAAAATTAAAGTTTCAGTACAAAAGAAAAAAAAAAAACTCCATTATTTTAACTGCAGTGTATCAGTTCTACAGAGAGTGGATACTTGTCTGCTTCATATAAACCAAATTAAAAAGCCTCATTAGAAATACTTTATTAGAAGTGGTAGTCGTACATTTACAGTTCCTCATTTGAGACCTAAATAATTTGCTGCTTGAGCAAGAGCATAAAAACAGACTTTCAAATTCTTTTTTTTTGTGAATGAAGGGACATCTAAGCATAACTTCATACCAAATTTACATCTACGTACTGCAGTACGTAAGAAAATTTATCTTAACTTGAGCATTGAGCATTATTATTCCAATTGGTAAATACTTATGGGATTGGAAAATCATTTTGCAAAACATCATTCATTTGGAGATTAACTGTATTTAATAAATAATATAAGGAAAGACAAAGTAATACATGAGGCTGAAAGCACAGGCTTGACTTGACAAGACAGAGAGGATCTGATCACCTAATGCCAACAAAGCCAAACAATACATTTATAAAATATTCTCACTAATGAAGAACAGAGAGAATTGCAATTTCATATGTGCTAAACAAATTTAGTGTGAAAAAAAGGGAGAGCATCAGAGCTGCCTAAATACCTCTTATGGCATAACTGGCTTCCGCAGAAGATCTGGATATCTAACTTAATAAGTAAAAGACTGTTCCCTTCTCCCATGGAATACAGAGTGGATCTCTGTGAATATGCATAGTCAGAAAAGGAAAGGATTTCGTCGTTGTCCCAGGTAAATTTCTTAAAAGGAGAGCTCAAGAAACCCAGTTGTGAAGGTTTAGCAAGCTTAGTTAGAATTTTCTAGGGACCTTTCAGATCAAGTCTACCACTACCTCTTGTCCCTCAGCACCAAGTCTACACGTCTTCTAAATCCCTCCAGTGATGGTGACTCCACCACTGCCCTGGGCAGCCTGTTCCAAGGCTTGACAACCCTTTCCATGCAAAACTTTGTTCTGTGCCTTATGTCTTGACCTTTCCTCTTGCTCATCTCTTGGAGAAGGAAGTGCTTTATGTTCTGGACCATTCATTCACTGATATAAAGGAATAGATTTGTAAATCAAGATTACAAACAAACCCTTTTTGCTATTTGAGGATGACACACTACCTTTCTTATTCCTTTATTACACCTCTAAAGGAAGGGATAATCATTCACTGAATAAAGGCTCAGGAACTCTGGATTTCACAACTGTTATCAGCAGACCTGCTGGGTATTGGGCAGATTTGCAATAATTAACAATTTGTTCTGTTTCTGCAGACTACTATTGAGATATTTTCCTCCAACTGGTCAATAGTTTACCTTTGCCTGAAAGATTTTGCTGGCTTTTTTCCCACCTCCCATCAAAAAATTCCCTTTATTTTGTTTTTTTTTCCTCACATTCTTTAGCAATATAAGCTGTACAGAAAGAGGACACAGAATCAATAAACAGGCAGTGTTGCTTTTGTATTGATCTTTGTGTCTGAATTGGAATCAGTGCTCTTGTGGCTAGTAAGTTCTTCTAGACCTTCTTAATGAAAGCTTGCTGGATCAGCACAGGTTCTTGAATGAAGTGTTAGGAAGTATGGAAGCATTTGCAGCAAGGTTTTGAGTATTAATAGCTTTTCAGTTTGATGCTTTATGAAAACAGTTATTGCAAAAATCAGTTATCTTCTCCTTCCTCCACGTTCACCTCTCTTCCCCAGATCAACTAAAATTTTGCATTCACTGCCAATTAAAGTCATACTTTTATTTCATTTGAGACTGACAGAGATAGTCAGGAAATATTTAGGAAAAATGCATGTAGATATATCCTTCCCCATGCCTAAAATCAGTATTTTTGTTCAATCTACACTTGCCACAGACACAGGCAACTCTGCAGAAGCTGTTTAAACACAAAACCAAAGAACTGAAAATGAAAGATTAAGGTTACACACTCTTTGTAAACCATTCCTGGAAGTAAAGAGAATCCTCCCCCTCTCTTTATGTATTCAACAGCTTTGCAGTTAGCGTCTCACCTGATATCCAACATGGGACAATCAGGTTCTGGACCCTATTGATCTGCACGTTCCTGAACCCACATTCTCCCTTCCCCAGAAGAGTTCTTAAACCAGTGAGAAATCCATAATTGGTTTCTCTCAATCCCCATGGAAAAAGCTGTTCTGCATGGATTATTTAAATATCGAGTCTAAGAGAAAGAACGACTCTTTGGTCTGGTGGTTAAAGCATTCACTTGGGAGGTGCATGGCTGGGTCAAAGTAGCAGCTCAAGTAACTCAGGTGAGAATATTTTCAGTGGGTAGGTGTTTCCCCTAGAAGGTACAAATTTAGTGTTTAAATCTCTGCCAGGGGGAAGGAATTGAAACCTGGTCTCCTACATAGAGAAGTTACAGCCTTGAAAAACCTTATGGTGAGTTCTTCAACTCTGGGAGGGCAGAATTCAGTGGGTGGAGAGGGGAAGACAAAGAAGAAAAACAGTTGTTTTCTCCTCACTGCTAGTTTTGTGAATGTAATCCCTCTTCCAGAATTGAAAACGGAAGTAATTCCAAATCCAGTCTGAATTTTTTAAAAAATTTAGTTTGACAGTGGTTTTTCTTTAAGTTTTGGCAATCAATTGATCGAGTGTGCTTTATTCACTAGAAATAAATTCAGGTATTTGATGTAAACCCAAATTGTCCTCCACGCAGTCTCAGATTAAACAGGCAATTAAAGGTTGGATTAAAAATTGTTGCATGTATAAAGCTACCACTCCACCTCCCTTTTCTTTTTGGCTTTTGAGTTTGAACTTTCTTTTAATATATGTATGTAATATACACTAACAACCCTTGTGGAGCTAGGATTGACTGCCATTTAAGAGCTATTTTACAAATTACATTCTCAGAGCTTGTGGGGTGAGAGGGAGATATTACAGTAGAAGCTCTATTAAGTTAACATTTTAGATAGTGCAAGGTACATTCATCACACTTTGTAGTACATGAGGAAGGAATGGTCATGCTTTTGCTTTTCTTTGGAGATTGTATCTGGACGCAGAGAAGTCACTATAGTTCATCTGGCATTATTAGCTTTGAATTTCTGTGATATGATGGTTATAAGCCTCATATTTTAATGCAGTATTTTATATTTCATTTTTTATATACTGCCTCCAAACACATCTGAGTCTGCTTTATGACAAAATAAATCATTATACTGCACAACAGGAAAATACACCTGCATTCCTGACTACTTGCCATCAGCACTGACCTGAGAATTCATTTGCTTTCCTGAAGATTAGATACAGATATTTTTGTTTAAATTTGAACAAAGCATAATTCACTTACAGTATTTAAATCTTTTTTTTTCTCCTTTCATTGTCACTATTTCACTCCTAAAACCTTCATGTTTTTTTTAACAGCATTCAGGAGCTCTAGGGATATCAATGACAAGTTAACTGGATGTAAATCTTTTCAACAGAAAAAGCTGATAAAGCTGAAACGTTAAGCTAGAAATGTAACATGACTTTGGATAAAGGAATATTTTCAGCTCAATACGATTACTTTAATGATTTAATTTGATGATTATATAAATGTTATATTCAGAAATATTAATTCTTAGGCCACTACTATGCAATGTTACTTGCTGGTCTCCATCTCTATATAGTGTAAAGTCACTATTTAGTGACTCAGTCACTGCTTATTTCTTAACAAGAATCTTAGAACATGCTACTGCTTTCATTTAGCACTCATTCTTCCTTATTTTCTCAAAATATGAGAGCATTCAAAAAAAAAGAAAATCTTTTCCATTTTGCCTGCTAATATCAAGGGTAGTTTACGATTTTTTTCAGTCTAGCTTTTTGCCCCTCAACATGCTTATTGCCAGAACCTCATGGGAACCATAGCTTTTTATGGTTCCTATGTTCCATTCTCCCTCAAAGATTCCCAGATCTTTTCCAGTTAAGGAAGTCCATGCGTGTTTCAATTAAAATTTACCAGGGGAGGGGTAATAAAGTTTTAGTGTAGGAATCTCCTAATTTTCAGCCAACTCCAATAAGAACATAATCTTCTTAATATAATTCTGGTTTGGTGTGAATATTTAAGATCTCTAATGGATAATGAATAATTATTGTTAAATGTGATATATTAATAAAATCTACATTCTTTCTATCTCAGATACATTCACGGGACAACTATTCAATGAAAAACAGTTGGTACCATGGGGACATTCATCCTCATATGACTAAGAGATGGAGCAGGTGTCAGTATCAATAATATATTTAAATTTCATTGGTTATTGTAACAGGTCACTGCCTACTGATAAACACATGGTGATCTAGAGGTGCTTTCACATGAGCAGTAACTGGACACATTTGTAGAATTTTGCCTTTCAACGATATAAGAAATATTTCACAGGAGAAAAATATGGTCAAATGCACTTTAACTAGTTTTTGAATGTTATGAATGAACGTGTAGAAAAAAAATAGAAAAAAACTTCATTTCTTATGATGTTAAGCAGGAATAGTCACAAAATGAAAATATGTTAATGCATTCAACAGATAAGAAAATGGGAAAAAGTTTCAGATTTTGGTAACTACTTTTGTAAAATAATAAAAAAATCATCTCTGAATTGTATTAGCTGCATTTACAGAGATATTTTTCCAAAAGAACTGTATAATTTGCCTGCCTGCTCGGTATTGAATGAGAATCCATCTTAACTTACTTTCATTTCAACATCATTGAGAAGAAAGTATTACTGGAAAACTCAAGGCAGGGCAATGCAGTTCTCACCATGGAAGAAAAAGTTCATCCCTGAATCCTCTATATAAGCACAGGAATTTATGAGGAAAAAAAATGTCCAGCCCAACAAAAATCTTATCTACAGCACTGATGACTATTTTCATCACATAACACAACACTGTATTGCCTTTGTTGGTATTTTGAGATAGAAAAGGGCAAAATAAAAACTTAGAGCCAGTATGGTGAGATGCAGCCTATTTTTAATAAGAATTGGTTCAGAGACAACACCGTGATCCCTAGTGACTAAAAAACAATTAGAAAAAATAATGAAGAACTCAAAGCCAACATAATAAGTAGTTTGGTGCTACGCTGTACCATACTCTTGTCCAAAACTGTTCACTAATTTATAGAAAACCAGAAAGGTAACTAAATAGTTTCTGGGTTATTGGTCTCTTCTCTTAATCTTGCATATTAATTCAGGTAATGTACCACTACAATTAGCTTCCATTTAATTATTTTTATTTATGTACCATTAAGCTCCATTTTCGTTACTCCTCTTGCTGAGGAAAAAAAAAAAA
>VXBW01001857.1:1203209-1235649 GCA_013400375.1 Thinocorus orbignyianus
AAAAAAAAAGAGGAAGAATCCACTCTATTTGTGTTGTCACCTCATTTCCAGTCCTCATAAGGGCCTTTTTTTTTCTTTCTAAAGAGAAAATCTTTCCCAATCTTTAACGTCAGTTTGTATTTCTTTAATTAGGAGTTTCTATCGGGACCTTTTCAGTGAACAATTCACATCATAATACACTACTGCTTCACTACTCCAGCTGATTGTTTCAGAGTTTGTGCAGAACACATCCCTGAGCTGCAAGAAAGCTGCTTTCAAGGTCTTTCGTATTCTGCCATAATCCCCTGGTAATTGCAGGGGCTCTTTGCAACAATAAACCGGTCTGAGAGGAGTTCTGTGGCTTCGGCATCGCCCATTAAATTGGGCTTGGACGTTTCAGCTAAATTTGCTTCCCTCGAGCCTCCAACTCACACACAAAATCTGCGAGATGCCAAAACACAAGAACTGAAAGGTTATGATGACGGTAACTGTGTCTATACAAAGCATTGATTAAATGAAATACAAAACACAGCTTGGGTAAAGGCGTTACTTTAGGAGCAGTTAAGTCCTCATTAGAAAAGCAAAGTTGACAGAGCTTAAAAACACTTATTTTATGGCTGATAACCATTAATCATCTTTAGTGATTTTTCTCTCCCCTAGGATTTCAGCAGTGCTTTCGAATGTTCCTCTATAATTGCTCAAACATTTAACATTTTTTATTTTGTTTTATTTTTTTAGGGAAAAAAAATGTGTCTTCCTGTCAAAGATCTTGCTAGATTTGTGCCTTAGCTTGGAGCTATTTCTTCAGGTATATGACCCGTGAGCTATGAGAAGTCACCTTTCCAATTACTGTACGTATAGAAAGGAAAAAGGTACAATGCATGTCTTCATAAATACTAAATCTTCTTTCTCCTAGTATCTTTTTCTTTCTTTGAGTTTCCTCTGTCTATTGCTTGTTCATCAAGAACAGACTTGTGTGGGTTTTTAAAAAGTCAAAGAGCTAACACCAGGTTCCATCTATAACTCAAAAGGAAACTTAGAGGGGTCCAGAATACAGTAAACCACTCCCATAACCCCGATCTTGCCTTGGTCTAAAAAGCTTTAATAAAAGAAATTGCTTGATGCAGTTTGTTGCACGTGTAACTGGTCTAAACTATGTTAAACAACATTTTGGGATGAGAATACTCCAGAGTAAAAATTCCTACATCCCTAATGTTATGATCAATTTTGTTTAAGAGGCTGTGATACTAATTTCTCCTGCTGCAGCAGTATACGAGATGCCTTCCGTTACCTGCTACCTTAAGTTTTCCAACTTAATATATTCCATATTTTTTGCCGTGCAGAGGAATATTCCCTACAAACAACAGGGGAAGCTGATATCTATTGGCAAAAATGAAACGAGACAGGGAATTATATAAGTGATTTTCCACATAATTCATCAGTGAGCTACAGCTGAAAGAAAATCAAATTAGTATTTTTTTCCCCCTCATTTGTTTCATTGACATGGTAAACTCTAGCATAGCTACCATTCACAGAAACAGGGAGAGAAAGATGCCACTAATGTGTTCCTCATTTTTTGCTTAACAACACAGTTCTTCAGTCATCAATTACACAGAAATCTCACCTTCACACTTCAAGCACTACCTGAGAGTTATTTAACCCCTATTTCCCAGACTCTCTTAACTATAGTACTACAGGGAGTTTGTTAATAAGTATGTTTCTGTCTCTCCTGATGAAACTTTTTACTACTTTTAATAAATATTCATATACTCAATGAGCCAGAGACGGTAAAAATGATTCTATTCCCTGTTTGTTGAAGCAATTTACATGGGAAACCCAAGTTCTAATTACTATACTAATGAATATTTATATATTGCATTCAGAGTGGAAATATATCAACCAAGAAGATGTCTGAAGGTGTTATGATTAAGGTACTTGGAGGAAAGGAGAGGAGATGCAAGTTCAAGTGAGAGTTGCCTTCCCCTTTGGCACATGAACTAACGATTTTAACAGCTTGTTCACTGAAGGAAAGAGGCCTGATTCATCTTGGTGAGTTCAGTTCATAAAATCATTCTGGATTTAAATATATTGTTATTTTCATCTGAATTTACTGTTGTTTTTTTTCTTTTTTAATTAACTGAAATTACATACTTGTAGCTAGCACATTCAACTACACACACCTTTCCAAATACTAGCAAGTGCACAAAATAGAACTACAGATTTAATACATAATAGAGTTTGAAAGAATTTCTCTGAATTTCTGGGATGAACTGTAGGTAAGAGCTATTAAGAAATGTGCACTTTTAAATTCAGTGACATTAATATTAGCAGGTGCCACCTTCAGGTTCGGTCTCCACTCATAACCACTCTAAATTTAATTTAAAGAAAAGTTTTACAAGACAAAGTCTACGTTACTTAATGCTTTGGTGATCACAAGCAACCTCCTCTTTGCTAGCAGCCTGGAAGCCAGTGCTAGAGAAAAGTACAAAGTTTTAGTGCACAGATATTTAAAGCTTTACAAAGGAGAAGGCACTTCATAAAGCACTAAATAAACAGATATTATATGGTGATGTCTGGCTGTTTCAGCACAGCCTCTGCAGAATGCATTATAAGAGTACAAAATGATGCTTTAATTAAGCACTTATTAGGGACTACTTTTTTAGTCTCCTTCTAATCTCTTTGCTAAAAGTACTATTTAAAGTCTTGATAAAATTCCTAGTAATGACTGCAAATGTACACTTTATGCACATGCATTTTAAGCCTAAATATTTTGATAGCATTTTTCTCTGGATTCTCCTTCATTATCCACACTCAGAACATGAAGATACTCACCAGAAAATTTAAAGCAAACAAAAAAACAACCCAACCCTAGTCAAGAAGACCTGACTGGGATCAAAACCCAGAAACTCAGTGTTCAGAGGAACTTTTACCACTACTGAAGAGCTTTTTTCTTAAGTTGTTGTAGAAAAAAGGGAAGTGGAAATTGACTCAAAAAAAGTACAATAGAAATGGCAAAACTAAATTAGCGCAGGAACAAACCACAGAATGGATTTCTGTAACTGATGAAAAGTGACAACTAAAGGCTAAAATGAAAACAAACAAACAAAAAAAAAAAGCCCCAAAGGAATTTGAACACTTTATAAAGATTTTGTAGGAGAATATTGTACCTCGCTTTATTACAGTGTTACCCTGTGTTGTGCCTCTGGAGTAAAGGAAAGAACCAACAATCCTCACAAGTAAGTTCATGATTGAGAAAAGAAACATGGGGATTTGGGAAGTGAAAGGATGGACTGGTGTATAAGTTAAGAAAGACACAAGATTGTTCCTGTTTGGTTTATAAACATCGCTTAATGGACAAAAGTTTGCACCATATATGGTGTTGAAAGTGCAGAGATCACTGTATAAAATCCATGATTTCTTTTTTTAAATCAAATTCCTGTGGTAGGTTAACTCTAACAGTTTACCAGTAGTTTAACTGTGTGCCATGCAGCTGTGATCTTTAGCAGGAGCAATAACCTGTAGTGCCAGCAACAGCCTTCAATAAAAGCACAGCTTTTCCCACCTCAAGCCATAATTTTACAAAGCTGATCCTACTTGTGAAGATTTAATCAATCATATTCTTTCGGGGGAAAAAATAAAATATAATGTCTTATTAGGATTCTATTACTTTTGTATTTGTAAATGAGGGTTAGAGTGTTCTGTGCTACAGAAAAGTACAGAAGGATTATTGTGCAGTTTGGGGAACACTTGTCTTCGTGTAGTTAAATGGTTTGGTAGTAGAGGTTAGCTAACATTTCATGTTATGAAAATTTTAATTTTAGGTGAGAGATCATGATTATTAGGCAGGTTTTTGAAGCATGATATTCTAAGGGAGATGAAAAGAAGGGAAACCCAAGAAGAAACTCCCTATACAAACTTCCCTTTATAGAAATGGAAGCGCGCCCTTTTTTAAACTTCAGTTGCGTGGAAATCACAGTATTAGGATGGGGAAAATATCAACTGTTTCCCTAAATGGCTCTTCTCATACTTCACTGGAGACCAGCATATTTTGGCTAAAATAAATTGTGAGGGAATTAGTATGGGGACACTGTATACGCTTTAAAAGCTTGTTCCATTTCACATTGCACATGTATTTCTCATCATTAATTACAGCAGCTAACTTTTCAGCTTAACATTTAAGTACCATTTAAAAAAACCCCCAAACCTGGCACAATCTCTTGCAATGGTGTTTTGTACATATGCTCTACATTTTCTCAGTTTTAAATACATATAATTTTTGAAGAATGTGTTTTCTCAAGGGAAAAAAAACCCCAAACCTGGATATTGTGAGACCAAAAAAAAGGCATAAAAAATACTGCATATAGCATTCTAACAGCTCTTCATCTGTAACTTGAAGATAAAATTCTCTCCCACAGTCATCCCCAGATTTCAGGCTGGTTATGAAGCTAGATAGAATCATTAGATAATCCTTGGGCACCCCCTTTATGTTTCACAAAAATAAATCCTTTGCCCATTAAAAATTACATTGAAGATTGCAGTAACTCCAATTTTGTCAGGATTTCACACATAGCTTATTAGTAAGACCAGAAATTAATAATTCTTTTGAAAAGACTTGATTATGAATTATATATTTTTCTATGGTGTGTATAATCAGCTTTGTATCTCAGTGAAAAGTCAGAAAAGTTAATTGATGTGCCATGGGATGGGGGAGCTATACCAGTACTCATACTATAATATGGTCGTTGGGTGTTTTTATTCCCCTAAGTAATTTTCCCTATCCCTTCCAATCTTTTATTCTCTTCCCACCACTCCCTCAGCCCCTCCCAGTTCATTTCTGTTCTTCTAAACTTGATAAATGCTTGTATGCTCTATTTATTTTCTGTATTTTCTTATATCCCAGAATACTGTACTACCCATCTGCCACACTTAAAAGGTAAAATCTGGTAATTTTTGCCCATTATTGTCCTACTAAAATTAAGCAGATTATCTTTTACAAAGTGATTAATGAATTTTAGCCTCGCAAATCAAATGCTTAAAAAAGGGAAAAATAAAACCCCTTAGAATAAACATCTTTACATTTTCAATCTTCAAGTATTGTACTAAGTGGTGTCTCTTGTGGTCTAGTTATTGGTAAGAGAGAAAAAGGTCAGGTTCTTACAACTGAAACAGTTATGTGTAAAATGAAATGACTGTGTGTACACACACAAAGCATAAATATAATCCCTACTTCAGTTATCTTTCCATTCTACCCATACGCAGAGACTCCTGCATTCATATGTAAGGACCTGTCTGGAAGAGTTTCCAAATTGCTATTTTATTTATATCTATCACAGTGGCTGTGATGTTATTTCTAATTTTCTTTGGCTCCTGTGAAGCAGCACGCTGAACTCTTCGGGGAGAAGAGAACATACAAATGCTATTACGGCACACATTTCTAAGCAGCGGGAAGTTTGTAGTAAGTGTCAGAGATTGATCAGGGTTTTATTGCACATATAAACAGCCACTATCGGATGTACTGTGCCAAAGGGTCATGTAAGCATCATCCCTCCTGCATGTTTAACCACCTCAGACTTTCTGAAAGGTAATGGCAAGCTTAAATTAACGGAAACAAACCAAAAAACTTGTCTGGAAAACATTTCAATGAATCTCCAAAGTCAGTATAAAACCAGTAATCCTATTTCTTTCCAAAAGGAACAGAACGGCGAGCTGAATATGTGAAAATACTCTTGAACTGTTAAAACTAAGTGCATTTATACAAACAATAAAAATGCACAGATGTATATCCCTACCCAGACACATCAAAGAAATGCACGTGTCCGTAGATTTCAGAAATACACCGCAGAGTTCAAGGGCATGTTTCTGACCATTCAACCATTTAGCCACTAAAATCTATGAGCAGGTTCCTAGCAAGAGTTCTGTAAAAGTGTTTCATTTAAATATTGCCAAAATTGCATGCAAATTCCTGGAAACTTTCAGAACTTATACTGTAATTACTGGATATATCTTGGTTATTTTGTATTCGTATAGAGATTAATTGATTAATGACCACTCTAGGTATAAAAGCACTGAACTCCTATGAATGAGGTAAACTGCTAAATTATACTAATAAACTCCTTAGTTTAGTTCACTACAATTTCAGAGATCAGTTAAGGACCCTGAACTTAAAAAAAAAAAGGCACTGCACAGTGCCAGACTTATACAAAGTCACTTCTTTGTACAGAAGGGCTTCGCTGGAGAAAATAAGGAAATTAGAATAATTTTAGAATCTTATTAAGATACTGTGAATTGAACGGCTATGAATATAGCAATTCTGCTATGTTTTCAACAAAACAGGGTCCTTTGAGTCACGGTTTTCTTTTCCCTCAACTCATTTAAACGTGTAAGTGCATTCGAGAGTGGTCTATCAGACATGCATTGGCTGTGACAGAGACAGACTTTTGAGACCGTCTCTCAAATCATGTGAGAATTTGTCTTTCCGACTGTTACCTCCGTGCCTTCCCAATATTCAAAATACCACTAACATGCCAACATACGTACCCTGAAGAGTACAGTTTTAAGAAAGAATCATAAAATAAGACTCTTATGATTCAAGATGTTTTTCCACTCTGCGTAAAACCTAAGGATTTGGTGAATTTGATCTCAATTAGATGGGAAAACAATAATAAACCACCACGCAGAGTCTGCTGCTCAGCAACACAGAAGATGAGTCAGCTCTTAATAGAACTGTAACAAGTTTGTTTTCAAATAAATTATGGCCACGAGTCATAACGACGTTTTGGTTTAACGGCTCTTTAAGCCTATGAACTGGTTTTGAAGAGAGTATCTTTAAACATTAGGTTTGGCACTATAAATGAGATAGGCAGTGTAGGGAAGTTTATCTGTTTTTGCCAACCTCTGTAACTGCTTTTTACTACACACAAGCAATCTCAAGTTAGGACTTCAGTCTCAAATTACATCAGCCTTTTTTGCAATCACTATTCACAGTTGACTAGGTTTGGGTTTTTTTCATTTTATTTTTTTTTCCCCTGAAAAACTCTCCTGTACACAAAAGTCACAGGAATATTCTTAATTCGGTGTCGATACCAGCTTTTAAAGATACTGCAGGTCAGCATACTTGGTTTTAGATTTGCATAAACTTTGCTTGTTCTTTTGGGAGAAAAGAACTTGTTTGACTAGGAGAAAGAAAAAACATCAAGGAAGAATGCCAGATAGCAGAGTTCTGCTGTATAAAAAGGAGTTAATTATGAAATCTAAATATGAAATCTAAAATAATTCTCAAAATATTTGTTAATTCAGAGATAAGGGTATTCATAAGAGTTAAACTCAAAAGAAGTATAACTGTTCAGCAACTATTTTTCCCAACTGTAGTAAACAGACGACATAAATTTAACCAAACCAGATATTCCATGGACAGGTTTTAAAAATGATAGCCTTCTCTGCTTGAAGCATGTTCATAACCCCATTAATATGAATGAAAGTTAACCATGCACAGGAGGAAAAGAATACATTTGCTGTATGTATACTAGCTCTTTGCAATCTCTGAATATTTCATTTTAATAAATATATTTTAGGAAGTTGTCTAGTTTATCAGAACAAAGGCTTGGCTTTCTGTTTTAAAATTACTGAGGCGCAAGATAAGACCAGAAAAGTTCACCCGGCCATGTATATTTTACTGCAAACATGTCATTTTAGACATCTTTCAAAGATGTATCTGGATCTGAAAAGCAATCCTACTGAGGTATTGTTTGCCACTGCTCATTGACATATTCATGCCATGTAAAATCAATCAAACCCAAAAAGCACTTAAATAGAAACCCAAAACCAAACTAAAAAAAAAAGTGGCCTACCTGATATGAAAATAAGAGGTTGCATCATTTTTTCTAGAACTTCGGTGTTTAGAAAGTGGGGGAAACAAATTTATGTTACAACTATGTAAAGGTTTAAACTACTACAGCACTATCAGTTTATAGATTAACTCATTTATTTGGGGACTCTTCTGTCTGGATAGAGAAGTAATTACTAAAAAGTAGCTACACTTCCTCAAGGGTGACATGGAAGGGATTTACTTTTTCACAGAAGGGATGACTTTCAGGTTCCTAAATATCTTTCATAACCTAAGGAATACAAAAATATCTTGAGTATATTCCAAATTATACTTACTTGAGACCTCTTAAAACTTTATATCCATTACCTTACATTAACTGCTTTATAAAAATGGGAATGACAGAGTCATGAAATGTTGGAGGCTGGAAGGAGGAAGGGAAGGGGGTCATCAGGTTGAGCCTACCTACGCAAAGCAGAGAACACTTAGGCCAGGTAGCTTAGGACATGTTGTGAGCAACCACTCAACTGCATTCCGATTATCTCCAAGAATAAAAATTTAACAGCCTCTCTGGAGAGCCCACTGTCCATCTTGACTGCAGAACTGTTTTTCCTAATATTTAGTAGGACTTTGCCTTGTTGAAAGCTGTGGTTGTTGGCTCTCATCCTTTTATAATTGAGGAGATACATTGAAAGCACCTTGGGTCTTATCTGTGTGTACTTAATAGGCAGATGGAGATGACAGTAAGAATTCCTGCTTAGCATGATGATGTAAATAAAGAGCATAAGACAAATCTATCATTTTACTTTATGTGACAATTTGATATGTCAAAATTAAGCACTCAGATAATTTTGCATCCAATTCTTTGCTATAATTTTGACTAATATTTTGAACACAAAGTCACCCACATCAGCGTTTAAAATAACATGTGGAATTTGGAAAATATGGTTGTAATGTATATGGTTGTAATTCTGATGTTAGACAAGAAGGTTGATATTTAAAGCAAATATTGGAATCAGAAAAAACCCCAAACATAAGTGCCAATCGAGGCAGTATATGATGCAGAACCTTTGCAGTGGGGGCAGCACCTCAAACTTTACAGCTAGCACATCAAAGTTGCATATAATTCTTTTTTATTTCATTACTTTCTTTTTAAACGTTGCTAGCAGATCAAATCCAACAATATTTTGGCAGCCTAAAATTACACTCTTCTGACCTTGACATTAGTATTCAACAGCACTGATGAAAGAATGACAGCTTCTCCATCCTACTGGGTGATCCTGCAAGCTTTTACCTTCATGACTATGGAGTTTCTGTCAAATGTGCTTCCAGCTGAATGATCACATTCTTTTGAATTATGAAGTGGCTGAAAACTGTGCTAATTGGGTCCATATTGATGTCACTCAAAGATTAAGTAGCTTTAATACTCTTCAAAGTTATATAAATACTTCTAATTTTACTGCATGTTAGCTGGAGCATATATTTGACTTGAATGAATCATTTGCAGTAGCTACAGAATGCCATTACTTGAAAACTTTTAGTAAGAATGAAAGTAGAAGTTAGAATAAAATTTCTAAAAGTAAAGAAAGGAATGCAGTGATTTGAAAAAAACAGAATTCTAGAACAGTTTGGGTTGGAAGGGACCTTTGAAAATCATCTAAGACCAACCTCTCCTGTTAATATCCATAAACTTCCATGCATTGTGCTGTGTAATTCAGTAGAATTAGAAAGACGAGAAAATAATGAAGTGCAAAGCAGTGTTCACTTACAGGGAATCTGGGTTCTGGACACAAATTTTACTATTTTGGGGTATACTGAAGAACTACCCTATGATAGTCTCATTTTTAAGCTGTTACTCCTAACTCTAGTGAATTGCATTCACAGCTTTTAGAATTAAGAACAACAAAGTTTAATAGAGGAGCAGCCAGTTGTGCTGCAGACACCTTTACTCTTCCAAAGCTCAGCTATCTCTTTCAGTTACTCAGAACCTGAATCCATTAATGCCAAATCCATAGGAATAGTTATACGAAGAATTATTCTGCCACATCCACTGTGACAATGAAACAAAGTTTCCAGAGCATAAAATGACTAAATGCCTCATTTTTAACATTTTTTTAGTTGTAAGGATTAGCAGCTCAGCCATTCACTACTACGTGCTTTTAATGTGTTTTTCATTTGACATAGGCTGTAAAATCCTGTAATAAAAGATACAGCTTCCTGCTAAGTTGATGTTTAGCCATTTAGACCAGGTGTTTTCAACATCTTGTTCCTTTTATACCTGAAATGGAATTCCTTCCTCTGCTTTTCCAGTTCCTGGGCTAGGAACTGGAATATCTCCTGGTATATCTGTGGCATTTCGTTTTCTCCTTGAAGCTACACTTGACTTCTATTACACAGCTTAACACCACTCTGATTTTCAATATTTGCATTTTTTTTTCTTCTTTTTAAATGACATGACATATCTTGGGATATAATAGGAAGTATGACACATACATGATTTATTTTTCCACACTGTATCTGAAAACAGTTTAATCTCTATGGTTGATAGAGACCGAGGATCCTACAATGCTCATTAAAGTGTATGAATTTGTAGAGCGAATACACACAAGCAGTTTCAGTCAATTCTGCTCAAGTGGCTCAGTCAAGACCAGATATCTTACTCCAAAACAGTCTAGTTAAAATTGCCCTGTTGTGATTTTGTATGCTTATGGTCCTGTACAACTATTCACTATATTCAGTATAATAATTTTGACTTCTTTTGCTCCCTTCGGATTGCATGCAGGAAGTAATTCAGACCCATATTAGTCCTATTTTAGATTAATGGTTCGATTATCAGAAAGCATTCTCAAGTATCTGATGTTACATCATATCTCTTTGCATTGTAAGAAGGATTAGTAAATTCCTTTTTTATTTCTTGGCAATTTTTTCCCATTACTTATTAGATAATTTTGCATAACTTTGCAGTTTATACCCTAGAAGGTGATGAAAAGGTGAAATTTCTGAAATTAAAGTGTCCAGCCTGTTCTCAGTCAAAGTAGCACTGATTTGTCTGTTAATTTATGAGCAGCATAACCAATCTGCTGGCCAAAAAGTTAGGGCAGAAGACTCTATGTTTCTGAAAGACAAGTGAGCAAACTAATTAGAAAGATCAAATGTTCAATATTCCTGCATCTAAAGGGTTATCAACCTCTCAGTAACACCTCAAGAGTTATCAGCCTCTAAAGGACAGAGTAAGACTGGGTGGGTTTTTTGTGTTTTTTTTTTTTTAAAAATTAACAATTGTGGGAGAGGTGGCAGAAATGAAAGAGCTGAGAAGCCACCTTGGCTCTTCTAGCTCATTTCTAGGATATTAAAGCAACAGTGATGCCATTTGTTCACTTTCTTAATAAAAGTTATCACCATTTAATATTTACATCATGAAACAGATCAAGCAGTACATGTAGGGGTGCAGTAACTCCTGCATCCCTCTCAAGTCTGGTAGACACCCGAGTCCAGATGCCACCCAAAAATCTCAGCACGGTGCCTCTGCTCACTCTCAAGTGGGAAAGCTGGATACTTTTGGACAGGATACAACAGATGAGCATGGAGAGTGAAGAGGGAAAGAGCTTTGTGAAGGAAGAACCACCAAGAACTAGCCCAGAGGGTAGTTCTGGGGACAGAAGCCATCCGTGGCTCTTCCTTCTGCTACTCAGGATTTTAGGGAGCCACATTCAGCCACTTTGGGATCTAATCCCTCAAATGCTTGAATACAGGCACTCTCATCTTTTAAAGAACTGAGCAGGGCTTGTTTCCCCATTGACAAGGTGAATTATTTCAGTTGAGATGCTGACCTTTCGAATAGCAGCTGGAGCCTTACTCGAAGTGGAAGAGAAAATTCAAATCCTGGCTGTAACCGAAAGGCTTAAATCCACAGATTCTGTCTTCTTGGAGGGCATCATATCCAGGCTTTCAGATGGTCAGGGACAGATTTACAGTTAATCAAGAACCAAGAGGAAAAACAATGTTCCATTGGGTGACACTCCTCCCCCAAGACACCTAGCCTTCCCAAGTCCTTCAGGAGTCACTATGAATGAAAAGCCTTAAGACATCCCCTGCTCCTTTGGCCATGCAGAATCCAGACACAGAGCCTGTCTGAAGGTTGTCTAATGATTACAGAGCAGAATCTAGGGTTTTCCACAGAAGATACCTGATTCTAAGCCAGAGAAGCTTGTAAATAGTAGCAATTGTCAGGTAATAGCAACATAGAATCATAGAATNGCCCTACGCTGGACCTGATATAGGGGGTTCCCATACATAAATGCTAGATTTAGACAGTGTAGTCCACCTAAACTCTTCTAAGCAACAAAATAGGATCTCTATATGTTGGATTTAAAAGCCATTATTAGATACAGCACCTGAGTCCCAGCATCACTAAAGCTCTGAAGGTTAACTCTGCATAGCTCATTTCAATTAATAAAATGTTCTTCCTATCATAGACACATCTCTTTTTCTGTACAATGAGCAGCTTTCAGCTTTTTTCCCCGCATATTCTCTACGAGACAGCTTGATAACTTGATAATTTGTTAATGGCATAATTGCTTCTTATAAAATCTATCAAGTCTACTAACCCCTAATTGTTACTCTCTGCAGCTGATTTTGAAACTGAACTCAAGAGATTATATTGATTATGGGAAAAGAGCCAGATGTTGTTCCCATTGAAACTGGGGGTGGAAAAAAGACGCTGATGAAAACCCAGCTCAGCTAGTAAAATATGCCATTAGCTTATTTTATAGAGAGTCTTCTCTAACAATAAATCTAAAAGCAAATTCTCATTTGAATGTAAACAATTAAACATTCTAAAATATTTGCAGATGTGTCACATGCCTGAGGTTAATTAGTTTTGTGGCTTTATTGTGATTTTTTTTTAAAAGCTAAACATGCAATTAGGAAGAAAACAGTGAAATACCCACTAGAATTGAACAAATCACTTGAAACTGGTTTTACATGTCCAAAAAAAAATTCAGCACTAACTTGCTTGTGCTTATACAAAGGCAACTGGTTACTTATTGTAGTAGCAGCTGGTTTGTATTCCTCATTTTACTGATAGGACCCAGAATCCAAATGCCTCGCTCCAGTTAACACATCACATGCTGCTGTGCGACGTTCAGCTCTCGTCCAGCCGCAGTAATACTTGACATTATGAACTACATTTTTCATCTCTACAGCTAATGATGAGCTCCCTTACAATCCTTTCTCCCTTTAAGTAGTATAAACGGTAAGATTATTAGTTCAAAATCTTATTATTGGTAGCCTTTAGAACAAAATCACATGGTAATTGCAGCTGCATTCCAAGGCTTCTGCTTTTTTAATCCTCTTTTTTTTTTTTAATCAAAACCAAAGAAACAAAAAAATAACAACCCACAAACCCAAAACTTGTCAGGCTTTTATGCATAACAGTGATTACATTTTGAAGTAGAATAACAGGCACTGCCAAATTTTCATAGTACAAAGTTAAATTATGATATACCTGCAATAATGACAAAGCAAGAGTCTGCTAGAGTGGATACAACTGGAATTTGTGTAACCAGAAGCACACGCTACAGAAAGTTTCCTTTCAAAGCATCAGTGTTGGTTTTACATATACCTTGGTAATCTGCTGGAGTTTTGACACCTCCTAGTAAATTCTTTATAGTTACAGAGAATTATGAGCCAAATTCTTCCAGCACAAAATTTCTTACACCTCGATGGAGTGTGGAGCAGGTTCTATTACATTTTAGCCACTTACAACAAACAAAGCCCATTTAGGTTCAAAGATTTACAGAGTAAATTTGATTTTATTGTGTATACAATGATGGAATGGTGTTTCTGGATGATTTCTGCGTTATGCAGGAGGCATTTCTCTTTTCAAGTTGAACAAAAAAATTATAACCACTAATCATAGAATCATAGAATGGTAGAACCATTCAATGATTCACTAATCTTTATTCCAATCAAGTAAATAAAAACATAACCCAGGAATCTTGTGCTGTCACCTCCAAGAGTCTATGATAGGAGTCCTGGGTAATTATTTGTGCTCTTATGACAATTTATCTTGAAGATTCCAGAAATTTAAGGCTTTATCTCTTAACAGATTAAGAAACTACCAAAAAAAGACAAAGCAAATTAAGAAACTACAAGAAAAACTTCTTCAAGAAGAAGTGAATTTAACTTGTGCTGCAGAAAACATTTTGAACAAAACAGAAGGAAGACCTCATGAGTACCAGCACAGCGTCTTAATCACAAACTGAATGTTGAAGAGGAAGAAGAGTTTCTTCCTTAAGGAAACAATCCTTTAACAATCCTCTATCTGTGCATACAGACCATGAAATTCTATCCTATCTTTTCTTTAAAGAAAGGGAAAAGACCCAAACCAAACTAGAAATGATTCAGACAACAGAAAATAGGGGGCTCCCTGCACTGACGTAAAGAAACAGGGTTCATATTCCTCATGTCACCACTAACCCATGTCCCTGAGCACCACATCTGCCTGTCTCTTAACTGCTTCCAGGGATGGTTACTCCACCACTTCCCTGGCCAGCCTGTTCCAAGGTTTGCAACTCTTTTGGTGATTTTTTTTTTCCCCCTGATATCCATCCTAAAGCTCCCCTGGCACAACTCCAGGCCAAGTTGCTTAAGCCACTCTTAATTTCAGCTGTTCCTTCCTGACTTACAGCTACAGTCTGCGAGAATCTCCTTTGACTAAACATGAGGAGGAACTTCTTCTCTTTGAGGGTGGCAGAGCCCTGGCAGAGGCTGTCCAGAGGGGTGGCAGAGTCTCCATCTCTGGAGACATTCAAACCCAATGGGACAAGTTCCTGTGCAACCTGTTCTGGGTGGACCTGCTCTGGCAGGGGGTTGGACTGGATGATCTCGAGAGGTCCTTTCCAACCCCACATCATTCTGTGATTCTGTAATCATAGAATCACAGAATGGTCAGAGTTGGAAGGGACCTCAAAGATCANGATCTAATGATCATTAGAAGTCCAGCTGTTCTCCCCGAAACATCCATCTCTTTTACTCCACCTTGGCAAAAGGTCTAGAAAAATCAACGTTTTTCCCCAACTATTAGTTTACGTTGTTATTTGAATGCTTGCAATGTCTTGGTTCCACCCCAATTTTAATAGTGGTGCAAGGTCTTCCTAAGCAGAAGTTGCCATTGATATAAGAAGAGGTGAGTAGTGATTAAGGCTAAGTGGATCTGTTAATTCAGCAACACTTCAGAATGACTGAACATGAATAAAATGGTGAATTGCAATTACATTCCTAAGAGACTACATATGAAATCCATATTAATACCACATTAGTTCATCATGACTAACATTATTATAGCTAATACTAAATGATAAAATAATGAATACCTACTTATAGAATTACCATTTCTAATCTTCCTCCTAGAAGGAATATAATTATGCTTCTCTAGAAAGAATGCAAACTTTTTCCTTTTTAAGTGATTATTTAGGCACAAAACGTGGTTTTGAGCTGACTCAGTGTGCAATTTCCTGAGGTAAACACCACAGATGAGCAGGAGATTTACTTACTGACATTTTGAAATAATTGTGGGTTAGTTTTAATTTAGAAAAAAAGGTTATTTACATTCCAACTTAACATTTAGGAACTAAAAATTAACAGGAGCCAAAAGAACTCGGCAGATAAAATTTATCTTTTAAGTAAAATAGATTTGACAGTAGTGTTTGCGCTATGTCAGGGCCTACAAGTTCCAACAAACCCCAACGAAAAAAAGAACTGATGAAGAGTTCAGACAGCAATTAAACACATGAACAGGGGCTACCCGATCACATCTGGGGACGTCAGACTTCCACATATTTAAAAACATAGAATCATAGAATAGTTTGAGTTGGAAGGGACCTTAAAGATCATGGAGTTCCAGCCCCCTGCCCTGAGCAGAGACACCTCCCACCGGACCAGGTTGCTCCAAGCCCCCATCCAGCCTGGCCTTGAACCCCTCCAGGGATGGAGCAGCCACAGCTTCTCTGGGCAACCTGGGCCAGGCTCTCACCACCCTCACAGCAAAGAATTTCTTCTGAATATCTAATCTAAACCTCTGCTCTTCCAAGTTAAAACCATTCTCCCTTGTCCTGTCACTCCATTTCCTGACCAAGAGTCCCTCTCCAGCTCTCCTGGAGCTCCCTTCAGATACTGGAAGGCTGAGTTTTAGGTTTGATTTTCAAATTATGTCTACAAAAGGATGAAAGCAAACGAGGGATTTTTTGAGCCCTAAGTCTTATATCTCAGAATTGGCTTTCACAATGTCTGCATGTTTTACAGCACAGAACGGAGAGGCTGGTATACATGATGGCTTTAGCAAAAAGGTTTTTGTAGGAATAACCCACAACCAAAGTGAAGGTGTGTTAAAAAGAGAAGGGGAAACATGGAAAACGAGGTGACTTTCCATCGAGGGGGATGCTGCAGGAAAGTGCTGAGTGCTTTTGAAAGGCCTGGCTCAGAGGTGGCTTTCGTAGAAGCATTCAGAAGACTATAATTTAGTGTAATTTCTGAGGGAGTGAGGAGAGTGATTAAGAAGAAGAGAGAAAAGATGAAAGTAAAAGGTAAATTTAAAATCAGGCACAACTTTTGTCTGAGAAAATTGTTAATCTGCAAATTAAAAATGACAACAGTGTAACGATCAATCTGTCAATGTGACAACCAGCACTTTCAGCTAGTTTATTTTTCAAAGTGGAGATATCTTTAAATTGTTAAAAGGAAAAAATTATGAGCTTTGCACACCAGTTAACGGTTGTGATTTGCCGTGTCTTTATATGATATATTTGTTATCATGACATATTTGGGTCAGGAACATTGAGGAGCACAGGCTGCTGTTTGGTAAACAATTTAAACTAATCCAGTCTTTAAAGTTTCATGGGGTATTTGAGAGAGGAATTAGCAGCACGGCTGACCCAGTCTTGAATCTGCATGGCATTTCAAGCAGTACGGAGTAACAACTGCCAGAATACAACTAAGCTGGGCACAGAGCTTCTGTTAACACCCTGGTAGGACTTATTGGTTTATTTTTTCCCCTGTGTATTATCATGAAAGAAGCAAGAGTCAGTATGTAAATTTTTCACTTTCCACCTCAATCCAAGGAAGCTTCCAGCTCACAAGACAAGAGGCTTCTTTCTTACGAGGGCCTCACACATAAAGCACGAAACATCTCTTAATTTATTTTGAGCACTGTAAAACAACAGAGCGTTCAGAGCTTCAACTACACCTGCTGGGAAGAGGCCTAATGTACAAGACAAAAATGCAATTAGTTGCATTCAAATGAGCATAGATTTTATACAGGCATATCTGTAAACGCATTTTAAAATATGATAGGATACGATCACTAGTCAAATCCAGACTGTTCAGCCTGGAGAAGAGAAGGCTCCGGGGAGACCTGAGAGCAGCCTTCCAGGATCTGAAGGGAGCTCCAGGAGAGCTGGGGAGGGACTCTTGGTCAGGAAGTCTAGTGACAGGATGAGGGGTAATGGTTTTAAATTGGAAGAGGGGAGATTTAGATGAGATGTTAGGAAGAAGTTCTTTGGTGTGAGGGTGGTGAGGCACTGGAACAGGTTGCCCAGGGAAGTTGTTGATGCCACATCCCTGGAAGTGTTCAAGGCCAGGTTGGATGGGGCTTTGGGCAACCTGCTCTAGGGAGAGGTGTCCCTGCCCATGGCAGGGGGGTTGGAACTTGATGATCTTTGAGGTCCCTTCCAACTCTGACCATTCTGTGATTCTATGATCTCGTTCCTGTTAATAAAGAATAGGGAATCAAACGCTGAAACACAGCGACGAGTGCTTTAATAAATAATGTTGTATTTTCTAATGCAAAAAATTTCAAACAGTGGAAAAAATTATTAATGGCAAGAGGGCCTTTATATTTGCACAAAGAGATGCTCTCAACAACATGTCATTTAAAGCTCTTGACACGTTTGCACTCTTGTGTATGGTGACAAACACTCAAGTGGAGCAAACACGGGCAATTTTTCCTCAGGTTGACTTGACTGCTGGTTTTCCTGACCACCCCCCCTCCCATCCAGATGAAAGACCTTCTCACCTGCTTTTGTCCTAAGTAAAGAATAACAACCAGGGTCAAGAATTTCAGGAGATACACCCAGAGTACTGGAATATGTTTATGCACTGGAGTGAACCTTCCCACCCATAACAAATCCACAGCCATTTGTTAATTAGAAGGTGCAGAGATGTTGCTCTGCTTCCTCCAAAATCACTGTCAGCTCAGCAGGAGGCCAATATCTCAAAGGGGTCACTCACTTCTCTGCCACACCACCAGACATCTGCTGGAGACTCAAAACACTGCCTCAGCCTTACTGGCCTTATTCCTTATCATTTTTTTGCCTTTCAGGAGCTGTTGTTTTAATAGCACTGATTTTATCCAGGCTTTTCTAAGAAAGTCAAATGGTCTTAAAAAGCTTTGTGCTCTCAGAGCAGTGATAAATACAGCACGTACTTTGTGTCAGCATTCCCTTTATGAATTTTCCAATTACCTGTTACAAAACTATACCCTCTAATGAATTGCTATTATTTTCTTAGTAATTTCACTTTATTTTTATAACTGGAAAAAAAAAACAAAAAAAACACTGACCTAAATAATGTAAGGAAAATTAATTTCATTAACATTAAGTAATGTTTCATTACTTGAAATACAGGTGCTAAAATGATTATAGGAAATAAAAGGACAACCTCAATGTTTATATTGAGAATTGTGGTTTCTATTTCATCCCCTTTCACTATTCACCTCTTGTGAATCAAAAAGAATTCCAGCAAAAAAATTACAGACCACAGAGTAAAACAGAGGAAGTTTCCGCACTTATTTTTCTTCGTCTATTTTCACCCACCCTAAGAATAAAACACCCATCCTTTAACCTTTTCTCAGCTGCAATTCAGCCACAAGTTTTCCTGATACTGAGTAGGCTGTTTGCTTGCTTAAGGTGTTAGTTCGAAGCTACTGGCTTTGTACCACAGCCCTACGAGTTGGTTGGAAGAGGGATTCGGAACTACAGAATTGTTGGAGTTGGAAGGGATCTAGAGATCATCTAGTCCAACTCCCATTGGACTCAAGGTCTTGGTAGGTGGTGCCCAAAGCCCATACCCAGACGTGAACCCCCAGGAGACAGCGGCCAAGTAAACTTTGTGTCTACGAGGCCTTTTAATTAGTTTTTCTATTGGCAGGATAGTGAAGGCAGGTGCCCACAAAAGCTGGGAAAGGATGAAAGAAAACACAAAAACACAAAATGAAAACCGTCAAAAGCAAACGTGAAGGTGGTTTGTGCAGAGCGGGGGATAATAAGCAAAAGCAACCATTTTTTGAGCTGTTAAAATGTTGAAAGATGCAAAGGAGCCTGTAATGAAGCAATTTGACAGTACCAGTGGGAAAACTGTAATTCTACCTTAGTGCGGAGCTGTGGAATTAGAAGACAGAATGAGCCGGTACTGGAGAGATGAGTCCTGATGAAATTAATTTACTCCCAGGCAGTCCATATTGCGCTCTCGCCCACAAAAAGAATCACTGAGCTGCAGAATGACAAACATTAACCAGACTCTCTAATGGGTCTCCTAACAGGAGAAAACAAGAGCTATTCCCAAATGCCATGGACAAGCCGGGTAGCGCGACGCAGAAATAGATGCTTGTGGCGTGTTCACAGTGGGTTACAGAGAAATTAAACTATAATTTTTGCTCCGTTCCTTCTTGCGTGTATTGATCAGGAACTAAACAGTTAATCAATTTTTTGTCAGTAGTTACTGTAAATATAAGTTAGGAAATAACGAAAAAAAAGCAAAAGTATTTCAGTTTAGTCACCAGCAGAGGTGATTTTTCCAGCCATAATAAAAATCCTTATTAAATGCACCTGTACTAACAGATATAATTCAGTAATAAAGGGAATGCCTACATATGGGATGCAAATTAGCTCTAACAATGGAAGTGCCCAGTATCTGAACGTAGGCAGAAATCTTGCAAATGTTTGGATTCTTCCTAATTAGCTGAACCAAATATCTGTAAAACGGGCCATCAGTGAGCTGGGGCTCAGCTCCTCAGACATATGTGGGTAGGAGTTTTGGTGCCTAAATCCCTTGCAGGAGCAGGCAGCCTCCATGTGCAATATCTAAATAAAAGTAGAAGGGGAAGGTTGATTTGTTTTTCCCGGATCTGTCATCACTTTGCTCCCAACTGGCTGCATAACGAAGTATATGAGCCTGCCTTATTCACAGACCCTTCAAGTTTATTCAAATGGGATGATTACTGCTCTATCAGCTGTCAGGAAGGAAAATAAGCAGGAGAGACCTGTTTGCTCTGTAAAAAAATAGTTTTCTTTCCAGAATGGTCTACAAATTGTATTTTACATCCCTGAGATTAGAAGCAACGAACAAAAACAAAACAAAACAAAAAAACAACAACCAAAACCCAAAAAGTATTATATTTTAAATGTGTTACTATTGTTACAAGGCAAAAAATTATCATCTATTATATTAAGAGGAGCAGCTGGCCAAGAGTGATGCTTGCAGGAGAGGTAAGACCATTTGTGCTTTTTGTAGAAAAAAATTTAGTTGAAAAAATAACAAATAAAAAAAAAAAAAAAAAGGGCCACAAGTTAAAAACAAAAGAAAAAGCCCAAGCAACAAACCATCCAAAAACCCCCAAACCCAAAGAAGGGGAGAGGCAGAAACAAGGTTTATTGTAGGTATGGTTCTTGCTGTTTTGGTAGTTAAGAATGAAGCACCACCACCACCAAAGTTTGCAATGTTAATTACTGCCTCTTCTTCAGAGGTGGTCGCAGTGAACTTGAAAGTATAAAAGCTCTGTCTAATTTGAAGGAGAGGTGAATAAGGGATTTGCAGAGGATGTTACAACAACCCAACCCAGATGCAGCACTTTGGCGAGCAAAACAGCTAAGGATGCTCTATCTGATGGAAGTGGGAGAAAAACACCTATGCCAAACTGTCTGCTTTGTTTATAGTCGTTGCCATTCTCTCACATCGTCTGCCTCTTTGCATTATCATACTGTCTGTATTTCTTATTTACTGCTGAATGATCAGTGAATGGGCCTCAGGTGTACTTTCCTATGACAGATTTATTTAAATCTATTGAACCCTGGAATGTTTTGCTTAGAGCAACTGCTATAATCTCTTTACGAACACTAGTTCTTTTACTCAGAACCAGAAGCGGTCAGCACAGCAATAACAACAAAACTATGAGCTATGAGAAGGATTCCGAGAATTCCATGTCAAAACGGACACAAACTCCTGGTATTGTGCTGTAAAAAGAAAATAATCTAATAGCATTTCCATCTTATGGGCAAGGAGAAATAACTTTTCCGCCACATAATAAATTCATTAGCTTTCCTGACCTCATCATTCCCACCTTGCGTTAGACAGAGCATCAAAGAGAAGAACATCTGTTTGACAGCCGTATTTTCAAATTCAGGTTGTTAACAGTCATCCTTAGTGCAGTCTCAGTTTGAAATTTATTGCTTGAGCACCATCTCGTGGAAACTGCTATAATTGCCAAATCTTCTGGAAATCTACCCGTATCCATATATATAAGTGCCTGAGAGTGGCAACAGTGATATGTCAGCAAATAGCAAGTTGTTATCTTACTTTTAAATAAGAGATACTAAAATTATAACTCTTTAGTTACAAATAATACTGTTTCTCTGATTATATCTGCTATTTAAATACACAATTATCCATTTCACCCTTTCATGAGTTTTGTGCTTTAAATGGCCAGGGTATAGAATCCTAGAATGGTCAGAGTTGGAAGGGACCTTAAAGATCATCAAGTTCCATCCCCCTGCCACGTGCAGGGACACCTCTCCCTAGAGCAGGTTGCTCTTAGACATTTTTCCTCTTAATCCCAATTACTATAACCAAATAACTTTTACAGACTAATTTAACATTGCCATGTTGACTGCACACATTAATAAGCCTTGTCTTTTTATTGCAGATAACTAATCGTCTTCTCTAATCAGTTTGACAAGAGCCCCTGCGCATTTAAAACTAAGACAAACTGACAAATTATAAAGTATTCCAGATTTTTTGGTGCTTTTATTTAGTCTTTTCATTAAAATATTTGGACCTCAAACAGTCCAGAACTTACTACTGAAATAACTGTTACATACTGGGACAACAACACAGTTGAGATAAAGCAGTTTAAAAGCTCAAAATAATAATTGAGTGACCTGGTCTGATGGGAGTTGTCCCTGCCCATGGTAGATGGGTTGGAACTTGATGATCTTTAAGGTCCCTTCCAACTCTGACCATTCTATGATTCTATATAAAAAGTGGTGGAAATACCTCTATACAAACATACATCTGTAATTGAAAGGACTTGGTCTGTGAACATGTGTTATGGATGTAAAATCTACGTTGACTTTGTTCAGATTTAGGAGCTCTGAGTCCATAAAAAGATGTATTGGTGACTATTTTACTACCCAGATCCTATTTAAAAATACACTCAAGACTGTTTGTTAAAAGCAAAAGGCTCCAAAGCACTCCAAAATCTCCTCCCTTGCCTGGACGGGTGTAAGTTTCTGTGTGAGGGCAAAAAAGTAAAGGGATCAATGAAGTGATTTGGAATCAATTTCTAAAAGGAGGAATCAAGAGAAGAGATAGATGTAATTTTACAGCACTACTGACAGAGTAGGAAAGATGCTGGAATTACTGGCTTCGCAGGTATTCCCCATAATCCATATCCCCATCAGAGCCCCATGTCAGACAGGTGTTCTAACCACTGCATCAAAAACATTAGTAATACAGGGTTTTTTTGAATAAGGCACTTTCAAAACATTTCCCAACTTCCAGAAAGTTAGTTATAGGCAATAAACAATATACAGCCACTGCTGAATTCGTTCGGTAAGCAACAGCTTAAGTGCAAAGTCATGGGAATGTATTTTGTGGTTTAGGTTTATGCCATCTAATTTTCCAGGCTTTATTCCATGTGGATTGATTATATCTCCTGTACAAAAAAACCCAACATTTCCCTAAGCCATTTTGGCTTTAAAACAAATCAAGCCAATAAAACTGCTGGTCAGCAACTTCCTCTCAAAGTTAGTTTTGAATACTTTTAAAGCATAAACTGCGTTTGGAGAAAAGAGGCAAAAAACTCCACTCTTAGAAAGTGGTCTGCCTGTGGGCATCAAAACAAATTTCAAGCTTCCAATTTTGATTCTTTCCTTTCTCAACAACAGAGGAAAACAGTTGCCCTCCCAAAAGGCTAGCCAGATCCCCTTAAAGGCTACTGGATGAAGTGCAAAGTGACCTAGAGATGCTGCTATCAGTGACCTTCCTTGAACGCACAACAAATGTTTTCCCCCTTTGTTCTGCAAGACCAAACACTCCCAAGATGCTTTCTGCAGGCTTGTGCCTCTTCTAGGTGAGTGTCCACATCTTGGATTCCACCATGCATCACCCCCACACCACGACAGGTAGGCTCCGAATCACACTAAGGACCAACAAGGTGGGATTTCATAGCTTTTTCCTGAATTCCCACAGATGGTGGCCGTTTGAGTTGCATATTCAAAGCCATCCACGTGAGACACCTTTTACGGCACTGCCTTTGATAGCACCGGCTAGGGAAGACGTTTCTGATCAACCTCACTGTCCTATGGCTTCACACCTCATATATACTCAAATTTTGTGAACTTTGAAATCACAGGTGCCACTTTATGTTCTTCCAGTCCAGCAAAAAGTTTTGCTTATTTATATTTTTAGGCTAAAAAGGGTGAGCCTTTTTTTCTAAATACCCAACAGCAAGAAATAGATTCCAGCACGTGAGAATTCGCTGCTCAATTGTTTGCTGCCAACCACAGAGGTGTCACACAACTTTATGGATAAATTTTATCCATCAAAATAATTTGATTTTTTTCCATTTTATCACCTAATCAGAATTCACTTGCTATGCGCTGCCTGTTTATTAGAACACACACACTGCTGTCACTCTGAGTACAGATAGTCATCTGTACCATCATCTATAAAGATATCTGCATAGTTTCAGGTTTTTACTGGAGAAAAGAGAGTTCTAGATTAGTGGAAATTATGATGTTGTGATTAAGTCTGGTCAGCTACAAAGAATATAAAATTCAGGGCTAATATTTCTCAGTTTTTCCTCTTTCTTTACCTAAGATGTGGATTTGGAGATGTACCCCTGAGCAAGTACCAGTTCTGCCTTGCTGCAGTGCCCTTCAGCACTGCTTCTGTAGCAAATACTGAAAAATGAGTGCTGCTTATCATTATTAAAGACAAATCTTTCTAGATGAAGTCAGGGTTGGTGGCAGCAGATCCAGCACTGGTTCCTGCTGGGTTGAACACTCGCCAAACGTTGTCTCACCTGTGCTGCTCTGAATTCATCCAGAGTAAAGAGTGTGGATCCAGATCAGTGTTACAGAGATCATTAGCAAAGCTGTAATTTAAGAGCAGCTTCTCCTGGTAACTCCAAGTTAGCAGGAGCTAAAATAGGCAAGTAAATTTTATTGCTTCCAATCGGATAGAGTTTGGATGGCACAGGGAACTTATAAAGTCCTAATATTACGCTATCTGACCTTTAGTTAAAAGTTGTTTTCTGGTTTTACAAGCAATGAATTCACTCACTGCACAGCAAGTTCTACATATTTTTATTGCTTTTCAACCTCAGATGAAGAAAATATGTGGTACCAGTGCAAAAGCCATGTTTATAGAATGCAGAAGTTTCAAATAGAAAAGACGGCTACTGATTCATGGATGAGAAGCTCAACATGAGCCNGAATTTTTTAAACACCCACCCCGTTGCATTAGAGTTTCTACACTCTTCAACACTTCAGTTTTGAATGGAATAGTTAGATTATGTGTCTTTATATGCCTTTATAGCTGCAGGTATGTTAACAGACTGGCTCATTTTCTTTATCTTGGTCCAATACAGATTTTCCCAGAGTAAGGATTAAATGTGTATTTCCCATCGTGCTAAAAAAAAATAATCATTTAGCCAGCAGCGCTAGACGTTAAGGAAGTTTTATTGCTGTAATGTCTTCGTGCAGCTCATATCCTCCTGCTCACATTTGAATGAGTTTGCAAATTCAACCATCTGGGAACACAGCTCCAAATAAACTATACATTATTTAGACGTTCTTCAGTCCTTGATTATCCCTCTGTATTTAAAAAAGAGCCCAGGATTCCCATTTCCTATGAAAAGAAGGTGAAAGCCAGGCTGGGTGTGGTTACCTCCTCTTCCCTAGGTGGTTTTCACACTTTGTTTGGGACTATCTAAGAGCATTTCCAACTAGACTTTGCTGGGAAATAGGTTCTTCATCTTGTTGCATGTAAATGGCTGAACAGCAGTATTTTGAATCCAATCTCCATGACAAGCCTAACAGGAACACTTTGCATTTTTTGCCTTTCTTAGGAAAGTAACTATATTATTCTTAGCAGTTTTATGACCAGAAAACATTCCTTTAAAATACATTATACCCTATTTTGACAAGACTACTAAATGGCAAGAGAAAATAGCGGGGGGAAATCAGCCACTTTCACAGTGACACTCTTTTATACTTTTTTCCTGGGCTCCATGACATATGAACTATCCCATAACTCAGAAATGGAAGAGTATTTTTTTTTAAGGCTCACTGACACATTTCACTTTCCTTAGTGGCATGAAGCCTGTTTATGCATAAGTCCTAATTCAATAAACTGAACTTAGGATGACCCTTTCCAAGTACAGCTGTTGCCCATTCTAAAGCGAGGTGATCCTACCAAGTTTAAACAAGTATATTCCAGCTCCAAATGCATTATGATTTATCATAAAACTGTGCTGAACTGATGCAACCTGACATCTTCATAGTCTCTCTATCCTGATGTCAGGATTTAGGCAGACGAGCAAGACAGAGGATCAGCAACTTTATTAATGGGTGCTAGGGTGCAGAGACTTCTATGTTCCCCTATACAGGACTTACAGATACTTGCAACATTCAAATGCTAATAAGAAATAAAAGCTGTGGGACAACACTGAGGTGAGCAAAACCTGCTTCCCAGCTTAAAAAGAAATAAAAGAAGCCAAAGTACAAGTGCTAACATGAACCAAAGTCCTACGTTTCAATGTGTGTGCCAGCAGCTTGCACTCGTAGGCATTTTATTTTCCCCAAAACTACCATAGATTTAAAGAAGAGGCACTTTTGCAAAGTTAGTCATTTGCTAGAGTTAAATTAGCATTAAACTGCAGCAACGTGAGCATCAGAAGAAAGTCTGTGTCCGTTCATGGTGCTGTGCTGGAGGTAAAGGGAACAGGATCATATATTTTATAAAGCTGTGTGTAAGATATATGTATACATCATCAAACAGTGAGTTTACAATTATAATTCATCCCTTCCCATTTAGGGGAAAGAAAAGGAAAGGGCAAAGGGCAAAGGAAAGGAGAGGAGAGAGAGGGAAAGGAGAGGAGAGAGAGGGAAAGGAGAGGAGAGAGAGGGAAAGGAGAGGAGAGAAAGCCTTTTAGGATAATCTACCTGACTATGAATAATAATTGAGTTTCATTGTCCTTGGCTAGAAGGTACCTGGCATTCTCAGGCTGCAGCTGCCTGACACTCCTGCTGGAGAATGCGTACCCCACATAATGACAAAATAGGCAAAATATTTAGACACAACGGGATGACAAAAGTCACAAAACACCATTCCTACAGCGTGTTTCAGGAGTGCTCCGTGAATGCCTAAGAAATTAATTAGCGGCCTAGCAGCAACTGGTGCTTATGAGTATGTATATATTCCATATTTATGGTAGCAATATTACACCTCGCCGAGGGAAATCACAGAGTGATGAACACCTGTTTTGCACAGGGAGCCACTAAGAGCTGCAGTTATCTGTCCCAAGTTTCTTCTCAGAAAAAAAACCAAACAAAAAATTAAAAAGAAAAATCAACCCACTTTGAAGAGACAATAGCTTAACCCTCCTTTTAGGAAGTTCAAAGTAAAAGAGCATCTTTACATGTTTTTGAAGAGACACACAGAAGTTCCCTGGAAGTTTCACCCACAGAACCTCACTGATACTTGCTTTCATTCACCAGCAATAGTTCAAGTTGGGAAGCAAACTAACTGGAATGCAAGGGGATGGGGGCTTTTTTAATATCACCTTTCCTCTTTGCGGCAAATCCTTGATGTTAGACAAAAATATTTCATTTGTCTTCATTAGGAAAAAAACCCGTGAGATATTAGCATATATTTCTGTTGAAAATGGTCATTTTCTCTTCTCTTCCCCTTCTGTTTTTCAAGAAATTTTAGTAGAAGGGATTAGAATAATTTAAAATATGATAATTTTAAAACTGGGGCCACATCATTGCTACCTCTGGGCTAATTGTGTGTAATATAATTGGAATCCCTAAAACCAACAGTGGTAGCAGAAAAGTAATAGACACTGACCAATGATACTTCGTGGCAGCAGCTTAATTTTTAATAACTTTTCATGTAAAAAGATGCATTTTTCCAATTTTATGTATTTTCAATATAGCTCCAAATGGACAGTAGCTTCGAGAAAAAAATCAGTTGTGAAACAGAAAAATAGGAAGTGCTTTTTACACAAAGAATTCAAAGACAAGTCGCAACGAGCTCGGGCATAACTGAATGCTGTGCCTTGGTTGTAAAGTATAAATAATTACTCATCAAGTATCCAGAAGCACACGATTCCCTCCTCTCCCTCGAAGCTGTTCTACTCCTAGCTGGAGGGCAGGTTTTGTCAGAAACCACCCCATCAAACAACCTAAAAGCACATGCTGAATTAATTCTCTATAAACTACTAACGAATAAAATCTGCTGCTTTGTCTGGCCGCTCCGGCGGACTGCAGCCCATTGCCAAGTATTCATGTTAATAGTATAAAAAACCCATACTTTTGTTGTTTCAAATTATTAGCAGGGGTTTTGGGAGCTGTTTGGATATTTTTAACTTTTTTTTGGTTTCTCTTCCTGTTTACTGGTTTATAAAATTGCAATGAAGGGCTACATAACGTTTCCTCCCAGATGTCAAAGTGCCGTATCTTGCACTATTACTTTTCCTCTTAAATAAACACCTAGAAATTGTCTAGTTTTTACACCTCATGCATAGTTAGAAGCTGCTGGGCTGCCAGAAGTTTATTGGCTGTGTCATGGTTCAACCCCAGTTGGCAGATAGGACCATGAAGCCACTCGCTCACACCCCACCAGCAGGATGGGGGAGAGAATCGGAAGAGTAAAAGTGAGGAAAAACTCATGGGTTGAGACAGATTAAGAGGTAGAGCAAAAGCTGTGCATACAAGCAAAGAAAAACAAGGGACTTATTCCCTGCTTCCCATGGGCAGGTGGGTGTTCAGCATCCCCAGGAAAGCAGGGTCCATCACGGGTATCGGTGACTTGGGAAGACAAACGCCATCACTCCCGACATCCCCCCTCTTCCTCCTTCTTCCCTCAACTTTATACACTGAGCATGCTGTCCTATCGATGCATATATGCACAATACATAAAGTTTAGAAACTGTTTGGTACCTGGTGACTGGGTGGATCCATGGCAACACGCAATGAATTGATAAAACAATGACCAAGACCTTCCTCCAGGCACCTGAGGCATTTCCATAAAACACTACTGACAAGCAGCAATGCTATCTTTTAGCAAAGGAAAATGGCTGGGTAGGATGAAAATAGAGACAAACTACTGTGTTCCCATGATCTTAGTGTGCTTATATTCCTGAAAATAAACCATACAGTATTCCCATGATGTATTAATGTCCCCCTCCACCACACGTGCTTCAGAAGACAAAGCCCTGACTTTGTCTTCACAAAGTCAGGGCTGATTTTCACAAAGTCATAGAATCATAGAATGGTCAGAGTTGGAAGGGACCTCAAAGATCATCAAGTTCCAATCCCCCTGCCATGGGCAGGGACACCTCTCCCTAGAGCACGTTGCTCCAAGCCCCATCCATCCTGGCCTTAAACACTTCCCGGGATGGGGCATTAACAACTTCCCTGGGCAACCTGTTCCAGTGCCTCACCACCCTCACAGCAAAGAACTTCTTCCTAAGATCTCATCTAAATCTCCCCTCTTCCAATTTAAAACCATTCCCCCTCGTCCTGTCACTAGACTTCCTGACCAAGAGTCCCTCTCCAGCTCTCCTGGAGCTCCCTTCAGATCCTGGAAGGCTGCTCTCAGGTCTCCCCGGAGCCTTCTCTTCTCCAGACTGAACAGTCCCAGCTCTCTCAGCCTATCCTCATAGTCGGTATGTAAAGTCAAATCCTGCCTTCAATATATATATATATTTAAGAACTAAAGCACTTTGTATTTTATCTTTGTTTTCTAAGCCATGAAAGATGCTTCTGACCCCTTTTTCTCGGTGGAAGCACCGCGTAACCACGACTTCTAAATGAGAGTGATCTCTGTAGGAAGAGCAGCTGGAGTTGAGGCAGGTTTTCAATCACGGGAATGCCTCCTACATATTGGAACGGTAATACCAAATATTAATCACTGTTAACATATAAGCTAGCAGGCTCATAATTTTCCCAGCCATGCCCCATGCTGTTAGCAGGTGTTTCTCCTGCTGAGCAGAGGTTAAGTGGCTGCTGCTGATTCAGGGAGGCAGGTGGATTGTTACCTCTGGTGCCTGAAAGGCAGGAGTGGCGGCTCCCTAGGGAACACCGGGATTTGGAGATTAGAACAACCATTCACACCCACCCGGAGAAGCGTAGGTACGGTCTGGCCCAGGGAAAGTCTTCAGATGCATTTTGTTGGTAATCTGTTAATAGTGACTAATCTCTAGGAAGAGATTTTTCACACTCCGAACTTTGCTGACACAGCCTCTCAGGAATACCATTGGAAAAATATGTACATCTCACTAAAAAAAACTATTGGAAAGAGATGTTTACAGGAGGGAAAAAATAACATCTAGACCTCCGGGCTCCACGGCTTAATATAAGTATGTGTTTCTCAGCTGTTCTGTATTTGAAAAATAATTAGAATGATAGAATGGTTAGAGCTGGAAGGGACCCTGAAGACCATCAAGTTCTGACCCCCTGACCTGGGCAGGGACACCTCCCACCACACCAGGTTGCTCCAAGCCCCATCCAGCCTGGCCTTGAACCCCTCCAGGGATGGGGCAGCCACAACTTCCCTGGGCAACCTGTTCCAGTGCCTCACCACCCTCACAGCAAAGAATTTCTTACTAATATCTGATCTCAATCTCCCCTCTTCCAATTTAAAACCATTACCCCTTGTCTTATCACTACACTTCTTGACCAAAAGTCCTTCTCCAGCTCTCCTGTAGGCTCCATTAGACCCACGAATGCTATGACTTCTGGTCCCTGAACTCTAACAACATGTTAAGGCAGCACGGAAAACAAAATACAGACAGATGTGAAAGAAAATAGGAGGGAATGTTTAAGGTCCATCTCTAATAGAGTTAGACGGTATGACTCCACATTGGTAGGCATAAAATCTGACCTTTCTCTAGTTAGCTCGGGAGCAACGACGGAGGAAAAAGTGGCAGCACAGGACACGGCACAGCATCCTACATCCTAGCAAGGATGCTCGATATGGCAAGACAGATGAAACCCTGAAAACCCCCTGAACAAAACAAATATAATATATGAATTGTGACTTATCAACTATTGCAAATACATCTCTGGCACATGTAAATAATAAATGAAGTGTGCAAAAAAATGAAAACAGCCTTCTTCAAACGGTGTCTAGTTGTAGATAGCGATGCTCCCACTAGAGGTATAACAACCTTTTTTTTTTCCTGGATTCCAAAAGGCCAGTGTACGTGTTTATGGAACAATCAGATTATGAATCATGAATGGGCTAACTCAGAATCATAGAATCATAGAATGGTCAGAGTTGGAAGGGCCCTTAAAGATCATCAAGTTCCAACCCCCCTGCCATGGGCAGGGACACCTCTCCCTAGAACAGGTTGCTCCAAGCCCCATCCAGCCTGGCCTTAAACACTTCCAGGGATGGGGCATCCACAACTTCCCTGGGCAGCCTGTTCCAGTGCCTCACCACCCTCACAGCAAAGAACTTCTTCCTAAGATCTCATCTAAATCTCCCCTCTTCCAATTTCAAACCATTACCCCTCGTCCTGTCACTAGACTTCCTGACCAAGAGTCCCTCCCCAGCTCTCCTGGAGCTCCCTTCAGATCCTGGAAGGCTGCTCTCAGGAAGCCAATAAATGATATGCTCTGTAAAATGTGTGTGGATTAGGTAATCATTTGTCCTGTGTTTAAATAGTTCATTGGTATCATAATAACGTGTAGGCAAAGAATGGAAAATTAAATTATGATGGGGGGTGGTGTTATTTTTTTATTTTCGGTTACAATTCAAGCTCTCACCTCTGCTTAGGTTCTTTTAAAGTTTGCATAGTGTTGCTTTAGTGCTATTCACCTGTTTTGCATAAGCAGCATACGACAAGGCACTGCACAATAAATGCTCAGTAGCTCCTGGCCTTGAACAGCTTGTTCACCTAATTGTGCATCCCTTGTCGATTTTTCATAACACTTTACAGATCTAATTTAAATACTTCTACAGATTCATCAAATACATTCTCTGAGGCACATTTATTCAGCTTACTTTTAAAACTTCTAATGAATTCTCTCAATATGTAATTCTATATTCAGCATCATGATTTGAATTAAATATTATTGAACAAGGTGTTCATTATTGGATATGAATTACGATTAGAGAAACGGTAACCTTTACTATAATAGGGGTTTTATTCCCTTTTCTTGGAAGCTTTATTTCCTATCCGTGTAAAGACCTTCATCTGTAGATCTGCCTGAAATGTAAAGCAGAAATTAAGCTTTATCAGTCCCAACTGTACAGAAGCTGGAACTAAACTATCAGATCTTTCCTTGAAAAGCTAAACATGTTCTCCCACTATTGTGCCACCAATCAGCAGCACAAAGAGGGCTAATTTGCTGCAAGCAATGTAATAAATGCTAATAACTATGATGACACCTAGATTTTCAAGGTACCACATGTTAATGTCGCGAATGATTGCTCTCCTAATGTATTCATCATCAGCTTTGAACAGAGAAAGCAGTGCCCGGCAAAATTATGGAGCACATCCTCTTGGAATCCATGTCTAAATGCCTGAAGGATAAGAAGATATTTGGGAACAGTCAACAGGCATTTAACCAAAGACACATCGCGCGCACACACACATCAGCTTGTCTGCCTTCTGTAGTAAAATGTTTGGCTATTTGGAAAGTAGGAGAACCCGTAAGTAACATGCCTCAACTTCAGTAAAACTATTGATGCCCTGGCATAAACAGACAGGCAAACAAAAAAACCCCAAGCCCCCAAAGAGGCAATCTTTCCTTCCAAAATATAGAATTCCAGGAATACATAATGCAAGAATACAATAGCAATGGATGTTAATACACGGGGCTTTCAGGCTTTCATCGTTTGGGACAGGTTGGTAACTCAAATGCTATCAAAATAATGTCATAGATGAGAACCAGCAGCACATCTCTGCTGATGGTAGCCTTCAGACACACACATGTATGTGGCTGTCCACCCATAATAGCTTGCAAATACAAGTAATCTTATTTGATGCTCATAATAGATACCTCTCACATCTACTAGAGTGAAAAAAATAAAAAATAAAAAAAGAATAACATAGAATCATAGAATGGT
>VXBW01001857.1:1235782-1310369 GCA_013400375.1 Thinocorus orbignyianus
ACAGGCAGTGCAGCTCAGAAACAGAAAAAAGCCAAAGCAGTAATCAATTTTAAACTGCACATAATCATACTTGTGATGAACATCCAACTTCTAGATTATGATGCATATTCTATCTCTTCCAGACAATGAAAGACGTTGTTTATATGCCCAAAATCACAACAATCTACGGAAAACCCCTTGTATAATTACCATACTGCCACTTGTTTGATTTCTGTTCAGCTTCTTAAACAAGGTTAATGGTCCCAAACACTTTTAGTTCACCTGGATAACGTGAGCCTTAAGTGACAAACCACACACAGTTCACAGCAAACTACTGGATGCCAACCTTGTGCCTTGAAGTTACCCACCTATAAGACCCTCCAAAAGTTGCTCTGCCCAGTTAAGGGGCACCAGACAGAAACTGCCCCCTCTGGCAAACTTCTAGATGGTAGAAATGATGATTCTATTTCAGATCAATTAAAACATAGTAATTTCTGGTAGAACTTGAGCTTGACACCATTCCCTCACCCCCATCTGAAAACTTCCTGCAAAACACCACTTCCCACTAGACCAGGTTGCTCAAAGCCCCATGCTGTGCTGGATCTCAAGGAAACTGGATGAAAAGCCTTCAGCCAAATCGAGAATGGGAAAGTGGGATCTATGATATGGATGAGAGCAATCTCATTCCAGTAAACAGTTTTTTTTCATTTGTTTGTGACAAAGATTAGTAAGAAAACGAAAGACTATGCTCATCTCAAGACCAGTCCAGATTCCATCCCAAGTGAGTATCCCACCCCTGGGTTACTCAGAAGTAGCTGAGATTGCGTGCTCAGCAGTCTCTCTCTTGTGTGTGTTTGAAAGGACTCAAGTTGTCCCAAAACACAACATTTCTTTTCCATCTTTGTTTTCTTTAGTGGGAATGGAAGCAGAGAAGTGGGTTTCAAATCACAGAAGGCATTTCCTCAAGTCTGCCTTGGGAACAGCACAAAAACTTACATTCTCTGCACAAAAGTCTGTAAGCTTAGCTGAAAACATGCTCTGAGCAGTCATGTTGGGAAAGAAGAATAAAATAAGAGGATATTTCTAAATTATGCTTGTTATAACTTCTGTTATGAAACATAATTGGTAAATTCTCTTCGTTTTCAGTTTGGAATAAACATAAATTGCTTATAATCTCGCCATGTCAAATCAGTAGAATTAGGAAGAATACTCATACGAACAATAAGGTAGTAAGTAAATCTTTCTATACCTACAAAATTGAGTTCACAGGCAGCATCACAGCTCTGCACAGCCCTTTTTTTTTCACCTTAGCAATTTCGCTATATTATGTTGACACCGTAATGTTCTGCATTCACAGTTTGATTCTCTCTGCCTTTATATCCAACTGTACAAACTTAACCTTTGCAGAAACACACAGTTTCCTCATAAAGCAAATGAATAAACAACTTTTATTCTGTGGAAGAAATGAGAAATGATCCTATCGGTGGGTCTGCATAATTCTGTCCTTTGGGTGAAAATTATTAATGAAAAATAATCTTTTTATAATCATCCTCCTTCTTCCTTTTGTAGTTGACAGCTTCATTTACACTCCTCCACGCCGTAAGCCCTGCATGTTTTAAACACTATAATAGAGAAACAACAAGCAGAAATATTAACTGCTACTACTCATAACAGAGTCATAGTACCGTGAGCTGCAACATAGAATCATAGAATGGTCAGAGTTGGAAGGGACCTTAAAGACCATCAAGTTCCAACCCCCCTGCCATGGGCAGGGACACCTCTCCCTAGAGCAGGTTGCTCCAAGCCCCATCCAGCCTGGCCTTAAACACTTCCAGGGATGGGGCATCAACAGCTTCCCTGGTTTATATTAATACACTTTGCTCTGAAGGTCAGAAGTTTGACTTTAAACCGTTTGTGCAACGCTACTCGCAGTGGAAATTCTTTCTAAAGTAGATCTCTGTGGAGGACACCACTTGGAGAGAAACTGAAACGTTCCATGTTCTCAAACGTCTACCAACCTTCTAGCGAGCCCGAGCCCAAGCTCCGGATCAGGCCCTGCCGTTCACAAGCGCTCGTTTACTTCAGCGATTTCCCACTACTAACGGAGTTTGAAAATGAGTCAAACAGAAGACAGAAAGCTGAACAATTAAGATTCTCCCCATAAGCCCATCTCTATCATTTTATTAAAGGCGACTGGGGAAAGCCCATACTGAATAACTAATTCAAAATTATATTTGGAGAAAACAAATTAATGTAATAATTTTCTTTCTGAAATTAATTGAAATCTCTGTGGATGCTCCAGCAAATTTACTCTTCACTATGCGTACAAAAAGTTATGAAAAGCCTTACTGCACTGCTTTAGGCACAGATTCATTGCCTCATTGTTGACTGTAATGGCTATTCCCATCCAGCAGACTCCCTTTAAAGCAAATACGGTTTTGCTCCTACATGTATATCAGAACTCCTGAATATTGCTCTGCTGTCTAGCTAGACTATAAAACGAGATAATTTCCAAGCCTAATTAACGAGCACGAGTAAATCATTTATGAAGTTCCGGGTTTGTGTCTTTTACAGTCTTTTTCCAGTTTTCTCCAATCAAGTACCTGGCTCCTTGTATTTCCTACATTTTCATCCAACATTTTTCAGGACTAAATATTCCCAACTGCTTTTAAAATTTAAAGTTGATATCTTAGTGTCAGGGATAAATACACTACAATAGGAAAGATATTTTCCAATACAGAATATATACATATATTCTATAGAATATTATTTAATCACAAAGTAGTCTTTGACTTGGTTTTGTATCTACTTCTGCCTTACTTGAAGGCAGTGCTCGGGATGCTGTTTTCTGCTCGTGCACATTTCTTAACTACCCTTTCTTTCCTAGGTTTTTGGGTGTGTTGTGGTGGTAGTTTTTGGTGTTTTGTTTTGTTTTGTTTTGTTTTATATATATAAACAGTCTATTAACTTAATATTTCTTGGCATAAAAATTCATGTTCTCCATACTGACATGAAGTTATTTCTTATTTCTCTTTTTCCAAAATTTTTTCTTGGAAGCTCTCTGTATCACTATATAAATTGCATTGATGGAACTTCACTCCTTTTCTACTAGCAAAAGCCTATCAAGTAAGATTTTTGTAGATAAAAGAATTCACTTACTCATGCAATCTTATCTCTGAAGCAAAATACAGACTTTGAAAAAGTTTCTCTTATTATGCTTAAGCAAGGAGAGGAAATGATTATTTTTTTTTTTCTATTTGCTCTTCTGAGTTCTGCATGGCTGATTAACAGTGGAACCTGAGAGTACTTAGTGCTTTACAAGAACAAGGGTTATTCTATAGACATTAGTCTAGATGCAGCCATTTATCGTTATTATGTCTTCCAATTATTTAATCAAGGCAACACTGATAGCAATTTAACTTCTAACCTAATGCTTACTTGAAACATTTGTACCCTTATGTGTCTTGAATCTCTAAATCCTTCAAAATAATCCTTTCTAAGGAATAAATTGCAAATGTTGACTCTTCTACATAACCCACCACCATCTACCTGTCAAAGCGAATGAGATATCCAAATTTTTTGGATGAAAAAAGATGCAGATGATGCAAAACCAGGACTCATCCAACATTACAGCGGAAGCAAAAGTATATACTTCAGGAGACTAAAGTTATGAAAAAAAATATAGACTTATTACCTGCCAATATTCAAATTTGAATTAGTAAATACAATTTATTAGTGTAAACACAAGCATTCAAAAATTCCTCTCAAAATGAGACAACATACTATAACCATCTGAATAGAAATATGCATCTCTCTTCATGAAGCTCGGGCCTTATCTTAAGCAGTGAAAAAGAACTTTCCAAATCATTAATATATCACAATTACTGAAACATAATAGTGTATTAATCTGATACAAAGCAGCTAGTGTGCATGACAGGTGCTGATTATCTACCATTAAACTTCTAAACTTATCAGACTTTTAAAATGGGCCTAAATCTAAACTACTTTTTCAAATTATAGGCTTGATTTGAACAGTCAAATGCAGCAGGGAAAGAAATCGGTGCTTATGTGATTAATCTCAACGCTAGCAATTCTACTAGTATTTCAGTTTATGTGTGAAGTTTGTTTCAAGTTAGCTTAAAGGCGATTAAAGTCAGACTCTTTTGTTAATATTAACACTAGCTGTTTTTCAAATTACTCCAACCAAGCCTACATGCTGATCTTCATTCAGATGGAAGGACCGATAATTTAAAAATAGAAGCCTCAAGTGAGAAATAATCTCCCTTTGAAGGTGGAGAGCTGTCTCTTTGAGGTGTGCCAAGCTTACTTCAGCCTGTAAGCATGAGAATGGTGATAAAGGTGAAAAACAATAATGAGACCCAAACTGTCACCTCTGAGATACTTCTATTCATTAGACTCCTGTGGGTATCTAAGAAGCAATATTCCTGAGAGTAATCACTTTTTAAGCTACTGCTAAATATGAAAGGCGCTGGTTTGCAAGGCTGCTTTGAGCCATTAGGCAGCTATTAACAATGGATAATAAACCTATGAATAAAAAGGCAGAAGACAGTTAAGCTTAACAAACTTCCAGAGGAAGCCAAACTGCAGCCTGCTTTTATTCAGGTCAGTGTCCACTTGTCTACAACCTTGTTAGGTTTGGGTCTTTTTTGGTCCTTTCCCAACGGAAAATACTAAGCCTACCTCATGAATCGGAATTAACCATATTAATTTCTACTGCCATTAAAGTGATTGCCCTTTGCCACTTTACCAGGCAGTAATTCAGAAAACTAATCCATCTCCTCTTTCCCTTCCCATTCAATAAGTGCAAAAATTTTGAGTAAAATATATTGAGAGTTATCGAATGGGCACCCCTTAGTACGTACTAATTGTGTGCATCAATCTACACAGAAAACAAAAAGGGAAAGCTATTAAAAGACAAAAATAGGGAAAACATCAAAGAATTCAAACCCCCTGTATGCTAGCACAATTTTTCACACTGGATAGATTTAGATTTAGGAAGAATCAAGACTGTAGATACAGACTTCAACTTATTCTTGCTGCTCCAATTCTCATGGGAGCTCTGCATTTGATAAATGTCGTGGATTATTCGGGTTCAAAAGTGTTAAGTTAAAACATAATGAAAACCCACCAATTTTACTCACTGTATCTGTGATATTCGAAGCTAGTACTGTACATCCTCTCTCCTTGCTCTATGTCATCTCATTGCTCTGTATCTCGGAGACACTGAAAATGATGTGCCAAAGAGACAGTGAGAATGTCCTTTTACCACCAGCAAGACAAAGCGCTTTGCATAATTTTAAAATGGACTTTATTCTGAAGCTTGAAAAATTCATTCATTCTGTGTGTAAAAATCAAATTATTATTGAAAATATTTTTAAAAAAAATAATTATTTAACCAATTTGCATGAGGTTTTCTGGAGATAATGATAATTCACACCCATTCAGATTTCTGAGGTGTTATAATGAATGAACTCAGGCTTTCAACAGGCGATTCTGTTTGCCCCAATGTGCGACATTAAAAGGTTCTAATTGAGTAATCTAGAAAAATAGATTCTTTTTTTTTTTTTCCTTCCTGTTTTTTACTGGGAGTACCCTCTGGTTTTCTGCTTGCCCCATGAAAGTCCAGCAGAGAGCCATCAAGATGATCAGGTGGCTGGAGAGCAACGTAAAAGGAGGGGCTGAGAGAACAGCGTTTCTTGAGCTTTAGGGAAAGCAAGCCATGGGGAAACTTTGTTTGCTTTTCAACTACCCAACAGGATGGTATAAAATAAAAAATGAAACCAGACAAAACTCACAGTGAAGAGCCCTGTGGAAAGGACATATAGCCCTGAGGTACAGAATCTATATGTTCCCGCCCAGGGTCCAGTTTTAAGTTACTCATTTGAACTTGGCATTGAGTACTACACGCCTTGATGAGGTTTGTGTCTGTGAGGGTAAACTTAGCTAATTCCTTTGCAGGAGTAATAGACCTCAAACAGAGTAAAGGCACATCCAGTGCCCTCACTTTATATGCCATTTCTCTATTAATTTTCTCTACTAACTGATTGAATTTCTCTATTAACTGAACCAAAGAACAGACAATTATTATTTTTCCTACCTCAGTGTCAATTCATTGTAAATAAAAAATAACAGGCATTAGTTTTTAACCATAAAAATCAGCCACCCAGCACTTCTTCCATATCAGCTCTTAGACTGAGGCTTTTCTTTTGCCGTGTCCTTTCAGATATTTCTACACACTTCCTCAAAGACTGGGATTTCTGTAGTGCTAGCACAAACAGAGTTCACCATAGGAAATAAATTCCATAAGCAATAGCAGAACAATAAAGATTATTGGGTAAGAGACCTTAAAGCCTAAACAGAGAACAGCAAAGAAAATTGCCTTTGCTTTTCTGCCACTAATCTCATTTATTCTGGGAACCAAATCCAGTGCACTGTAAGGTCAACCCCTCAGCAGACAACTGGGTGGTAGGAACAGAGAAAAATACACCTTATTTCCCTCTTTCCCTGAGCACAACAGGAAAGGAGAGAGCTTGATGTTCAGCCCCAGAAACCAAAAGATTTTAATACAGCTCTCAGGGCATAAACTTGATATTATGAAGTTATACATATGAGCTTAACTTATGCAGGTGACAACCCATGGTAAGGTCAAGAGAACTTCTTTAAATGGCAAACTGATGCACAGTTGGATATCATACCTTCCTCCTTCCTTCTGTACTCATCACCAGTTCTAACACCCATTAAACCCAAATTTCTTGAAAATGCCACTGCAGAAAACAAGAGCAGCTATGTCACATTAGAAGAAATAATAATATTACCTTCTAAACTCTGTCCCAATACGATCAGGTCCACCCAACATCCATATTTACTCTTACCTTCCACAGACTTGAGTGTTAAGTAGGGGAACATGGGATTAATTGGGTTTCAGAGGTTTAATGCTACAGGAATTACCAGCAAACTAAGCCTTTGCTATTTAGCTATACTAACAGATTAGCAGACATTGGAAATCCTTAGCAAAGAAAGCAGGCATGTTTATTACGTTGATAAAAATCTTGTAGTGAGAATGCAATGTTCTTCGTGTTATATATATTCATTTCTACAGCATGTTTTTCCCTGATATCATAGTTTTCATAATAGCAGAAAAGACAGACTTTATTTAACTAAAATGCAACGATGCATTCAGAATATTTTACCAGAGGAAAGCTGACATTTCTTCAATATTACATTATGCATGACAAATTCTTCAGGCCCCCAGCTCTGTATTAAACAGAGCTGTCCATCTTGTAGATGAGCAGAACACAAAACTACTTTTTTTGACCTTTGAGGATTAGATGCTCCAAAAAATTGTTCCCTTGCCTCACAGTGCACTTCACAGGGGAAAAATAAACCCAAAAAACCCGACAGCCAGGCAGTTAACCCATTGGAATCTGTGGTTCAGCAGAACGCTTGGTTCAGTTCACCTGAAATCTCCTTTTCCATTTTCACACGAGAGTTTTACAAGAGTTTAATAAGTTTCCCAGATTCTGGATCGATGCCCACAGCCCTCTTTCCTAAGGGGCACACACTATTAAATATACACCAACGGATAAATCCGCCTGAATGTGTGCTTCATGTTGGTTATTAGACTTGTGTGCAGCAGCCATTCTCATCTCACACAAGCACCCCGGTACACCTATTCCTGACAGCCCAAATCGTTGATGAAAGCTTTGCAAATTTTTAATTAAGGCCAAAGAAGAGACTTAAAATAATGGTATTTATTGTTATATTTCATAATATATACTATATATAATTATATGGTATTATATTATCTAGTTAATAGAATATAAAGATACCTAATTGTAGAATATTATTTATTAGCGTTTTAGAATGTCAGAATTCTGCACTTAAGCAGTTTGACTTGTAAAATTTATATGAGTTTAGCTCAGCCTACAAAGTCATGCATTCTTTCCTGTGAGGGTGGTGAGGCACTGGAACAGGCTGCCCAGGGAAGCTGTTGATGCCCCATCCCTGGAAGTGTTCAAGGCCAGGTTGGATGGGGCTTTGAGCAATCTGGTGTGGTGGGAGGTGTCCCTGCCCAGGGCAGGTGGTTGGAACTCAATGATCTTTAAGGTCCCTTCCAACTCTGACCATTCTATGATTCTATGAAATCTACCTTAATATCGACCTTGGTGGATAACGTGCTACTGGAAGGTCAAAAAACTTGTTGCACAATAATGGTGGCGACAACATGGAAATTCTACCCAAATTAAGAAGTTCTAAATATCATCAAACACAAGAACTTAAGATTTTGATGTACTAAAACATTAACAGATCCTACCTACAAAGAATGAAATGCCATTTTTCAAGCAGAAAGATACCAGGTTGTTTTACAACTGTAGTACCTACAGTTTCACGGAGCGCTCCTCCTCTCCAAGTGACCAAATGACTTTTCATCGATAGAAATTAAAAATATGACACTTGCAAGACATACAAATAGTGGTGGTGAAGAGCAACAGCTTAAAATGAGATGACGTCCTACCTAAATAATTTGACAGATTAGACAGACATCAGTAAATACGTCTTCTGCTCTGGCGGTAGGAGTTGTTCTTTCCCTCAAGTAGCAATAGTAGATAAATAATATAACAATAATTATAAAGTTGTGTTGATTGGGCATATTTATTTTAAATTTTTAACATCCCGATTTAGAGGTGTTTTCATTTCAACTGCCCAAGGTGGAATTTCCCAATGCCACAGGATATCGAGAAGCCTCTCATATTGGTATTTTGCTCACAGATTCACTCATGACCTTCTGGTCTGAAGAGCCAATGCTGAAAAATCTTGAGTTATTTTTTTTTAACTAATGATATAGCACAGAGGAATATTTTCCATCACTGAAAGTTTTTGGGATTAATCCTCATTTTTGATTTTGAGGTATCAAATAGTAGCAGTCATTAAAGAAATTTAAAAATATATAACTGTAGTAGTAAAGTCGTTTACTTATTTTGAAACTGTTAGAAAACCACGAGTACTACATTAAACTGTGTCCGAAATATTTTATTTCATGTGAGAATTAGATAATTGGTTTCAGAATCTCCATCTCTGGAACAGATAATTTTCATTTGAAATAAAATGTTTAGTGCTGGATGTTTTTTGTGTGGTGTGTTGGGTTTGCTAGTGTTGTGTTGTGTGGTGGTTTGTGGGGCTTTTGTTGTTGTTTTTTGGTGGGTTTTTTTTTGTGTGTGTAGTTGTTTTTGGTTTGTGGTTTTTTTTGCCCCCCACCCCACCCCACCCCCCATTGGTTGGACTAGGTGATCTCAAAAGGTCCCTTCCAACCTAGGTGATTCTGTGATTCTGAAAATATTTAACCGTTTTGTGGGGAATTGGAACCAATTCACCAAACCTCTAAGAATCCTTTGCACGTAACTTAGGAATCAAAGAAGTGAAAATGTTAGGAAGTTGTTAAGAGCAGCGTTTACTAAGGATATGGAATCCCACACCTCATAATATAGTGACCTTAGATGAAGCCAAAAAGAAATTCCCAGGTATATTTCACTTTTAGACATAACCTGTAGGACTTCAGTTTGGGAATCCAAAGCACAAATCGTCAAACAGTTGATGAGGTTGTGCAGCAAATTCCACCTCCTCACATAAAAGAAGAGATCTTCAACTATAACGGGACAAATTAATTTGAAATAAAACAGATCACGAAAGACAACCCCACGGCTGGCACTTGCTCTATTAAAGCCCTGAAAATAAACTCCAAGTAGAGCGAAAAGTGCATTTGAGCCACGAGGGAGAGCTTGGACACCTTTCGAGTGAGGGAGGTTCAGAAGGGTCACTGAATGGAATCCTGGGCCTCTGCTGTTCCGAACAGACAATCAAAAATCTAATATTCCCATCTTACTCTCAGCACCTGAACCTCTTTGTGAAGAAGTCCGAAACTTAGCATGGAGAAAATTAAACACCGCGGCTCATCTAGATTTCTTTCTAATGTTTTCCAGACAAGAGGGGAGAGTGATGCAGGAGCCAAAAGGTGCCACACGCCAGCCATGGTATTATGCAGGTTTGAAAACAAGTAATTGCTTTTCCATCGCCCTGTTTATTTTTTTTCTATATATAATTCACTGCTTTAGACACTTATCTCATGGTCAGGATTACATCTATAAGGCAGTCGATGTATGAGGCAAGCAATTCAGTATAAGATATGCACTCAATCAAATAAAATATTTAAAGAAACTATGAAGAGTATAATAAAATCAGTAAAAACAAGTACAGAAAAACAAAAGAGCTAGATTAATATTATTCTCGATTAAAAAACAATGCTATACAATGCACTCCTTTCTTTTCCCTATTCTTACACACACACACAAAAAAACCCACCTTATGAAGAATTTCTGACTAATTTCTTAAGAAAATTTAACATGTGTGACCATCTATTAAGGAAATGACACTACAAAATGATGTACACAAGAAAAAAAGGAATCTAGCTATAAAGGTAAATTAAAGTTGCTTTCTGTAACACCAACATGTATGTACGTATACAGAAAAAGTGCTAATTATGAAATACTGAGCAAATGAAAAACTAAAGAGAAAAAAAATAAAGTCCTTAGCTAATTATCTTCCAACCTCCACACTGCCAGACATGGCTGGAAGCTAAAGAGGTCTAACTGTTAAGCACACTTAATTAATTATCAAAAATATTAGCTAGATTATAAGCTGAGGAAAAAAGATCCTAAGTTTAAACACACTTAAATAGTGTTTCTGTAGGAAAGTATATGTGTAGAAAAGATAGTTTAATAAGTTTTTCTATTGCATTTTCTATTGAAATATACTTATTATTAATGAAATGGAAAAGTAATATATTTTCTGTTTGGGGTATTTTTTTTTTTTGGGGGGGGTGTGTGTGTTTCCCCTTGAATTTAGTGATGGTTGACTTACCTTCCACCAGTGTCAGATTTACAGAGAAAAAATTAAACTGCGATAACACTGTAACAACCAGTGAACCAAGTCACAGTACAGATGGAAGATGAAGGGAGGTTACAATTTGAGTAACCCTGCTTAGATTTACCTTCAGAACTGGAAGCAAAATTTGGCTTTCCATTCTCTTGAGTACCCAGAGAATAGTGGAGTGCCTGTAGTCTTTAAATATGCCTTTACAATTCATTTTTGGTTTTGGACTGGAGAAATATCATCACCAAATGACAGGACTATACACAACCAGGAAGCTGGGGTTATAAGAAGTCAATCTGGTAACCTACAAACCTTCTAAAGGCAGATCCTATCAAACTAGAAGGCAGGTACCATCTAACCTTTCTGAAAACACCTTGTTTCCCAAAGAGTTTTGCACCTGCCTTACCTTGGTTTTATCTAAACTACCATCTCCTAGAGCTGGCTCATGGGAATCTCATCGGAGACAGTATCAACAACTTCAACAAATTTAAGATACGTGACATCCACCACTACATCTCAATCCACAAAGCCCATTATTCTGTAACAAATTCAACCATCAATTGTTCTGGTATGAATTATTCTTGATATGGCTATTCCAGTTGTTATTCCTGTCACTATTTTCTAACTGTACAACAGTTGAGGGTGGGTTTTTTTCCCCCAGTTATTTATTTTATTAAAACTGATTGATTTGTAATTGCATTTTTCTCACATTTAAAACTTCCCATTCTATTACTTCCAGAAACATTATCCACCTTCTTTAAATTACAGACAACTAACACTTTCCTCACATATATTACTTTTTAATTTAAGAGAGGTTTCTTTTCACACAAGACCTTTCTTCAACTTACCGATTCATTGTGAATTTTGAAAGAAAAAATTGGCCTTGGTCAGAATAAATCATTTGAGAGTTCTTTGGACCTTTTACATTGTTTGGGAGCTGGACCAAAAATCCATTATTTTCACAGCTTGAATCATGCACCTTTATATCTATTTTTATTTGTATGTGTATACATAATGCAGCAAATAAAAATTAATATTGTCCTGATTCATATTACAGACCGAAAAAGAATTTTAATTGGTGGCAGTTCTCAGAAAACGTGTTTGAATCTCTAATTTCCTCTTAGATAGTCTCTCTCAAAGGGTTTTTAAAATAATATCAGCAGTACAGGGGGAGGCAACTATTAAGGACCTGATTTCCACAGTGCTACACGTGTGCAGCTTCAGGAAAAGTTCATAAGAGATTTAAATGTCTGTGAAAAAAAATGAGACTGTTACTGCAATGTTATTTAGCACAAAGACTTGACTAGTAAAATCAACTTTATACAGGGGAAAAGAGCATGATTAAGAAAATGGGATGAGAACAAAACGCATTTCCTTCTAGATTATCTGAAATGTGCAATTTATTCTCCCCTGTTTCCTTCATTTAAAAATGCAAATAAAGAATTTGTGCCCCTAAACCACAATTTTCCTGTAGATTAGCTTTTAAATCTACAGCTGGTAAGTTCACCTACCACCGACCTTAATGCTTAAAGAAGACTGTGACGCTGATGAAATGCCGGGGTCGCGTTTCATACCGAGATCCCTTTTCCACAATTGTTTTTCCAATCCTTTCTGTTTACCCTGGCTTAGCAGGGAATCCAGCCTTACCAACGCACACGAGATCATTCCTAAGATTCCTCATACTCCGAAGAAACCTTTTGCTGTGATATCAAATAGGACTCAAGGTTACCCTTTGCGCTGCCCGACCCCATGCGCCATTTACTTGGAATGGAACAAAATCCTTCGCCTGCAGATTTTGTAATTGGCAGAAGAAGATTCCGTTTCTTGCTGGGAATATCGCTGGTGGAGTGCTTAGTGTGAAGGGCAAAATATAATCTCTGTTGTCGGGGTGGTGGAAATGAAGAATTAATGTGTTAAACGTTCTAAATGTAAACCTGGAGAGGCTGTCGATTCAAGTTACTACCCAGTAAAAGAAGTGGTGCTCTTGAAAAAAATTGCTGGAAAAGCAACTGAATTGAAATCTGAGTTCTTCCCCAGGTATATCTGTGCGTGTCCACTGCTGCCAGCATCTCATCTGTGCCGTAAGCACACCCAAAATGGTTAAAATCATCCAGAATACAACTGATACCACAGCTACGCTGCTATGCACGCAGGCTCTTATTCTAAAGGCAATCTCGGTAGGTTTTCCCGTGTCCTTCCCCACCGTTGCACCAGCACCAGACCTTTCCCAAACTGGTCCCAATTCAGAAATCTAAAACACTGAAAGCTATTCTCCCACCTCCTTCTCTTTCTCTTTTTTTTCTATTGTTTTCTTCCTTTTATTTATTTATTTTTTATTTCTTCTTTATTTTTGTGTGTGGGTTCGATTCACCGACTCAGCTAACAGGGATGCAGCATGTGTCAGCATAAGAAAAGCACGGAGCTGCAGCAGCAGTGGAATTGGCCACATCAGACTTTTTGGCCATATTATACATTTTAGCAGCCGTCAGCCACTTAATCAGCTTAGTGGTGTGTCACTTCTTCAGTCTGCACTCTCAAGTTCAAGTCAGCAATGTAATTAAACGCAGACTCGAGGTGGGTTAACTCTCCAAATATTTGCTGCTGCTTAGCTGGATTTTGCAGCTTGTGGTGAATTCTGTAATCCTGTAGTTGGAAAGTGCATGTAAATAATTTTTAATTAACTACATTGTCATTTCAATGAGTTTACTATACATTCTTTTTTTTTTCCTGCATCTGAAAAATGGACCTTCAACACCTACTTCTAAATAAGTCCAGAGTTGGCTATAACAGTGAGCAGGCATTTTTAGCCCCATATATTGCAACTCCCCGTCAAAGGACAGGGAGATACTTACTTTTCTCCTTGTTGCTTTGGCTTTTGATATTATTTTATTGTGGATAGAGTATAGAGAAGAACACCTTTATTTTAATACCGAATGGTATGGGTTCAAAAAATAAAACCCCACCCCAAAACCATACTCCAGATACTAAGGTCTGCATTTTGGTGTAGTTTCAAGACAAGGTTGGATGGGGCTTGGAGCAACCTGGGTCTAGTGGGAGGTGTCCCTGTCCAAGGCAAGGGAGTTGGAACTCCATGATCTTTAAGGTCCCTTCCAACCATAACCAGTCTATGATTCTAGAACCAAAATACATACCTACAGCCTCTACCTTTTAAATGGTACTAAACCAAACATGTCACTCCAAATTGCTATTATTGCCTCAATTAAAAATTGATTTTGCTGATTTATCCACAGGCTCAAGCCCTTGAAAGTTCAAGATCAGTGCTCTACTCGCTGAAAAATAAAATTGCCTTCAGATCTGCCCGACAGCCACAGCACTGTTGCTGCTCCAAAGTTGGCGCCTGACACCGCTCTGTTTCCTTCAAAGCAGACCCTGGAGGGGAATGACGGAAAAGTAAACAGGGGTGGTTGCCCCAAGGCACCAAAAGTTTGGGAAATTTGAAGAGTGTTTGTTTTATTCAACTGGCTACAGCTCTCTTCACGGTGTTCCAGGATGCCTCAAGACTTGTGGCTTTGAAGTGGCGTGACGGCACCGTGAGATGCCAGGGGAAGCAGGATGCCTCGGGGTAGCCTTCAAGCAGAGCAAAGGCGTAGATAAACGTAGGTAACAGAAACACAAACTAACAGCAAGCAAGTGATGGGCTGAAGAAAACGAGGTGATTCGTAACGGCATCAGAGGTAACACTTGTGCGAAGAGGGCAAAATTTGGACTTCTCTGCAGAAATGTTGAATCCAAGACCAGTCTGACTGCTCTAACACTGAACCATGGAGCTTAAGTCAATTTATCTTTCCATCTGCTACTGAACACTAGATTTTTTTTCCATCCTACCTTAAAGCACCTTCAAAATAGTGGTTGTGCTAAAAGATGTTCTGTCCAATCCCCTAAATTCAGGGAGTGAAATCCTAGACATTTCTTGATGGGGCTGTTCAAAACAGCCTCCAGCAATCACTGCTTCCAAGACTGATTGTCCTTTTCTTGAGAGCTGAACCACCCATGTCCAGCAGCTGTGTCCCCTCTCCTCACACTCACAGAACGATATGGGGTTGGAGATCATCTAGTCCAACCCCTTGGCCAAAGCAGGTCCACCCAGAACAGGTTTCACAGCAATGTGTCCAGGACTGTTTTGGATGTCTCTAGAGAAGAACCCTCCACCACCTCTCTGGGCAGCCTGTTCCAGGGTTCTACCACTCTCAAAGTGAAGAAGTTCCTGCTTATGTTTAGATGGAACTTCTTATGTACACGTTTGTGCCTGTTTCCTCTTGTCCTCTCACTGGGCATCACTGAAAAAAGACTGGTCACCCACTCTTTTTATAGGTGTTGATTAGATCCCCCCCCTCAGCCCTCTCTTCTCCAGACTAAAAAGACCCAGGTCCCTCAACCTTTCCTTGTAGGAGAGATGCTCCAAGCCTCTAAACTCACATGGATTTGGATCCATAAGCCCTTCCTCTCCCTTTACAGAGAGGGTCAATCCTACCTATTTATCTAGAGGTTAGTTCTCTACAGAAAACCTGCTGATATTTCTTGCCACCCTATAGGATTATGATGTCAGAATGTCTAAAGACTTTGCAGAAATCAGAGAAACTGTAGTCACTTAAGCTGACTTAAAGATAGCACTAATAAAGGGATGTATGGAAAAGATGGAGTGTTAATGAGTTGTGCTGCTCTAGGATTTAATATAGTATAGCAAACCACTAGTTAAGTTTGCTTTCTTTCTACAGAACTAATGTAGGTCTGCTGCTTTCCTTAAATAACACATCAATAAAGTCATAAATTTAGAAGTGGAAAAGCTCCTTCATAAAAAAGAAGGAGGAAGTGATGAAATCACAGTAATTACTGAGTCCAGCTGAAGACCAAAGCAAACGAACCAGCAGTAAAGAGCCTTTGCAACAGCACCTACTCATGAACATAGAGCTAGGGAAGCCTGCTGCCACCCAGGCTCCAGCTCCACAGATGGCACAGATGGGAATATCAACTGTAAAAACTCAAAGATGTAACAGAGAGGTAATTCTTGCTGCTTAGGAGACCACTCCATAGAACAGAGGAAAAGAAGGAGTGGAGAAAGCTAAGCATACAGGCACAAAACAATGTAAAGTTTTTCAAAATGTATATTTTTTTCATTGAGTGCTACAGTTTTATATAAAGGAATACGAGGAGAAAGACAATCATGGTACAAGAGCAGTTTTAAGTGAGGCTGAGACAAAGGCCACAACTCTATCAAAACTGCCCGAATAAGGGTCTCTCAAAATATTTACCCATGAATTGGAATAACTGCATTTAAGATTTGTAAAGAAACCACAGAACCATTAACGCCAAACTCAAGCTCGTGGAGAGAACCTCCAAGAGAGACACTATTCAAGTTTGTGTACCACACTTCATCACTTAATGACTGAGAACGCCACTGTATATGCTGGAAAACTAAATATAATGCACACAAACATATGCACAAATATATGCAAACATGTAGAGGATGGGATAAAAAGGCTGAAAGACAAGACTCCTTTATAAAAAAAGCATTTTGACTGCATGCAAAAATGCATTTGGAGGAACAGTTTCATACATATATCTATATGTGCCCCTATACCTACCCTCATCCAACATTCCTTAGAAAAACCTGTGTCCCTGCCTCAAACATGACTATATATACAATAAGAAAATTCATACTACTAGTACTACTAGAACAAGAAGTTAGACTGAAATTACAAGTTTTACAAGATTATTAAAAGAATGCCAAGTTTTTTATACATGTATAGTTGCACGTATTTTAGACACATGCAAACACATGGATTTATAAATAAGTCAGCTTTTTGTATACAGATCAAACCCATTTGGTGTTGTGTTCAGTGTAACCTTTCCTAGGCAGGGACTTCGCCTTCCCAGTTGTTTGCCAAAAGCAATGCATACTGTTTGCTTAATGTTAATTACTAATATTAATTAGTAATTGAGTTTGCTATTTCAGTAATTTACATCTTCAGATGAAGCACAGCAGGTTTTGGGCATGAATATATAAAGAGAATGATAAAGAAGAATCTGCTGCACCAGCTGGAAATAACCAGGGTAGTTATCAGAAATTAATAAGCATTGATTATGGATTATTAATTCAGTGTTGTCTTCTTCTGGGTTGCTTTGTTTGTTTGTTTGTGGGTTTTGGGTTGGTTTGTTGGTTTTTTTTCAGAGGACATACTACAGAGGACACTATCACTAAATATATTCATTTGCAGCACTAAATATAATGATGTAAAAGTGTATTTAGGTCACTTAAAGCAACAAAACCATAACTGCTTAGATGAAATCAGGACACACGTGGCTGTACAGTATCATGGTAATTCAGCAACTGAATTTACTACTTGCTGAGAGTTTTCTCATGTTTTGTTTGGTTTTTTTCCTCTGCAGGGATTTGATCCCAAATATCTATTAGAACACAGTATTATTCACAGCAGCAAAATAAGCACAAAACAATCAACAGAAAAACACCTCCATCTGTTGGGAACTTCTAAAGCCTACCCAAATCTCCCAAGGTGGAAACAACACTGTTTTATTTTCTTCTTTCAAACCTATTCTAGATTTAAGTGTTGTCATGGTGGTAAGGGGGCTTATTAGCTACTATAGAGGTGGAAGCAATTTATTCCACATATTTGTTATGATTATACTTTAAATGAAACTCCCTCCTAAGACTGAAGAAGTAGTAATGCCTATACGAAGGAATTTGTTATTCCAAGACCAGTTGAGATCTCTCACTGCTTATTTACCATTTCATTGACAATAAGGAAAGGAATATAAAAAGAGAACAGATAGGAAACATGATTTCTGGTAAATTAATGGAAATAACGTAATAAGGTTCTTAGGAGCAATAAAAATACTTGCAATGTTATGGTCTTGGAAACCCAAAGCTTTTAAAAAGCATGTAAGTCCATTCAAATACGAGGAAAAACCTATTTTTGGGTGAGGGTGCCAGAGCTCTGGCAGAGGCTGCCCAAGGATGGTGTGGAGTCCCCTTCTCTGGAGACCTTCACGCCCTGCCTGGAAGCAGTCCTGAGTGATGTGCTCTGGGCAACCCTGCTTCAGCAGAGGAGTTGGACTGGATGATCTCTGCCCTGTTGACAAATCTGCGATAAACACATTGACACAGTGCTGCCTCCTTCTGCAGGGACCAGTTCCACCAGGGCATGACAGAAGATGGGGCAACCATGAGCTTTTTATCTCCCTCTACCCGCTCTTCCTTTGTAACACCAGCATCAGGTTTACCTATCAAGCCATTCTGCCTTCACATTGTAATTAGTCCGACTGCAGAAGTGATTCTAGCAAAGGAGGAACAAACTTATTAAGTTTGGCAAGGATATATTCCTCCTGGCACAGAAGATGCGTCCAAGTAACCCGCAGTTTTCCCAATATGTCTATAAAAAATACACTTAAGACTCTTGTGAAGGTGAGAAAACTCGTAAAAAAGAAAAAAAAAGCCCTGTAGAAGCCAACTTTACTTATACCAAGTCTCCTTGCTTCTGGTCTAAAGATGCTCCATCAAAACACAGTCATATTTTAAAAGAGAAACTTTAAGGGAAAGGGATAAAAAGCTTCATTTGGTACACAGGTTGAAGCACAAAGTCCACAAGACGTAGGAAAGAAGATTGTGGAACACCTGATGAAACAAAACTAGAAAGAGCTGAACTCCTAGAAGTTCTAAATTTTGAAATAATCCTTTGCTGCAGAAGGATGATGGTGCAGTTGGGAGAAGAACACATACAGCCAGTACTGTGCCTTAATGGAGAACCAAACAGAAGGCAAAACCAATTTCATCAAGCGCTAAACTTCAAGATAAAATTTACATTTGCAATTTCTGCACACACATTACAAACTGCAATTTTAGTGACATAAAAAAAAATGGATTTTACCAATTAAATATTATAAAATAATGTTAATTTTCTTGGCTGTTTCTGAATTAGCGTTAATAATCAGTTTTGCTAGAAATTTTGAATTCCTTGCTGTACTTTCTCTTGCATTGTAACCTGGCACTTTCCTTTGAGTAACACTTCCTATAATTTTTCTGATACTGGTTTAATCTTCAGTCACACATATTGTCATATTATGACAGTCCTTTCTGATAAAGGACTGGTTTCTATTTAATTAAGCCGACTGAAGGCATTTTAGGAAACTGCTGCAAAGAAATACTGTTCCTCAATAAAAGAAACAACCTACTGTATTTGTATATTTTGACTGTAAAATATGAAATAAAAATTAACATTTTTCAACTAGATTCCAAACAGATAACTAGCAAATGACTTCCTATAAAGAGTAAGAATTTTATAGCAAGAGAATTATTTAACTTTCTGATAGTTCCGTTTGAAATGTTTAGGAGGGAAGTTATAAATATTGGAAGAATAAGATTAAGCATTGGTAGTATTGGACAAGCCTTCCTGATAAAAAAAAAACATGGATATGTCTTATTATCTTAACATGAGAAAGTTTGTTTTGTTGCTTCCCTCTTCAAATAAGATGACAAACCTGATAAATCAAGGTCAAAATCTACCCAAAGAGTAAATTGTGCTTTGAAATAGTCACATAGAATTTGAGAGTATAAAAGTTTGACAAAAGCAATGCATCAAAAGTCTACTTTACTCCTGTAGAAATGGCTAATGCATAGCTTGTTTTAAAATAGTATTAATCAGGTGTTTTTACTAGTTGCTTCCAAGTAGGAAAACACCTGTAAAGTCTCAGGCTGGGCAGTTTGACTCATTATGGAGTTTCTAGGGGTTTTTGAATGCCTGCTTGGCCCTTAACTCCCTATTTCTACCTTCATTTTTACAAGACCTTTCTTCACCAGGTAGAGCTGTGCTGTGTATCAACTGTCTAATCCAACCTTTTCCATTCTAAAGCTAAAGACACTGATACATAATTTTGATGCCTGGGATCCTAACCTTTCCCATTAGAAAATGGCCCTTTTCGGTTAATACATATAATTTGTAGATAAGCTACTCATGAAATTCCTATGAAATATTAAAAACATAGGATAAGCTTAATGCCACTTCTAACAAGATAACTGATGGACTAACAGATGACCTTTTTAGTGGCAAAGTATTACTGTAGCTGAATCCTAAGATAGAAGGGCAAAAGACTAATTTTACATAAGAAATCACTAGGAAAAAAAAAAACAGTGGAGATATTTTGCTTTTCCTCTGCAAAGAATCAAGTTAGACTAAAATATATTACATTTGTATTATTCTGCATAACTGTCAACTGTGATATGAAGCTTTGTGTTAGTCTTCTTTCCGCAATCTCCACAAACAACATATTTTCGAAAATAAATTTGAGTAGAAGTTACACTGGAGCATCCCTTGAGATAGGAGAAAATACCTTCTTTAAAAGTAATCTCAGGAATGAGGATTAAAAAGATAACTTAAAGCTTCATTTCTTTTATCTTATGACATCTTTGCTCCCTCACAGGAAACGAAGCGATAACTACTGTAGAAAAGAAAAAAAAAACATTGCAGACAGATTTCAAGGCTGCACCCTTCCAGATCAGCTGATGGAGAGCCAGGAAGGAGGAATTGTGTTTTCCTTATTTTTAACTACCCTGTTTCCCCCAGTAAAAATGATTGTAAAACTACAGGGTCAGTACGTAAAAACTTCTAGAGAATCCTATAGAGAGGGGTGCTCAACGTTGGTAAGAGGTGAGGGTAAAACTGGAAAAAAGAAGACTGATAGAAGAGGGGAGATTTAGATGAGATCTTAGGAAGAAGTTCTTTGCTGTGAGGGTGGTGAGGCACTGGAACAGGTTGCCCAGGGAAGCTGTTGATGCCCCATCCCTGGAAGTGTTTAAGGCCAGGTTGGATGGGGCTTGGAGCAACCTGCTGTAGGGAGAGGTGTCCCTGCCCATGGCAGGGGGGTTGGAACTCAATGATCTTTAAGGTCCCTTCCAACTCCGACCATTCTATGATTCTATGATTTTTACTGGTGTTCAAATAACTTGTGAAAAATGATATGGGATGTGTCAACAATGGATCTGACCCAGACACACAAATCTGACACAGGTCAGAGAAAGTGGTTCTGAAATATATTTAAGTCACACGGTGCAGTGGGAAGTTCTCTTTATTCAATACAATTCTCCCCAATGTTTGGTGAATATTTATGAAGAATAAATTAATAATATTCCTACATGTTTCATTTCATTACAGCCACTTTATACTGTGGTTTAAAGGAGTTATCCATCATAAAATATTTTTAATTTTCAGTCAACAATTTGATCATGGAGATACCTGTTAGCACTTGTTTCAGCTGTTCCAAAAGAACTGGAAACTTGGGGGTTATGCCCTGGTAGTCTCTTCCCATTGAATCGCAGATTAGGAGAATGTAATTATCTGTGAAGTGTTTATCATTATGAGCACGGGTTTCACAAGCTGATGACTTACAGAAAGCAAGCTGCTTAATTTTCAGTGTAGCTCTATCTACTTTGTGCTCTGGGAACTATTCTCAAACACTAATAAACACCATTTCTGATACCTTGCAAAAGTAAAGACCGTATTGCATTTAATATCCTTTGAAAATTATATTAATTGATATGAAGGACAACGTGAATTTTGTATAATGGCTGACACAATCTAGTTAGTATTTCAGTAGAGAACCAGAATAATCGTAAATGTGAAATATAACAGCACAGAGTCATGAATACCAAGAGATAGAACTAGGCACTTTTTAACAAACTATCAAATTCATTGCTTTGTTTTTTCTTTCTGAAGAAAAATTACAGGTAAGTCTCACCCATGTCTTCAGAAAAATATCTAGGAAATGCAAATCCACTTACATTTTAAAGTTGTAGATATGTATTGGAGAGTCCTGTTGGAACAGGACCTTTCTCCACAAGTTGAACAAGAGCCAGCAATGTGTCCTTGCTTCAAAGGAGGCAAATTGTGTCCTGAGATGCATTAAGCAAAGCATTGTCAACAGGTAGCAGGAGGTGATCCTTCCCCTCTACTCAGATGTGGCTGCTGAGACCACACCTTGAGTGCTGGGTCCAGTTCTGGGCTCCCCAGCACATGAGAGACAAGGAGCTACAAGAGAGAGTCCAGCAAAGGACCATTGAGATGACTTAGGGACTCTCATGGGCTCCCAAAATGACCAAAGGTACTTCCCCTATGAAGAAAGGCTAGGACTTCAGGCTAGAGAAGAGGAAGCTCAGGGCTGATCTCACCAATGTATATAGTCACCTGAATCATTGAATTGTCTAGGTTGGAAGGGACTCTGAACATCAGGAAACACTTTTAACTGCGAGTGTGACTGAGTACTGAAACAGATAGCTCTGCAGAAAGGTTGTGAAGTCTCTATCCTTGCAAATACTGCAAACCTGTCTGGACAGAGTCCTGGGCAACCTGCCCTAGGTGGCTTTGCTTGAGTAGGGACATAGAACCAGATGACCATCAGAGGTCCCTGTCAACCTCAACCAGTCTATGATTTATTCATCTAAGAACTAAAAACTTGTTTTCTTAATTGTTAGTGGGTCGATGAAACCATTCAAGAGGAACCTTATCTACCATGGAAGTCAGGATTTAACTCGTTACCAGCAGAGATTGATAATTCTTTTAGGAGCAACAATCTTTTAACTTATACTCTAAAGAGAAAATTTAGTTTACCCATATTTATGATATCTGCTTTTCCCTTTTTGTAGGTACCTACTCATATTTCACGAGAAAAAGAACTGTAGAACTGGCTTAAGCACGAGTTCACACTAGCTTTCACAAGTTTGTAGTTGTCATTAAGTAAAAAACAGAAACAAAAAGCAACTAGGAATTAATGGCAGAAAACAACAGTGTAATTGTTAGAGCTTCAAAGATTTGTTTAGGACTTACACAGATGACTGGAATTTCTTTTCCTAAATATTTTATTAATAAGCCTCTCTAAGAAATAAAAAGATTTGTGAAAAGAAGCTTTTTTTTTTTTTGGCTTAATATGAAGATTGAGAATAATCCTCTTAAAATCAAAATAATCAAACTTTGAATATATATATATGCACACATGTATTAGGCACATAAAGAGAGATAGCAACATGCATTAAGCAACTTATAATTTTTTTCAGAATTCAGGCCTATATTCATCACTACAAGCTGCTAAAATCATTCAACTCATCTTACACCAAACAACAGAAAACCAAAATCCAAACCTAAAGAATCTTTGTCTAATAGGCAGAATTCCCAATCACATACTGCTTTACGTTTGAAACGCGTATATTTTTCTTAAAAAACAAAACCACCACCAACAATATCCCTCTCCCCAAAACAAAGAAAAAAGCCAGCACATTTATAGATGTATAATATACAAACAGATTCAGAAAACAAATGAAAGATAAGCAATAGAGCAAGAAAATATAACCGGATTAAAGGCAACTCCTGTCTGTAAAATTACATTTCATCTCTAAATATTAAGTACTATATCAAGAATTCTAAATTATATCAAAGGCAAAAATATCAAAGGCAAACACACGCCGTGCTTATTTTTCTGTCTTCTTTTAGGCATATGATTATTTACCACCCAACAGGTAATTATCCACTTCCCTTTATTCTAAGCATCTATTCACTCCTCTAGAGAGTGCGATTTGCATAAAGGCCATCTCCTGGGACTTTTGGCTCTATCTTAAAAATCACGATCAATTTCTGTGTAATCCAGCTGGATATGAAGCGAGATATGGCACACAGACGAATGGAAATGCAAGAAGCACCAAAGCGTGAAAGAAAGTCACCTTGAAGGGCTGATAGGCAAAATATGCTGCAGTAAGGTTTCCCAGCTACATTACACATGCCTGCTCAAAATATATGTAGCCTGAACAGAAACTATAGGAGCAATCACCTAATAGAGCAGCTAAACTGTATCAGAATGCATGTCCTAGCAAGGTTAGGGCTCAGGTAAATTCTGCCTTATGGATAATTTGCTTTTTCTACCAATTAAGTTGACAAATAAACTCCTGGAGACGGCTTTGATATATCTGGATAAAAAGGGGTTGCTTTCAGCAAAGGGCATCTGTATCTCGTTCACTCTACGAAGGCTGCAGCATACGGGCTATCTTTCTGAACCATAAAGGAAAGCTACAAGGTTATCACTTTCCATTAACAGCTTTAAACCTCATGATGATGTCGCCCTGGAATGGTAATCTGTCCTCCCATTTTAGGTCTAAATGTTATCCCCAATTTGTGGCACGTTGCCCCCACCCTGTAAGGCCTGGTGGGTCATCCCTTTCTGGGAAGAACATTAGGCTATTTGTTTAAAATGTATTTTCCTCCAAAAAATTCATTACAGGATTCCCACCTGAGATCAAATTTTTGTTTCTGTTAAAAGAATTACTCCGATCAACTAAGATCCGCAGGCTCCCTTTAGACTTTTGCAGCTGCAAAATGCCTTTGCGTCCTTAGGAGCAGTACATTTCAGAAACTTACTTCATCCTCAGGGAACAAATACCCAGTATTTGAAAGTAGGGAGGAAGAAGAGGAGGTTGAAATCTTAATATCAGTCTTTTTACTGAGAGAGTAACCTGTACCTAATGATGAGAAAAGGTATGAACCACCCAACATCTAAAGAAAAACCCTAATCTTTCTAAGGATAAACCATGGTGCAAGATACCTTAATAGAAATTTAATAGCTTGAACAGGTTTTAGTATTTGTTATGAGGCAAGACATTAAAAAGGTAGATAAATATAACTGCATCAAGTACAACAAGAACACAAAAAGGTGCTAAAGTTTAAAGTTCTGTTAACCTTGAACGGGAGTGTTCAGTGAGAAAAATATTATGGTATTATTTGAGCAACCTGGTCTTGTGGGAAGTGTCCCTGCCCAGGGCAGGGGTGTTGGAACTTGATGATCGTTAAGGTCCCTTCCAACTCCAACCATTCTATGACTATATGATAAATTGCTTTCTAGATAAGATACATACAAAATGATATACAAAAGAGTGCCCAAAATCTTCAAGCATTTGGTAAAAGATTATTTACTCTCAGCAGAACCTAGAAGAAGCTGTTTATATTTAGCATTTGGAAAGTTTTCTAATTCACTTCATCAAATATAATTCTGGGATTTAACCTAGAAATCAGGGATTTTTCTGTTTATTTTTTTTTTCCTAAATACACTGATCATAAACCCCTCCAAAACAGACAGAACACAAGAGGAACATAAAGGTAGAGAGGTATGTGCTGGGTTTTTTTCACAAGATATTAAAGACATAATTAAATTATTAAATAATTATTAATATTAAATAAATAATAAAGAAAATATTTCTTTATATTTAGCTTTGATTGGGGGGCAGTACTTCTGCTTTTCAGCGCTATACAGATCCCCATGTGTTAAACAAGAAGTTTGTTCAATGTCTTTTTTCCAGATAGACATAAATACGTGTAACATTGTAGATGGGTCTTAAATTACTATATGATTTATTTTTGAATTTAGAAGTGTCAGAACAGCCAGGTTCTTTTAGATTCAGTCCAGAGCAATCCAGAGGCTTAAAAATAATAATAAAAAAAAATCTAAAAAAGTTAAAACCTCAAAATTTTCCAACTTGAGTGCAGAAAAGTTAGTTTTTCCAGCTCCATACCTAAACAAGTGGACTTTTTGTTCTCTACTTCCTTCACGCTCATCTCCCCGAGACAATTTATGTGAAAATTATTCAAGAATATTGTGCTAAAACCGCCACAAAAACAAAAGTGAGAGCATGTTGGACTACAGCTTTCTTCAGCACTGAACATCAACCCAAATGAGAAATCGCTCGTTGCTAGCAATTTAGTCAGTGGTATTAGGAGAATAAAGGAACAGAATTTGAAAGATTACTGTTGAATGAGATAAAATGTGAAATTTAAAAGCCCTTTAAATAATGAGTTTCTTGCTGTTAAAATTTGCTACAGCCAGATAGCAAAACAATTACTTTGTGACAGATTGTGGGGGAAATGGCAACTTTATTTAAAGGGTAGACAAATTTAATACAGTTATTTCTTTCTTTATTTTCTCCTTTGTGTTGCCAGGCTTTCAGAGTGAGTGGCTGTCAGGGACTTCTATGGACGATAACAATACAGTAACGAGGGGCTACAAAACACAGCGTCTCTCTAAGTGAACTACCAGTGGACACGCACAATGGTTCCACTTCTTTTATATATATATATATAAAATATTTAAAAAAAAAATCCTGTTAAGAGTTGGTCAGGAAATAACATTTTTATATTTATTTTTTTCCTTTTGAAAGAAAGTAAAATTCACCCATGATTCTGCTGCTCTTGTCATCCCTTTTAGGGCATTCCAGCCTCTTTCCTTACTCCTGTTGCCCAGTTAGGAAGAGAGGGATTCTGTTTTTTCTTAAAAAACACTACTTGCTCTTCTATGAAATTCCTTCTCCAATTGATAAAAATGTTAGGTAAGGCCAGTTTGATGGCTTTAACATTCAGTGGTTGATAACAACCAGGCTCTGTCTCTTGGAAGCGAATTCCTTAGTTGACCCAGTATCTCGCAACACTAATCTGTGCAGATTTGCCTTCCTGCTGAAACCACAGGGATTTCCAGCACGTTTGCTGCACAACACAAAGGGTTTGCAGTACTTTTGAAGTTGTCCAGCTGAATTAGAGTGGTAATTAGTTTCTTTTTTTTCCCCCCTAATTCAAATGGAAGGCTCAGATGAGACTCCTGTGAGGAGGAGTTGATGTTCCTCTCCTGTGGGTGTTCCTAAAACCAGCATGAGGGTAACGGTACAGCTGTCATTCCTCAACACAATGTAAAAAAAAAAGAAAAAAAAAATAACAATTTTTATGGAAGAAATGAAGGGGGGAAGCAAAACAATCCTAATTATGCAGACAGCACAGTGCAGAAGGAACTTCTCATTACAGCAAGGAGCCAAGATGGACTGAAACCATGTTTGGTGGAACAGCTTGGGAAGGTTCTACCAGGTCCAGGAACCCGAGAATTCTTTCTTTCCCTTTCTTATGATTACAGAATGGATTAAAACAAACCACCCACTTCTACAGCTCATCTGCTTCTGTTCTTTGAGACTACACATGAAGAGTTTTTGTTAGACCTTTAAAGAACAGTGAGATATAGCAGTTTCACACTAACAATGTTTTAAATGAAAGAGATTCCCACTTGGTGCCCCTCACTCCATATTTTGAATGGCTGAGATCTTTCACCTTTTTTGTTTGGTTTGTCTTTAACTGTCCATTAGAGAGTGGCCTCTTGGGGATTCTGAAAGCTCCTATACTCCCTTCTCATGGGCTCAACCCTTTCTTCTTTTCCACCTCTCACTAATGTTTCTTAGAACACCCAGGATTTTACACCAGGATCCAGGAATCCTACAGAATTCTCTCTAAACTTGAATGGACAATTCATGTAAACCAGATGTGCAGATTGATTTTAAATTTCTCCTTGGCACTGTAAGAATTGATTGAGCTTAGAAATACGTCTGTTTTACAAACACAACAAATAAGCTGGTAAACTTGTACATGCACTGTTTGTAAATTTATTTATTTTTTTTAAAAAGCTTATTTTTGGCTCAGGAACTTTATGGTATAATGCTAAGTTAGCATTAATAAAATATTATAAAGACCAGTACTAATCCTGGACATCACACCATAACACCTTTAGCAGACACTTTGGAGCAGTGGTTTACTTTGATTTCCTCTTACTCCAAAGAAAGATAAATGTAGTTATTCCCAAATTATTATTTGGAGTAGCCTCTTTCTGTCCAAAAGTCAAACCCCAAGAAACAACCAGACACTTGCTCTGGTTCTGCTGTTGTTTAGGAGGTGTAGCTCTCGGGTCAGAAACAGGTGTAGCTCTTGGGTCAGAAACAGAAGCAGAAAATTCTGGAACCAGCATAGGACTTTTGGGACTTAGGGAGATCCATTTGGGATGGAGAAAACTCAGAGTCATCTCAATTAATTGGCCAGGGAACAGTGCAGTTAGTGATATTGTAAGAAGAGAAATTAAGAAAACAACCTTTGCAAGTCACGCCTGCCAATTTCTCATCATTAGTCACCTATTATATTGAATAATAATTATATGTTGAATTAAATCTTTTATTGTTCATTTCTTATCTTTAATTGCCCTCTGAGTTGTCAGGTACCAGAATTAAACTTTTTTTTTAAATGAATTTCATTTGGAGTTCTGGAAATTGTATTGGATAATTCAATAGTATTTTGATAAATATCAGAACACCAACTGAGTTAGCTGAGAATTCTTGTATTAAAAGGAAGACACCAAACAAGGTTTAATGGCTGGAAGCTTAGGCTGGATACAAAGCAGACTAATAGTGAAGTATACTTTATAGTGCGAATTTCTAATCTTTCTCATTACCTGTATTGAATTGCTCTGAGGCCTCTTTAAATCTGTATCCAGTAAATTTCCAAAAGATATTCACCTGCAGAACTCTGAACCTTGCGGAAACATTATCTACTGTAATTTATTTGCCTTTATCTAAATGCTATTTATAGCATGAGAATGGTTCTTGCTTTCTGTGGTTATTTTGAATCATGATTTTTTCTTTTTCCCCCCCCTCTATAAGCCCACTGTTAATGCTCAATATTAATAACCTTGTACTATCATCAGTTCTGGACTCTCCAGTATGAGACAGACGTACTGGTGGAAGTCCAATAAAAAGCTGCCAAGAACCTGAGAAAAACAAGTTTGTTCAGACTCAATAAAAATGTATTGATATTTAGCACTGCACCGAGAAGAAGTTGAGAGCTTCTCAGAGACGTGTAAGAAACAAAGGATGCAAGTTAAAACACAAGAAATTTTAACTCGATAAGAGAACAAAGCTTATTCACTGTGAGTGCAGTTAGTCTTGGACAGGGGCTGAAGATGTTTGTACAATATCCATCCTTGGAGATATTTGAAAACCCACTTGTGCAAAGCCCTGCCACAATCAGCCCTACTATGAACAAGAGGTTAACCTACACACCACCCATAGGTCCCTTCCAAAAGATAGGATTTCATGACCCCACGGGTCTAAGTGTGCTCACGGGAAAGTTTTGCCATGCAACTAACTGGGCTTACTGATAATATTGCCATCCAATGGGAGAGTTGAGGTTGTAAGCCTTATATAAGATTTCCAATANCACAACTTAAAACATCGGAAATTTTAACTTGATAAGAGAACAAAGCTTATTCACTGTGAGTGCAGTTAGTCTTGGACAGGGGCTGAAGATGTTTGTACAATATCCATCCTTGGAGATATTTGAAAACCCACTTGTGCAAAGCCCTGCCACAATCAGCCCTACTATGAACAAGAGGTTAACCTGCACACCACCCATAGGTCCCTTCCAAAAGATAGGATTTCATGACCCCACGGGTCTAAGTGTGCTCACGGGAAAGTTTTGCCATGCAACTAACTGGGCTTACTGATAATATTGCTATCCAATGGGAGAGTTGAGGTTGTAAGCCTTATATAAGATTTCCAATAAATCACTAATACAAGCTTTAGGCTATGTTAAAATCTTAAACAGTAATCAATTCAACAAAGGTTTTGCTGTTTGTTATGTTTTACTTGCATGTTTTAGTTATTTAAATGCTGAGATACCTCCTTTAAACTTCTTGAAAACTAGTAAGTACAGAACGGATGAGTTTGGTAGAGCATGAGAAAGAAACACACTTTTCTTCCTTTCTAGAAAAAAGGTTTATCTATAAACCAAGTAAACAGAAGAATAATTCTCAATTAAATAGTTAGTAACCCAAAGCCTTTTCAATGTGTGTTTTTTAAGGAGTAAATTATTAGAGTTATAAGAAAAACTTAAAAAAAATAAATAAATTAAATATTATTAAGTTTTCTCTATAGCTTATTTAGTAAAGATTAGGAAACTTATCTTTGCAATATGAAATAATCTGGCTCCAGAAGCTGATGCAAATTAAATTTAAAGCTTTTTATAGCTTCGTTTACTATTCATACATCAAGGCAAGAGTTTAGCAAGCAATCAACACATGAAATATAGAGCGAAAGTACTGGAAGTAAATCATTTAAAGACTACTTAAGACAGCAAAAGCACCTTAGGAAGAAATTGGGAGTACCTCTGAAAAATCTCAAAAATGACATCTTAAAAGCTAGAAAATTACCATACGATAAGGTCAAGAGTAGTAAAGTAGATAACACGTGTTTCATGAGAAGTGTGGTTAATGTGCAGCTGGGTTTTTAACAATTCTTTAAAGTATAAGATATGGGGTAACAATTCTTCTGACATTGGGATGTTTAGTTCTCTTCAAAATATGACAAAGTCATTGATATAAGAACATATTTGAAGGCTGATACACAGTGCTTAAACTATTTGCTAGGATGATTCCCCAAGTAAAAAGCTTGCACATAAATTTATGATTCATTTTTTGCTGAAGAACTAGAAATTCCTGAGCTTCCTTAGAAGTCTGCATTACACTGTTTTAATCACAGCTACCTAATCTTTCCTCATCCCCACTTAATAGCTTCCTCATCTTCACTTCTCTTCAAATAAATGTTTTGCTTTCTGGACACTCAGTATCTCAGATGTTTCACAGCACTCCCAACTGGCCATGAAAACAAAACCTGAGAAGTACTGGAAAAACAACCTATTTCTGCATTATTTGTGTGATCATTTTTTCCTGTCTGGAAAGTACATCTAAGTGACTTTCTCGTCAGGCTGCAAGAACTTTTATCTTCATTTCTGGAGAACTCTTTTCCTTCTAGAAAGAGTTGCCAATTTGTCACCTTCTAAGAGTCAACACCTAAGGCAGCCCACATGAGACTAGCGATGCTGAAACACTGCGGTACGCAGGACCATTTGGGTGGTGAGACCCTAACCATCCAAATTCCACAACACAAAAATCACCACTTAATTCTCAATATAGACTACCTTTTTCTTTCTAGACTGCCACTATTTGAAAAACAGGAGATAAAAACTGGGAAACGCATGCACTGTCAGGCTTGTATTGGCCAGTGAGACACAACCTCCAGAAGAAACAACGCACCTAAAGCACCAAAACCACATAAAAACTATAGAAAAATGTAATGAATCTCAGTATAAAGAGATAAATGGGCTTTTCCCACCTATTTATTTACTCCAAGTGTAAATTTCCAATGTTTTATATTACCTAAGACAATAAGTCTCATCATCCCACTTATTTTATCTGGGGAAAAAACCAAAGAAACAAACTGAAACTGTAATGACACATATTTTCACATTCCTGCCATTAAATCTCAGACATCACACAGCAAAAAACTTAGAATTAATACCGTTGATTGTATAAAGACGTGGAGTGACAAAAAGAGAAAACACTTGACCCTCTTTTTCTCTTATTTCATTAATTGCCATTAACTGCACACGGAGTTTGAAGAGAGCAGGACCACAGCTGGGGGCAGCTTCTGCTGAAGGTCTAGAATGGAACGGCAGTAAAAAGGCTTACAGTAAAAGGGTGTACAAGGAAGCTGATACTCCTATTATTACTCCTACTTAGTTACTTCTCAAGCTGCTGCTGGCCACAGAGAGAAAATAACGACAATATTTAGAAGAAATCAAGTTCCTGCTCCTTTCCTAAATGGGACTGACACTATTCAGTCTATATCTCCTGGAGTACTTCAGTACTCCCCCTTCTGGAGTCCTGTGTCCAGCTCTGGAGTCCTCAACAGAGAAAGGACATAGAACTGCTGGAACAGGTCCAGCAAAGGGTCACAAAGATGCTCAGAGGGTTGGAGCACCTCTGCTCTGAGGACAGGCTGAGGGAGCTGGCGCTGTTCAGCCTGTAGAAGAGAAGACTCCAGGGAGAACTTGGAGCAGCCTTCCAGGATCTGAAGGGAGCTCCAGGAGAGCTGGGGAGGGACTCTTGGTCAGGAAGTCTAGTGACAGGACAAGGGGTAATGGTTTTAAATTGGAAGAAAGGGGATTTAGATTAGGTACTATGAAGAATTTCTTTGCTGTGAGGGTGGTGAGACCCTGGCCCAGGTTGCCCAGAGAAGCTGTGGCTGCCCCATCCCTGGAGGGGTTCAAGGCCAGGCTGGATGGGGCTTGGAGCAACCTGGTCTGGTGGGAGGTGTCCCTGCCCAGGACAGGGGGGGGGAACTTGATGATCTTGAAGGTCCCTTCCAACTCTAACCATTCTGTGATTCTGTGATCACTGGGAAGCGACACAGAAGGCAGGAGTGCTACTTATTGGCAAAACCACTTCAAAAAGCATTGCTCACTTGAAGTGCTGCCTGCATTCAGAGGAACAGCAGTGACAGAGCACTAAGAAAATTAATCCCTAGATGGCACCGTCACTATCATTTTTACTGCAGAAACTTTTCCTTCCTCTGGGAAGGAGAAGGGTCCGTTGTTTTCCACTACAAATTCTTAATGGATCTGTGGCAAACAGGAGGGTAACGAGTTCACTGTCCCTGTCGCTTTAGGCACCCCTCAACCCCATGAACCCCTCTTATCCTTCACCCTGGTCACCAGTGTGCCCTTTATTGACACCTTCATCACAAAACCAGTGCGTGTGTGACAGTGATTTGCACTTTACAAAAACACTTTGGCATCACCAGCTACAGAAGAAAATTGAACTACAGTTATCTCAACTGGCTAATATTTAGAAATAGACATAGCTTTCTAACCTAACTTATAGATGCTCTGAAGAGCAAAACCTTCTACAGCCCAGGAAGCAAATACGTGTTATTTTTTACATTTCACTTTGTGTGTACACATCTTTCTCTCAATTTCTACACTGTATTTCAGCACCACCTGCTGCCACAGACACAAATAGCAGCAGAGCAAGTTAATAGCAGAAATTTATGGCTTCCCCTTCCGCTTCCCATGTGTTATTTTCTTGTTGAAACATGGAGGAACCACCCTATTTTATTTCCACCCCACCTCCTTTCCTGGCCAATGTTTAAAGAGTTTAATTCCCAAGGAAAGCAGATGAAATGGGTTGTTATCACTTGCAGCACAGCAGTTTTCTACTTTAGAAAACGATGCCTCGTTGGAATCACTCGGTTTCTGGACACAGCAGAAACAAACTCCACAGCTGAAAATTAAACTAAAAGGGATAAGGGCAGATGAAAACTGGAAGAGAACTATTTGAATCAGGGTTAAGATGAGGAATAACAAAGAATCTGTCTCTGAGTTACAGCTTATTCAGGCATTTAACTACTTGGTAATTCTTAACACCATCAGATAAAATACACACTTTTATATATTGTCAAATAACAGCATCAGTATTAAAATGCCCAATAGTTAACTAAAAGCCAGCACTGGTCATTATAATAAAGCACATGCTGTAAAATATTATTGTTTCTTGGCAGTTGTACATCAAATTCCAAACACGCAGGGTCTGCCTTTCGTTACCATCGGTCAGTAACAGGAAAGGAGAAAAGCACGTAAAAAGCCTAAAACCCAAAGCAGGGTGTCATACTGCACCCGAACAAGATGTAGCTCTGGATTAATATAATACTTTTGATGATGACTTTCTTCTCAAACCTCAGCCAGACCATCACCCAGTAATTAATCCAAATTTCTCATTGTGTCATTCTCCCCTTCCCCGATTTTATATTTGAAAGCAAAGTGGAAATTAAAAGAAACATACAAAGATTTTATTTATAATTTAACTGTAAGCATCATATGTATTACTATCCCTTATTTTAATGTGCCCCTATAAATACTACAGGGTGGTGTGTTTGGTCTTAGGTTTTGGTGGTGGTTTTTGGTTTGTTTCTTCTAATCATGTATAATTTTTCAGCTTTTCCTCCAGCTCCCATCCCCACAAGACACATTGCTACTCAAAGTGGTTTAAAAATAAAAGGGCCTTTTAGAAAACTCAGTCTATGTGGCATATATAAACCCCGTAATTTTTAAACTACCAAAAAAACCCCAAAACCTCCAAGCAAACAGCAACAACAACAACAAAAATAACAAGAAAACCCCACTAAATGTAAATTACATCTACACTGAAATTCTAATGCTTGCCTGATATTCTTATGCCTCAGGGTTCATCAAGACAGAAGCTGTAATATAATATTTAAGAAAAACATTAAGAAAAAAATGTTTCTAAGACTAATTGCCAGCAGTAGTGGTACAAGGCTTAATATCTGCAACCAATTTCCTTAACTCCACTAGCTTTTTCTTTATTAGAATGAATCACCATGACTGGTGTTTAAATTACCTAAGAGGTTTATACGTTGCTAAACTCAAAACCACAGAATTTTTCGGGTGCTACTGCTCATGAAATAGAGATATACACTTGCTCTGTTAATACTTTAAAAAATAAACAAGTTTTTTTTTCAACAAATTGATATTTTAACAAAAAATCACATCTTTCTAAAAGGTGCAGGGTGTTCCCCTCTTCCCCTCCTAAGGTAGTTCTCAAGTTGTATGAAGAAGACACATCATTTCTTAAGGTTATGAAAGTGTCCCTAAAAAGCTGTGGCACAGATGAGGTAACTTTCAGGAAGAATTCCCGAAAGGAAAAGCAATTGTGAAGCCAAATTAATAAATGGGAGATGTGTTTTGCACTGTCCTCCTGCTGTCTCTCTGTTCCACCAACTCAAGTGAAACAGCTGAACTTCAAAACAGCAAACAAACCCAAGCTGGTTGCAGAGCACACACGTAGGCGTTTAATGTATAGAGAAAAGGAGTCTGGTCTTCAGTGCTTATTATTGGGCCTGAAGGAACACAAAGGTCTGGACGTTGCTCTTTTAATTTAAGAATTGATTTCAAGGAATGAGGATTAGCAAGCATCTATTAGCATTGATCTCAAGTCAACGAAGACTGATTTGACTGTTTTTTTACATCTGAAACTCTCCAAAAAACCTTGCATATTCAGATGTATAAAACAGTTTTCTTGAAGCTACATTTTGCACATTTTTTCTTCGTACAAATTGATCACAGATAACGAGTTATATCTATCTAGGATATTTTCAGATTAATTTATCATTTTCTGAGGATGAGACAATAACTCTGTTTGCCAGATCAACTACTTCAATACCTTTGCAGACGTGAAATTAATTGGGTTTTATTACTAGGCTTTATTTACTATCCGTCAACTTGTCACATGCCATATTGAGTTTACAAACTGCCATTTGAATTTAGATTCCTTTTATGCATGGAAAATTGACTTGGTGTATACATGAGTCACACTGGTATTAATCTTGCCATGTCATAACCATGTAAAAGCAGAAACATGATCACAGCAAATAATGCATAACCATGTATTTTCTGTGCTTTTTAAAGCCTTTCAAATCATTGCTTTTGCTTTGAGGGGGAAAAAAAAATGAAGAGAAGAGAAAAATCTGCGTCAGGAGATCAGTAAAATAAAAGCATTTTTAAAATGCAGAACTATGCAGGCAACACTAGGACAGCACGGTCTCTTCATCATCTAGCTTCTGAGATCAAGCTGCAGCTAATTATATTAGGCATTAAGTCTCAGTATATTTTCTTGTAAACACTGTTTGATATAGAATACTGATCAAATTAAAAAATAACACCTTCACCCATCACACACAGTACAATACACTAATAATAAGAATAAAACCAAAACAGACAAGCTGTGTCCAGCCCCTTCCAGTCCCTAAAGGGGCTCCAGGAGACCTGGAGAGAGATTTTTTACAAAAACATGTAGCAACAGGACAAGGCGTAATGGCTTCAAACTGGAAGAAGGTAGATTTAGATTACAGGAAGGAATGCTTTATTCAGAGTAGTGAGGCACTGGAACAGGTTGCCCAGGGAAGCTGTGGATACCCCATCCCTGGAAGTGTTCAAGGTCAGGCTGGATGGGGCTTGGAGCAATCTGCTCTGGTGCGAGATGCCTCTGCCCATGGCAGAGGGGTTGGAACTGGATGATGTTTAAGGTCCCTTCCAATCCAAACCATTATATGAAAATAAAGGACAACAGAAAGTCAGGCAGAAAAGAGCCTCAGCAAGTCATAGATAAACAGATACACACATCTGTGCCGTTCTGCACAAAGCCAGATGCGCCACTGGATGACTCTGGGACTTGCTGGACCCAAGCGCAGCAACGTGGTTTCCACCACCTGTATTTCACAAAGCTTTCCTGCTCCTCGAGTAACTCATGTAGACACAATGGCTTGGAGAGACTGGATACAGTGGTTGTCCATGGGTCTGCAGATCGGAATGACACCCTACTTCTCAAGGTCACACATCAGTTGGGAGATGCATTTCTCAACATCTGAAGGTTTCTGACTACTTTGTAGAGACTGTGTTGCAGAACAACTGATAGATTCAGCAAGGATTTTTACTTGGGTAAAGCCACATGATCTGATATTGTTAATGCCCTGTTTCCCAAGCTCTTCTGCTCTTCCCATAACACCTCTGAAATCATATCCCTATTGGTAATTAGTGTAGGCACAGGGCCATGCTGACACAGCTATTTGTTTTTGGTTCTGGGAGACAGTTGATATCTTAACAAATACTTCTCCCGCTGCTTCCACCCCTTCCCCACACACCCACAGTCTGCAAAACACTGATTTAATGGTAACTCGTTTCACATAAATTCTGCTCACACAGGACATTCTCCACCACGTTATTATATAAATCAGAAGATAACTTTTGTTTGATTGCTGCTGGAGTTCAAACTGAAGGGGTGTTGTAAGAAAAGAAAGATGTTTTTTTTTTCACCTTCAGAAGTTCCCACCATGCAGAAGATCTAAGAAAAAAGAGAGAATGCTTCCCCCGTAGTAAGTTAAAAAATGTAACTCCAAAGTTATTATGAAAGAAGGAAGAGCTGTTTTCTTTTCATATATTATCCCTAGGAAATAAGAGATCACGCAGCTTTAAATAAATTCTACCAGAGCTCCTCCTAGGGCAATTGGGACATAAATATAAATTATGGTTCCTAATTTGATGCCACACAGTATTAGTGAAGCTTTTTAGCCTAGATGCCAAAATTCTTATTTTCATCCAGAGACCTGGGAGCTCTGCAGGCTACAAGACTCTCTTTGGGCCATCGTGGACACACACTGTCCTTTGTGGCATCAAAGCCACCCCAACCAAGTGCAGCATTCAGTTTGGTTAGATTAAAACAAACAACTGACAATATAAAAAAGGATCTAGAAACTCATGGTAGAAAATAATGATGTCATGTAAGACAAGATGGGGTGCTTTCCAACTGGAAAAGGGGACATCTACATGAGATATTTGGAAGAAACTCTTAGCTGTGAGGGTGGTGAGACCCTGGCCCTGGTTGCCCAGAGAAGCTGTGGCTGCCCCATCCCTGGAGGGGTTCAAGGCCAGGCTGGATGGGGCTTGGAGCAACCTGGTCTGATGGGAAGTGTTTCTGCTCAGGGCAGAGGTGCTGGAACTTGATGATCTTGAAGGTCCCTTCCAACCCAAATCATTGGGTATCTCTAAATAGGACCTTATCTGCTGCTGAACCATGGCTTCTGAAGAGCTTTCTGCAGTGGGAGCTCAGGACATGAAGTGAATGTCCCCTTGAACCAGTCTGCACAGACACTCAGTGATTCCACCTCCTGTCCAAATCAGTAAATTAGACGATTTTCAAAGCAACACATTCCTAAGGTCTGGTCCTTGCTAGGCCAAGACCAGACTGGATGAGGCTTGGAGCAACCTGGTCTGGTGGGAGGCGTCTCTGCCCAGAGCAGAAGGGGTGGAACTCAATGATCTTTAAGATCCCTTCCAACCCAAACCATTCTACGATATAGAAAGTTTTCTGCCCTGAAGCAGCTGAAATGTTGTTCTGGATTTCACACCATACTGCAAGAGGGTTTATGACTCACAAAGCACACGCTGTCATCACATCTGTAGAATCTTTCAGGAACTAGCATGTAGCTCACGTGACTCTTTAAAACCACCATAACATTTCCCCATGTCATCTCTATCTCTGAACAGCTCAGAATACCCCAGCAGCATATTCTGCAGCAATAATACGGTAATCCAAACAGTAATACACAATATAGCAATCAAAGCAAGTGCAAATAATTAGAACCACCTCCATCATGTGGAAAATAATCTACTCCGTACCACTGAGCGTTTGGAGTTCATTCTCATTCAAATATGCTCTTCTCGGAGACTAATCTCTTAATCAGGCAAATCACCACTGCTGTGAAATACAGCTAGTGGAAAAGAAGCTAACAAATCTTTTATGTATTTCTGCTGATATTCTGCTTGAGTGATTTAAAATAGCAGGCAAAATATATGATCATTACAGGAAAGATCTGTTACGATATAACAACGGATTTAGTTCTATCCTTCAACAATATTTCAAAAACCTAGTAAGGCAAACAAACAAATCAAATCGCTTTTTTTTTAAAGCTAAAAGTTTACAGAGAAAGATGTTGACTTGCTTGGATACAAATAAGAAAATAAAACAACCAAATCCAACCATGTTACAAACCCACTGCTGCTCTGGAGGAACTGCCTCTGCCATTTGCTCAGCATTTAGTAAGATTTCTGGGAAAAAAAACCAACCTGGTGCCTTGGGGTATCCACCCTCAGGATGGAAGCTTTCCTTATGTAAGAAAACAAAAACACAGGCTTGAACATTATGTCTAACCCACTATCTATATTGTATATTCATCACAATCCCTCCTTCTCCACGTATAGGTAACTACAGAAGCAAACCCAAAGTTTCAGTGTATCCCTGTGAGACAACTCATTTAACGTGGAATAACACTGTGTTGGTTTGATGTAACAGGATGTTTTATTTGCTGAATTCAGCAGCAACTTGTGCTTCATTTTATTTTCTCCCACTGTAACCACATTACTCCTGTGAGCTCTAGCCGGTGGAGAAAAAGAAGAAAAAAAAAATAAAAATCTTTCTGCTGGCTACAGAGAACTGACAAAGGCAGCTTCTCAATAGCCCGAGCCAAATAAATCATGAGCTTTGATTGAAATAAACCTGTTTTGTTTCTGTTCTCTAATTACATGCAAAATACACAATTTATGCTAAGATCCAGTAAATTTAAACAGAAAAATTTAAAAATTTAGAAGTACCTATTTTACATTTTAGTATTTACCAGTAAGGGTAAGAATATTTGAGGGCTGAAGAAAGGCAGGCAAGGAAGAAAAAGAGGAAAAACAGTAAAGAGAACATATGACTACACACAACTATACTTGGGTATTTCATTATGCAACGCATATTCCTGCTAAAACTGCTATTTAAATTCAATCCATATTTTTCAACTTTGCACTGAACATCAAGCTAATTCTCTACACTGATCCTCATTAGATATTTAAAACTGGTCTCTCTCATTACTAAGAATACTTTATACTTTTAGCCCATCCAAAGAGAAAACTTGGATGGAATACTGTATTTCATCTGCGAATATTGTTATGATACCCATCAAACTTCAAAACCCTTCTCCATTAAATGGAGCCCCTAAGGACTCAGAAATATACTAACCGTAGCATTTAGAGTCTACTGTTCCATGTAGATCTCAAGAAATTGGATTAAAAATTAAGGAAATTATTCTGCTTTTCGATACATTTGTGCCTGGGGGAATGGACTGGATGGGGAATTTAAGAAGATGGGGTGGTTTTGTTTAATAGAGATGATTTATAGTATAAAATACATGCTTGTTCTTGTCAGTTCCTTTAGAGTTTCCACAAGTTAAAAGAAGTCAATATATTAAATTTCTCTAGACTGATCCTTTCCCAAGTTCATTTTTAAAGAGTTCTCCTTTTTTATCTCAACAGGGAAAACACTTTCCAGATTATATTTAAGTAATTCAACCTACTTACATACAGTGAAATAAGGGAACTGTTTCACTGATGCTGAGGGTCATTAAAACTGGAGACGTCCACAACATAATTCAGTAAGACAAGCCGAGATTTTAATTTTTAACTGAAATCAAGTTTTACTGAAGTCTTTTTACAGTAGCATTTTACAATGTTTATCCAAAAGCAAACCATGGGCTCTGTTTCTTATATTGTAAGCTCTTATTCCTCAAGGAGTTGTACATAAGTGACTAAAAGCTTATACTGAACTAGAGAATTCTCTACCCCATTCGCTCCTAATGCCAAACACTCAGTAAGGAGCCTTGGAGCAAAGCAAGAATGCAACTAAAGAGCAGCCACACGAGAAGATCAGTCGGCTGAAAATCTGATAAACAATTCTTTGCTTAATATCTATGAAAAGGAAAAGCCCCTATAAAAATAATTATCAATCTACAAATCCAATTGACTGTTACCAAACTTCCTTCAGAGTCAAGTTATTAGTATTCGGACCAACCAAAGCTGGACAGTAAAATAAACCAACCTGATTTATCTAGGCAATGAATGTTCTGCCACAAATTGATCTGGTGTACAGAAATTGTTAGAATACTTGCTGATGCAGAGAGAAATGATACCTTTGACTAGCTTTCCGACAATGGAACACAGAGTAAAGCTATTGGGTTGTTTGGTTTTTGGTGGGGTTTTGGTTTTTTGGTTTCAGTAGTGGGGTATTTTTCCTTGTATGGTTTTTGGTTGGTTATGGGGTTTTTGTTATTTTTTTCAGGGTTTATTTAAATACGCATTTAAAAATATGGGAAATCTCTAAAATTTTTGTAGGGTACTGTTTTGTGGGGGTTTTTTAACCATGTGAAACACACAAGGGGTTGCACAGAGTAGGTGCTAAGTGATGTAATGGAATGAGCCCGTGTAGAAGGTATCAGTCTTGTACAGTCATCACTGAATTTGGTTCTGTACACAGTAGTGTTCAAGTATTTGAGATGTAGGTGAAGCATGTCCAAAGTTTAATGAAAACACTCTTGCCCAGTTGTTGGTTCTCAAAAGTAGAGTAATTTATCAAAATTATTTTTAAAAACTGTTTTAATAAGTGTGAATTAGTACATGATGATTCTTGGAGACATTAAGGCTCTGCTTAGATTTTGAGAATTCAGGCATGCTCACTGAGGTGCATGACCCTTCACGTCAGGACATTTTATTTCTGATCTAAAGATGTTTACAGTCACTACAACAGAAGCATAGCTGAAAAACCCTCATGAAGTGAAGGTCTTCAGGGCTTAGATTTCAATAAAATATATAAAAACCTCATGCACAAACCTGACCTGATCGATTTGCTATTTCAGTATTTTCTAAATTTCTCTCCTGTATCAGTTCTGAACAGAAGACATGGATGGAAGAAACCAGCCTTTCCATCTTTGTGATCATGTTTAGAACAGACACAGAGAGAAGTCAACTGTACCATCTCCTAAATTGGGATAAACACATTTCAAAAATTCCATTTATTTCTATGTATTATAGTAATCTCCAGGTCAGCAACATTTTTGAATTTTCTGATTATTTTTTTTTAACACTGCAACCAAATGAGAACCATTAACTGCTTTGTAAAGTTCAGTAAGCCAGTGCACCTCTTACTCTTGTTTTTCTGCTATATTTTAGCATCCCAAAAATTTCATATAAGACAGCTTACCCACAACACGTCACTACACCTCAGGGATTAAGCTTCTATATAAAATACTTCTTGCTGCTAGCATGAAATACATTTTCTATACTCATATTTCTGAAATGGCTATTAACATTTTCTCCTCCTGCAACTTATTTTAGATCTTTTGCCATACACAGTGATTTGTCCCTCCTTTTTGCTCTGAAATTAATACAATCTTACTACCCTTAGAAATGGGTTAGAAAATAAGATTTTCTGTGTTACAGCAATCACCTCTGCTCAAGTAATTGACTTATGATGACACAAGCTCAAATAGAAAGGCTCAGTTGTTCAGCACAATGTATCTATTTAGGCTATTTATTAGGCCTATAAAGGCTTATTTTATTTATTTAGGTTTATTATATTCACCTGGACATAAAAATATCACAATTGAGATTGGTTACTCTGTTTGCCTTTTTTTTTAACCATGTGTAAATCAGTAAAACACAACTAAATTGTAGAAGCTTTTTCTAATATTCTATTATTCCCAGGTGCTATTAAAAAAACCAAACACCTGGAAATGTACTAGATAAAACATTTTCTAACTTGCAGTTCCAGATTCTTTAATATTTTTTTCTTTACTTATTGCATGTGCACAGAAACAAATTGTATTTGCAATTTCATGTTGACTCTAGTTAGAACTCCTTAAAACTTGTGCTTACACAGGAACTATAGGAAGTTAGGTGCAACTTGCTTCTTATCTAACTGTAATGGCACGTGTATGAACTGTCCCCTTATGGTTGGTTATAAATTTTGAGAAATCAGTGTCTTTTATATCAGCAACTGAGCTCACTTCATACATGTGCAGTCAAGAGCTCAACCACAGTAGCATGGATGATAAGTAGGATTTCAATATGCACATACCTTCCTGTGAGAACAGCTGCATAGATGGACACAATATTATTTATGATGTAATTTTCTTTTAAATGCGTATTCTTAAGTGTTTCAGTGTGGTGAGACACTGGAACAAGTTGCCCAGAGAAGCTGTGGCTGCCCCATCCCTGGAGGTGTCCAAGGCCAGGCTGGATGGGGCTCAGAGCAACCTGCTCCGGTGGGAGTTGTCCTTGCCCAGGGCAGGGGTTGGAACTTGATGATCTTTAAGGTCCCTTCCAACTCAAACTATTCTATGATTCTATGAACTCAAGTTCATAAGGGTAAAGTGCATCTTGTATATTGTCTTCTGCATCCTGAACAAACTCAGCATAAAACCACCCTACCAAATCCTGAATGGACATCAGGTAGATATTTTCAGGGAAAAAACAGATGTTTAGGCTTAGCACAAACTCTGGCTGACGACACGCAGTGATGACCAGGAGAGCACACACGAGCAGCACGATTTACAGGTCCTTTAGTTACAAGAGGTTTTCAGTCTCATTGCTGTCCCAGCAACATGCTGGTAGAACATCTTCAAACTACAATTTTCTTTCCCAAGCCTTCTAGCAACGAAGTGGCATGACACACAAGCTGGCACAAATCCCAGCTCTGTCCTAACTTTTAAGTACCTACTAAATCACCGTGACCACAGACAGTCACAAAGAAAGCGTCATCACATTTTTTTTTAACATGCAAAATCAGCAGTTTTTCCTGAGCTACCTTCTCAGAAATGACTAAGCTTTTCCTCTCACTTAACACAAACAAGTAAGATAAAAATCAGCCTTTGCCTGACATCAAGCAGAGCAAGTTTTCTGTCCAGCCACCTGAACTTAAATACGCTTTTACATCCAGGATGTTATCCAGGAAGAGTTAAAGTCTTGCTTACAGATGCAATCACTTTAACATTAATCGAAAGAAGTGTCCAATCCTAAATATTTTATTAGGCATCAATTATCTCGATTATACTGAAGTCCAAAGAAGGTTCACAAGCCTTCACAAACCTTGTAATTTAAGGTGAAAACCTGATTTTGGCAGCAATTTTTTTAAGTTTTACAGTTCTATATAAGTTCTATCAGATTTTATCAAGTGATAACATCAGAGGATTTCTCCTAATGAACTTTTTTCTTTTAATTTAAAAGTTCAAGAAAAAAAAAAGTTGAAGCTTCATGAGTTTTTAAAAACCTAGTTCTTTAATCATGGCGTAGTTATTCTGAGTAAGATTCTAGTACAAGATAAAATCAACATTGCTACAGGATGTAACGACCAAAGAGGTCATTTTCTTTGTTATTTATTTTTTTTTTCCCCACACAAATCTGAGAATATTCAGCATTAATAAATATCATAGATTAGAAAACAATAAGTTAGTTTTAAAAGGTGCAAAAGTTTCCTGAGAGAATAACAACTATTTTAGTTAAAAAAACCTCATTGTATAATTTATATATTATTTGTTTTCAAATGCTGTTGGTGAGACTCTAACCACTAAGACAGAAAGGAACTTGGATAATCCTTTTTTAAGTATATACGAACTACTATGTCTTACAAAAAATAAAGACAAAAGCAATCCCTGAAAGTATATTTGACCAATCTTGAAAACAGATTTTAGAAAGCCAAATACTAGTTTTTCTTTATGTGAACCACTGCTGTGTACACTGAAATGAGCCATAAAGATTCAAAAAAATAAGTTTGCTGATTAAAAGATGCCAAATTCAGGTTGGTTGTTTAAATACTACATTTATTTATTTTCCTGTGAAATTACTCTGCTACCACACATTCCCTGAATCCAGCACTGTGCTTTGGGCTTGGTGCAGAGGAATCAAATTATTCTGTGCTTTCCCTGCTGGGGGCAATATGACTCCACGTGTCTTCAAGGAGTGACCAAAAATTATACAGAAGTTGAAAAAACTCAAAAAGCATTTTAAAAATCCAAGACTGAGTCCCTAGAGTAGAAGCGGTGCGTTGGCACCAAAAACATCTTAATGAAGTTTATCAGGAATAGTAGATGTAAGAAGTCACCTAAAGTGTCTGGAGAAGGCTGGGGAGATGGTTTTATGGTTTTGGTACTGTTACTTCCCTCACAAAATAGAAAGAATAAAAACAAGAACAACAAAAAAAATCACCACCCTAATCAGTTAAACAGTCAAGGCTGTATGTATCAGCGATGATTTATGCACAACAACATTGCAATCTCGCAAAATAAATAATTTACGTCCTCCAAATCCTTTGCAAAACTGATTATTTGTTAGCCCCTTGTGAAATTATATTGATAAAAAGAAAACGAAATAGATAAACCAGAACTATTACATATAGGCACATCACTAATGGCCAGATTTATAATTTACGGCTTAAATATTCTGTTGTCAAATCTAGGTTTACTTATTCAGTCACATCCAAATAGTTGGGCTTTTTACTTTAAGAGGTTAGTTTATAATGGCACCTATTGAAAGACACACCTAAATACCTAAACCATATAGATTTCACTAGATACAATTTAGATATTTGTTTTAATTCAGTCCTCTGATTATTTTCTTGTTTATTACAACTTGCACCTATGCGGATGCATGAAACTCCTAGAAGATTTGGATACTATCTCATTTGTCATGTATCATCCACTTCTAAAGTAGATAAAAGTTGTTGTTTACCTTTCCCCCCCTCTCCTTTCTTCAGTAGCTTATGAGCTTTGCCGAACTTTAATCTTTCATCCTGAATTTTTCTATGCTAACATCAGCCTTCCCACACTTCTGAACAAAATAAAGAGCAGTCCATTCGATTTCCAGAAATATTTAGCTGTGGAGAGGAGAACAGTGGCTTATTTAAACACAGCGATTCAACAATATTTTTGAAAGGACTGTGGGGTGTCTTGGTGATTAGATTTACTTGAACTAAGCACAACACTGAAAAAAACCTAAAAAATAAATGAAACATCTTCCTTTTAAGCCCTTCTGGAAAACATTCTGGTTCTGCATAGAGAGGTGTAAGGGTTGATCATTTCTCCAAGCACTTTATTAGGCTTTCTGCTCCTTAGTCATATGTACAACATTTCATTATGTAGAACTGTTCTTATTTTTCCTGTGTTCCAAATATTGACTTGAGAAAGGAGGAGGAAGACCAACATACACAAGATGTAGAACTGAACTCCTTTTAAGTCTTCCTACAAAGAAAGAGTCTGTAAGTAGAGTCGGTGATCAGAACGGACTTCAGGCTACCTAGGTTTGGGCAGATTGTGTGCAAAACTCAGCAGACACACATGCTGAGCATGTCATGAAACGTCTAGGCTCCCAGAGGCTGGTCATGTACTCTTCTTTCAAGAATGCTGTCCGTGTTTTATGAAGTGCATTTTCTCCTCATTTGGAAGGCTTATTTCAACACCAAACTTTTCCTGAAGAAATAGCAAGTGGGAAGACAAACGAGAATTTAAGTTGGCATTACCTAAACCCTCATTTTCACTTATGTTCAAACTACTTTCCACTTTTTGTGCTGCATTTTGAAGTTGATAATCAACTACCTTCCAGGTTGAAGGAAGGTTTGACACAGTAAGAACATGAATCTTTGAGATATTACTTCATATGAAAAGTAAGTCAAAATAGGACAAAAAAATTTAAGTTGTAGAAGGTGCTGTGCAACTCCTGCTGCCTGTAAAGCAAGGAATAAATGAAAACAATCTCCAAAGTTTTCCAGTAAAAAAATTCCCAACTGAATGGAATGAGTGTGCACTGTGAACTCCTCTATACAAAGCAAGCAAGGTTTAAAAAGTGCTAAAATGACTTCTGCAAGAGTAAGTGACTGCAAACGGGTAAGAGAGAAAGAATTTGGAGAGGTAGAAAATGCAATGCTTCGTTTTATTTTGTGCTTATAGACTTCAGCACAAGCAAAACATCAAAATTCTTCCCTAAAAACAAGCTTTCTGCCTTTCATGTGGGTTGCACTGACAGCTGGGGTAAAAAGAGTTGTTTTAATTAAAACTCTACTCTCGGGAAGATGTTGTAGAACTCACATCTGTAGCTGGCCCAACTAATCTCCACTAAACAAACAGACAGGGTGTTTCAATACAGTCATCACTGTTGTGGAGTATTACAAAAAAAGCAATTTTTCTGGCATTTCTGAATATTCAGATTATAAAGGAATACTATTTCTAACAAAGCGACATCTAAAAATGTAAGGAAAAAACCAAAAACACCAAAATAAAAGCTGCCCTAACCAGCACATTCGATAAAGGCATTTTGAATTGCAGAGATAGAGTTTATTCATTGGTATCTCCTAAAACATTCCGTGCTAATCTGACTCATAGCAGCATCAGGTTTAATACACACAATAACAGAAAACAAAGTAGTCTTAAGACATTTCCTGAGAATAAATCAGCACTTAGACAAAAAGTGCCAGTGTTTCCAAAGCGAAAGCCAGCATTTAGTAAAGAAACCTGCAGTTTAGACTATAATGAGAGGGTTGTATTAAAAAGAAACCTGCATTATCTGTTAAGATTATGTAGAAGGAAAATTGGAAAATGATGGGTTAAAAATCACTCAGAGATCCCATCACTGGTATCAGATACTTCCACGTACTACAAGTTTCACAATAGCTGTTATGGCATAAAGAGTAAATCTCTTCTTCTCAGTCTTGAGCTACTGATATCCTTAGAATTTTGCTTTTCCACTACAGTTCAGCTAATAATTCTTATATTTTGAAATTATTTCATGCTGGACTTATAAGCAGTGTTTACATCACCTTGCACCCTCACAACAAAGAAAAAAAAATATAGATTTAAAATAAACTCTAATCTAAGGTATGATCCAATCTAAAGACTTACAAGCCACTTCACAACTAAGGGCCTTGATAAGAAACACTGACCAATGTAAAGAAATGGAGCAGTGCTGTGTGGACTGTACTTTTTGGGAAACCCAAGGATCTGTACGTGCACAACCTGATCACAGAATCCGAGCTTGAATGCAGGGAAACACCACCATGCAGTATCTTCAGGCTTTAAGACAGAAACCATCCGGCACAATACACAGACAAGAGAAGGCAGAGCACCAGAGAACATACCCTGACAGTATGGAAACACCACAGAACATTCAGCATTCAAACAGAAAAGCTTTTCTTTTTTAAAGCCCCATCTGTCCAAATAGCACCAATAGTGATGGAACAAAAGGTAAGAGTAAAGAGTAAAAGGTAGTTCAACCATGCTGAAATTCAACTCCTTGCAAGTTCTTTTTCAAGCTCAGAAATGAGGCACCATAACACACTATCTTTATCAAATACTTCTCTTGTATTGTACATCTGTTCCCTGCAGCAATTTATGCAGAATTTGGGAGGAACACGGATCCGAGTAATAGCATTCCTATCAATACAGTCTCTATTAGTGTAAAGCTCATTAGAGATAAGGCACACTGCAAACGATACCCAGTACTTAGAATTCCACACAAACACTTCATAAAACAGGGATGCTCAGGTTCCAGATTTGCAGTGGAAGCCTTTTTCATCTTTGGTTTAACAGTATATTTTCCTCTTGTGTTTACATAAGAATATTATAAGTTTTGAAAATTATTCAAGATTACTTATTGAAGGGTACAGTTACCTCCCAGTTTACCAGAAATGTGTTTCATAATATCTATCAAACTATGTTTTCTCTCCTCCAGTTTTGGAAGGGAAATGCTACAGTGAAAAAAAGACGAAAAAATCATCATAGAGTTCTATGTCTATGGCTTCAGTAGATAGCATTTTCTTTTATATATAAAAAAATCTTCCCAATAAAAGTATATCCTCACTCTAGGTATTTATGACCTCCAGCACAAATGGGAAATATGAAACATTGATATCTACTGCAGGCCTTTTAACCAAAGAACATGTTACAGACACCTAATAAAAAGATGACATCTAATTTTACACAGCAAGAGATAAAGTGGTTCTGAAAATCAATTCTTGTTTAATTCAGTTTGTCAGGAAAAGAACAAAAAAAAAAATCAGCTGTTTGTTACTTACATTTTCTTTTTCTTTAGTCTTATTTTATGTTACCATTAATTCTGCATTCCAGCTTTGGGAAGCTCCCATACTCAGTCACAAAGCCTTAAGTGTAGGAATTTAAGAAGATTGTTGCTTTGCAAACAAAGTACGGTAGGGAAATGAGAAATCCATGTACTGCTCTTCTGCCTTTCAGCCAAAATCCAAGAGTTTCCATTTTAAAATCTGTGGAAAGGATACTGATATCTTTCCAGCTTTTAACCAACTGAAAACAGTTGCTCCTGTCACCAAAATATTATCAACTCTTCCTCTGCGAGCACACTGTTGTGCACAATGCTTACCTATGGATTTTGATAAAAAGACACATGATCAACTCATTTTCTTTTACTATTTCATTATTATAAATAATAACAAAAGTAGATTTGGATGGGATGAGAAAAAAAACAAAAGCCATTGATTTTATAACTTGAATGCTCACCGATCCTAAAACATGTAAATGATAATAGCAATAGTTTTCCAAACAAGGGGGGAATATGTATACGTGTGTGTGTATATAAGTATTTTGTGTATGTATGTGTATTTTATGCTTGTATATCAATTTACGGTGTTTAAACGTGTTGTTCCTATGTCCTAGCCCAGGAAAATTCAAGGCAGGAGCACTGGGATAACCACGGAAAGAAAAAGATAAAAAGATTAAATGACAATTAACCATGATTAGACAAGAGGAGGGAGAGAAGGGGAGAGAAAAGATGAGAAAATGACATTAAAGACCAGACTTCATCCTGGAGCCTTTTCTTGCCAAACAAAGGAAAAAAGAGAGAGAGAAAAAATATCAGATTTTTAAAGCTGAAATCACAGCTGATGTCTCAGAATTGCTAAGGAGAGATACAGAAAATAAAGCTTTTAGTCATCCCTAGTATCTGGGCATCGCTACTTGGAATGTTGTTCTGAAGAAATATTATAGATCTATATTTTAATACAATATTTTGCTAAATTCATGGGCTTATAAACACATTTACTTTATGAATCCTCTTCTCAGCCTGTACATACTTGCAGCTCAGGCCCAGCTATTAGCTTCTTTGGGTACAAATTAAGAAATAACAGAGTCCTCACCACTCAGTAACTCACGTTGACTGTCAGACCCATCACTACCTAAGGAAAACTTGCCTATTGGTGTCTGACTCCACCTGATATTTCACAGAAGGCTCAGACCAACGCATTATCCAGTTACAGATCATTTCAGACACGAAGCACAGCACAGCATTACAGCTGCGAGGTTGTCTGCAACACAAGAAGTAGTAAACTGAGTGTAAACAGAAGGGAAAGCACGCTACCCTTCACATGGAGCACAATAAATCACAACCAAGTAGAAACGTATTTTTTATTTCATTGATTTCCAAAGTATTATCAAAGTTACATCCTCTTGATATAAAAATTGATCTGTTGCAACACAAGAGTTGCTTGTCCAGCCCCTCCCCTCATTAGTGATATGGGGAACCCACCATCTGTAGAGTATTGTTTTTTAAACTCTATTGAGACAAATGAGCACATTTTCATGCTGATGCCTACCTACCAAAATTTATCTTCTTTGTGACTATGCACATATGGTACGTTGGGAAAAATGGAGAGGCGTGATGGCCACAGAAAGAGGGCAGGATGACAGACAGTGAAATGCAAGACACTATTCGCTCATGCCTGTCCCATTTACAGCTCATTATGCTATCCCTGGGCTTTTATACCACCTATGTAAAATCAGTGCCTTTTGCAACGATGTGAGTTCATCCTGCACACACCTAGCCAAGAGACAACCATCAAAAAATAATAAAAAACACACCTTTGTGTTCACAAAGCTCTAGTTCCACAGCCATTAACGCCAGATCAGTGAGCAGTGATATAGATTTGATTTGGATTAGACATGAGAACGCAACCGCATTTTTCCCCCTCAAATTAGATGGGGCAGACAATACAGCTCCTGTGATAGCTTTATGCTCCACACGGGTTACATGACAGCTAGAGCAGCAGAGAAGACAGTCAGCCCAGCATAAAGCCTGACAAGAACACTAACTTGTCAAAATTCCCAGAAAACCCTTGAGTTAGCAGAAAGTGTTTGTACTGGATCAGCGCTTGCCATCATGTAGCTGCCACCTTCTGGATTAGAAGGACGTGGACTTGTTGGAACGGGGCCAGAGGAGGGTCACAAAGATGCTCTGAAGGACTGGAGCCCCTCTGCTATAAGGACAGGCTGAGAGAGTTGTGGGGATCAGCCTGGAGAAGAGAAGGCTCCGGGGAGACCTTAGAGACCCTTCCAGTCCCTAAAGGGGCTCCAGGAGAGATGGGGAGGGGCTCTTGATCAGGGAGGGGAGACGTAGGATAAGAGGTAACAGTTCTAAACAGAAAGAGGAGAGATTTAGACAAGATATTAAGAAGAAATTCTTTGATGGGACAGTGGCCCAGGTTGCCCACAGAAGCTGTGGCTGCCCCATCCACGGAAGGGTTCAAGGCCAGGTTGGTTGGGCTTGGAGCAACCTGGTGGGAGATATCCCTTCTCAGGACAGGGGCTTGGAATTAGATGGTCTTTAAGGTCCCTTCCAACCAAAACCATTCCATGCTTCCCTGTTTCTTAACAGGAGCCCTAAAGCCAGACCCAGCCTACTGCTGAACCACAGCCTCAGGGCAGTGAGCTGCATCTCACTCCACTTGTGAACCAGTTTGCTCAGACACCCAGTGACTCCAGCTCCTGCCCAGAGAGGCTGAGCCACACAGAAAGCAAAGGCTTCAAGGAATAGCACAAACTATCTTCTGTGGCTGTTAATTCCTGTTAAGGCCAAGCACACTGTGGGTAATTTCACAGGTAAAGAGAACGTACAATTATTTTACTACTTGGCTTTCCTGAGCCACAGCAACGTACCTAATTCACCCTGGAAGTTTAGCTGTGCAGAAACTGAGGCTAAGATGACAGTAAACAAATGAACATTTACGACACCTCTCAAAAAAGCTGTTCCTTTTCACTACAAAGACTCATAGCATGGCAAACTCACCTAAAAATAAAATACTCTTTCCCTTTTAAATGATATTACAGAAGCTACCACTCACCTTGAAAATGTCTTCTTGAAATTTCATAGGTTCGCATGTAAAGCTGTGAATAAGTTTATCTTGCCTGTACTAGAAAGAAGTGCTTTTCTTTTTTCCATAACACTTCATTTCAAAAGTACAAAATACTTTTCAAAGAGCAGGCGCACAGATCTCCTGAGGATTTTGATTATATTTCAGCACAGTAAATGGACTTTAACTCAGTGACAAAATACAGATAAGACCAAGTCCAAGACTCCGCTGTCCCACGACACTAGTTCATCACAAGCCTATGTTCCCATCCTTAAAATAAAACACAATTCACCTGAGAGCAATGGATTAAGGGAATACTGAGTAATTTCACAATGAGAAGCCAATTTGGTCTTTCCTAGCTGTGAAATTATTTTCTAATTTTTTGGGTGTTAACTTTTAAATTATTACAGAATTACATCACCACTAATATAGTACTATAACATTAAATTTAGAGTAAGCTTATTTTACACGCAGATACATGAATTGGGATCCCTGAGAAAGAGCAAGCATAAAGGCAAAGTAGTTTCTTAATAAAATAAATTTCCCAGTGGCCATCTTAAAGAATGTGATCCCAATTTGGAATCTGACTGGGTTTGGTTGGTTTGTTCTTTTTCCAAGCCCAGCTAACGGGCTCCCATTTATCTTGCCTCATTTCTATTATTTGGTACCAGTACTTTATTCCCTTGGCTTTAACAGTCCCCAAAGTCACAATCACTTCCTAATTAATCACTAAGTAATCTCAGCATTCCCTGAGATACTAACACCACGCAAGCTCCCAGAATTATAGATTCCCCCAGAATTTCTTCATAGTATCCACAAAACCTTTCCCAGCCCCATCATCCTTCAGGAGCTGCAGGTTTAATTCAGGTGTTGCCACACATCACTTTTGACAAGTGGCTCTTGAGGGTACATCCCCGGTCCCCTAAAAGGGCAGGTGGCATTTAACAGAGTAGGGAAAGGGTGGTCATGTTCCTAACGGTGATGTATCCCGTTCCAAACAGAGGGGGAAACCTTCAAAGAACGTCTTATACTGACTAATACTTACAAACAGTTCAAAGAAAGCAAATAGCAGCCGTGTTTTATAAAGGCAAACAAGCCCTGAGCAACAGTGATTTGCCCAAAGCAAGACCAAGAGAGCATGAGAACCTCAAACACAATTTAGTTTCTCAGCTTGAGAGGAACTGGGGTGGTGGAAACTCTTCAGTGAGCAGACTTTAACCATATGCATATTGTGAAACATCCAGCAGATATTGGGGTCCCTTTCTGTGATTTAACAGTGTAAAACGCTTCTTTCGGTACCATGTATCATCCTTTGCAGGGTGGGAATGATGAGGGAAGAAAGAAGTCTAATGTTTTTTACAAAATATGGGGCTACTGAAAATTTCCCAGGTAATTCTAAAGTGGTTGGACTTAACCTCAGAGTTATAGAAGTATTTCCACTAACACAATGTGCATGGCTTAATCTACGGTGGAGTTGATCTGGGCATGCAAGATTAATCCTGAAAACTGTCAGCCTTGTAATTTCTGTTTCTGATTCATTATTATTTTTCTCCTTTTTTTTTTTCCCAGTTGCTTGCTGTGTAGTTCCCGAATGTATGCAGCTGCTCTAGAGAGTGAGGGATTTGGGGATTTATGGATTTATTCATCCCGGATGCAAACCAGTTTTTGTAAACCAGACAAAAGCCCTAAAATAACCACTTTTCCCACCTCAGATTATGTTTTAGATTCGCTCTTCACAGTGATAGAAGTCCTTAAAACAAATATCCCAGAAGTTACTCTGCTGAAATTCTGGAGCAATAGCTCTAAGACATGCAAAGAGCTGCATTCAGCTCTATGAAGCAAGACTATTATCACTTACACACTTGGACAACTTAATTTCTCAACAAAAACAAAAGGTCAATAAAGTATTTTTTGAGTTTTACTTTGCAAAACCACACTACTGCAGCATTCACAACCACAAAGAATAATATTTATTTAGATTAACAACTGAGAAAAATGGGCATTTGAGAAGTATGAATACTCTAAAATAGATGTTTCTTGAGATGTTTCTTGTTTCTGCTGTATTGTTAGAAAGTAAACCAACCTAATACTCCATCAGCACAGCTAAGTTTTAAAACAAAACAAAACACCACCCCTTCCTATTGTTCCTTTGATTTTGAAAGGTAAGGAGCATTAATTCGAGCTCCTGAGTTTTGCTAAAGCAGAATCTGTGCCTTTTTGTAACAATCCGCAAGCCAATCACTTAAAAATATCCAGCTTCATTTCATCTGGCAGCTCAATGATTTCCACGTTGATAGTTCTCACTTTAAATACTTGGAATTCAGCAGCACCTCCATGCTCCTACTTACATATTCTATTCTTACTTTAACAAGCTTAACACAAAACACATTTAAGTCAAATTTAGAGGAGTCAGTTTTCAAGTCCAATTAAGTTTTAAGTGATCTGAAAGTCTGCACAATCTATTAAGTGGATCACGTAAGGAGAGCACGTTTTAATGAAGAGAATTCCCAAGCTTACCTTGGCTTGCAAAGCATGACAGATTTTAAAACATAACGTGGTCCTGCAAGCTTTACATATATTTAAAAAGAAAGTAATTCTAGCTTGTGTAATAAATCTCCAGTATTTAGTCTGCTTTGCTTTCAGAATACATAACCTCTGAAAACCTTCCTCACTGGATATGAAATGTTGAGTTATTTTTGATACTGCATGTTTTTACCGGCACGATCTCTATAATGGAAGAGATATCTCTCCTACAAATCCCAGAAGTTCTCAATCAACAAGAGCCAAGAGCTGCAAGTGGAAGAGGAAACCTCTGGGCTGGGTTGAGTTGGGATATCCACCATAGATCTTGGAGTAATCTACATTCTGAAGCCACCTCAAAGACTAAAGAAGGGAGATGGAGAAACCAAAGACTTCAGTGAATTCTGAAGAGTGACTGAAGGAAAACCAGCATGGAGCTGCAACACAGCAAAAGAGACTGAATAAAACTATCTTTATTTCTCCTTCTTTTCAAACTGACCAGGTTGTCAACTCTCCCATCCCCATCTCGAGCCATTAGACAGCCACAGTCAGAGAACATCAGCATTGATTTCTTAGAGGAGAAAGCCAGCCTCTGCTTTAATGCTGTGATTCTTAACGTAGATCCCTGTGAAATTGCTCTGATAGATTTTTTTTTTCAGATTATGGGATTTTATTCCTTGGAATTACCAAGCACCCCCCACCATCTACCTGTAGATCACATTTTTCCAGAGTTCACTGCCTATCAAAAATAAAAAGTGTTGAAAATTTGTATTCTAAACAAGCCAGTAAGAGACTGGAAATTTAGTTTATCTAGACACAGGTATTTTTCCACAAGAAGGACCATTTGCACATTGAAGCTATGAAGGGTACTGTAACTCCTTGGGAATAGTTCTAAATTATTTGACAAAAAAAGACAGCAATTAGTTGAGAACGTGTGCCTCATTGCTCCCTGAACCATTTCTACTAGTATACCTAAATCTTTGGTGTTTCTGTAATGCCCACCACAAGATCTGGAAGCAGGGAGATGTACTCAGGAACACTGCAACAGGGGTTCAAGTCACAGTGGAAGTTTTTCAGAACCCTTTTGCTGGTTGAGCCTCCATGTTCATGTAAACTGGTGCAATAACTAGTACAGGACATCACCAGCTAGAAGAACCAGTATAAAAATAAGGACAATTCCCAGTTAAGAGGTGATAACCACGAACAGGGGTGGTTTCCCCTTCAAATTCTACTGTTATCTCGAGGTAGTCTTTATATAAATCCGCAAAACCATAATGTCACCTTGTTTGCCACAAGGAAGGAGAAACAGATTGCTCTATACCTCACCTGCAAGCCCAGACACATCCACCTAAATTGTGGAAAAAAAACCCAAAAAACACATTCACAATAGTTCCTTGACAACAGGCCTAGGTTTGCTGTGTTGTAAACGTCAAGCCCTCATAAATAGGTTTTATATTAGAGATGTACAAATGATGCATTTTCCTGTTCAGGGCACCAATTGACCAGGAAGATACATGAAACAAAGATGACTTCAGTGGATGTGTAATGGAACTTGTAATAGTCAAAATGAAATTCCCACACATTACTTTTTGCTTTATCCGAGGTCTCACTTAATTCTCTGGTAACTGGGGACTTGGTTGGTTTGCTGGTTTTTGTTTGTTTGTTTTTTTCCAGAAAGCCTTTCAATCTTTTAAACTGGATGATAAATCCCAAGGGAACATTTCATTCAAAATAAAAATCTAAAGGCTGTCAAAAGGGAAACATTTTCTCAATAAGTATTTTGAAAAGAAAAGCCAAGCAGTTGCCAATTTACTTTTCTTCTTCCCTGTAAGCAACATCAGCTCATGGAATCAAATCAGTCCATAACAGGAACCTCACATTTCAACCAGATTAATATTCAGCTTTGCTCTTTATGCAAAGACCCTACAGTATTTCTTTGCTTTTTTAATTCAACCTGCGGACCTTGTTTAAAGCAGGGCACTGAAATCAGATGTCACCCTCAGACAGCGACGAACTCCTTGGCAAATATACCTTTCCACTTTACTTTCATGTTTTGATAAGCACTGAAACAGTTAATACTGCCTCAATTATCAGCTTCTTACATTAATCCTCAGTAGAATTCCATACACTCGAGGCAAAAACTCTGCCTTTAGCAACGTCTTTGTCCCTGGAGACCTTTTCCCCACTGCTTGACAATTAGCTTTTCCTTCTGAGAAGCAGCTTGCAACACAAAACAACAAGAGCTACCAAGAAGAGGAATACTTTGGGAATTCATTAGTAGTTTTTCTGCTCAGATAATATTTTTTAAGTTATTTGATGAACACGGATCTTCTTCAGGAATAATAAACCACCTCAGGAAGAGGTGAAGTGGTTTATTAGTCGACATACAAAATATGGAAAACTAATGGATATAAAGCAGATGGCTATACCACAAAGGCATATATTTAGTATTGTTTTAGCCATATCTCATCTCCACAAAGACATGGTGCCAAGTGGGCTGACATGAATCCGTTTGCTTGAAGAAGCAGCAACAAAAATAAAAGCAAAACAAAGAAAATTATTTGGAAATCGTTGCCTATTTAACTCCTTCTGCAAGTTTTAATTTTCAAAATCCCATTCCAGAGGTCAGAGCAATTTTCTTTTAGATGATTATCTTGAGATTAATTTACACAACGTAATTTAGACAAGAAAGTCTAAAGAAGATGAAAGGATTCAAAACCGAGTCGGCACGTGAAGAGTAACAAAAAGTTCAAAAAATACCAGCAAAACAGACCTGAGACACAATGTAAATTTGGATGAACAGATAAGCTAATTGATCAAGCTAAAATGGTAAGGAATAACACAATTATATCACTTCACATCCTGGTTAAGTCTAGATACTGTAATTATGTAGTCACAAAAGTTAAAGATTTGTGTCCAAAGGCTGCTTACAGACAACTTGGCAGACTCAGGGAGCTGAGGCCAGTGTACCGTAGTTACAGTAAGAGTCAGTGGCAGAAATATTGGATAAAGAAAACATAAATCTCACTGCTCAGCTAAAATTACTGTTCCTCTAGACATATTTCAGAAGGCTGTCAGCGTTCCGTAATCTACTTCTCTAATAGTTGTCTTAAGACAGTTAAAATTTCCTTAATTCTAAAAAAACCAAAATACAAACTAAGCAGCAAACAAGAATTTGTAGATAATGTGTATTACTAACTCAGCTATTTTACAGATCACCTAGCATCCAGTAGAAGTTTTCTGGAAAGTTAAGTTATAAACTGTTACTCAACCGAAGGTGTACTAGTGTGGTACACCCCAAACCCAGCCATTAACTGTTAGAGAAGGAACTGACTGATTTGAACCATCACCTACATGAAAATCATAGAATCATAGAATGGTTAGAGTTGGAAGGGACCTTAAAGATCATCAAGTTCCAACCCCCCTGCCATGGGCAGGGACACCTCTCCCTAGAGCAGGTTGCTCCAAGCCCCATCCAGCCGGGCCTTAAACACTTCCAGGGATGGGGCATCAACAGCTTCCCTGGGCAACCTGTTCCAGTGCCTCACCACCCTCACACCAAAGAACTTCTTCCTAAGATCTCATCTAAATCTCCCCTCTTCCAATTTAAAACCATTCCCCCTCGTCCTGTCACTAGACTTCCTGACCAAGAGTCCCTCCTCAGCTCTCCTGTAGCTCCCTTCAGATAAAATCTTGTTAATGTATTCATAATTAAGGACTACGCCACCCTGAAATAATTTTCAGCTGTTAAAAGCTTAAAGTCAATAAGAAAGAAAAAAAAAAAAAGTACTTGGTGAATAGGTCAGCTAAAATTGTAAGACTTTAGCAAACTAAGTACTGTTCAGATTTTCCTATTTACATTCCCACGTAGGTATCTACATCAGCTTTCGTCGATATCCATATGCATTTACTGCTGATAAGCAGTGTCTTATGGAAAACTCCATTAGTCCTGGACAAAGATCCAGCACCGCTCACCGGCTCGGTAATGTAAGGTCATTCTAATTACCTTCTCCACACTTTATTCTCCCCTCTGTGGCCTCAGTAGTCATGAAGACTCTTTGAAATGCTGATGCAGCATTATACTGATTTATTTTGTAATAGGCTATATGTAATACTAATCATGGGAGCTGCATATTGGATACTTGCTGGGGTGATCTTCTGGAATTATTCAGCTGCATACGATGAACAAGGCAGCCCCACACATTTGAGTGCTACATAAACAGCATTTCCTGCTACTAACAGCAGAGAAATTTATAAATAGTTTCTAGAGGGTCCAGCTGCTGGACTAGCTTGTTAAATAAATAAAAATCCATCGGCCTGTAATGACTGCAGGGGATTTATTCATGTTTCGGAGTGAAACTGAGGACCTCAGCACAGAACAAGTGCCAGGAGCTTTCCAGGAAAAGGCACTGCTTTGTACATCCCATCCCATGCTTTATACCCTGATTGGATAGAACTCTCCAGCCATTTGACACATAAAACCCCTTTCTAGAGGGTAAAGAGCATTCCACCAGATTAAGGCCATAAAAATATGCCCTACTTAAATAAAAAAGATTAAAAAAAAATAAAGGTGGTGGGTGGGGAGGAGGAATTACAGGCTGTTCTGCACATACTTGTTGGGATGCTCGAGGGAAAGCGCTGTCAGACCATCTGAAGAGATCAAAACCTCCTAATTTAACTCAACGCTGGGGCTAATGGCTGAGCGTTAGAAATCACAGCTAACACACTGTAGCATCATTCCCATAATTGCCACTCTAGGACAAAGGGTTTCCAGAAGGGAAGCAGCAATTAAAATGTATTTTTACCTCAGCAATCTGAAATAATAAAATAAATACAATTAAAAAAAAAAAGTTATTTTTTTTAAACTGTGGCAATCTTCATGTGCAGTGAATCAAAGGTCTTCTTCTCTCAACAACCCCTCCACCCTCCCCAGATTTGGTCCAAAATAGATGTCTGGGAAGGACACAACAGCAAATATGCCATCCTTGCCCCACTGCTTTTCCACCAGCCATTTTCATTTTGAGCCTTCCTGAGCTAGAAATGGATTGGTCTGTTTTTGGTGATCATTAACTCACAGTTTTAAGGCAAAGTTTCCTTTATACTAATCAGCACATAGTGATGGAAGCAGAAATTGATGTTAATTTCAACTCTTACAGTTAATATTGTGAATGTAACACGTTAGTGTCCCATTCAATTTTGCAGCCAGCAGTGGCTTTTACGGTGCAAGACGTAACACTCCTCACAACAAAGCCTTTTGAAAATTTCTACTGATTTACATGTTCCCATCTCCATTCTTATGGTAAGAGGAGGATAATATTTTATGCTAAACCAGAATGAGTTCATTTACAGTAGGAAATTACTTTCAAATATAAAGCTATGAGCAAGAACATTCAAAATATGACTTGGTATTTATTTACATACACAGTTTAGAAACCAGTGCTTTTTCCTCTGGATGTCTCTCTGTTAAAACTCTAGTCCCTAACAAAAAATTTAATTATTTATTTTAATTTGCTACTGAGAAGCTCTGTGGCAGCTTAATTCCATCTTATTTTGAGATGTAAGATCAAGTGCATTGTATCTCAGAGTCACAGAGTTGTTTTGGCTGGAAGAGACCTTTAAGATCCAACCACTAACTCAACACTGCCAAGTTACCACTAACCCATGTCCCTCAGCACCACCTCTGCCCGACTTTTAAATACCTCCAGGGTTGATGACTCCACCACTGCCCTGGACAGCCTCTTCCAAAGCTTGATAACCCTTTCGTTGAAGATTTTTTTCCCTAATATCCATCCTAAATCTCCCCCAGTGCAACCAGAGGCCGTTTCCCCTTGTCCTATCGCCTGTTCCTTGGGAGAAGAGACCGACCCTTGCACGAGTTTATTTGACACAGATTTTCTTGTGATGGAGCAGCTCATTTCCCCCTAATCAGGGAAAGGTTCCCTTGCCAGGAGCGTGACCTGCAGCTCCTCTTTAGTCAGGACCCAGGCACCATCCCCCAGAGACACTTGAAAACCTCCTCGTCTCCTGTGTGACCAGAAGGCCAGCTGTAATAAAGCTCTGGACAACCCTCTTAAGCAGGACACTTGTACGTAATGAGGGGGCTGGCATCCAGCCCAAGCCACATGCAGAAGGCCAGTTGCACGACTAATTAAACATGCATATTCAGCACAACATCAGAAGCTACAGAAGTTCTTCAGCAGTGGACTGTTTTGCTTAAAGAGTGGACCTATTTTCAGCCAAATAAAAAGTAAAAAGGCCCAACAAAAGAATGACCTGGAAGAAGAATTCATCTAGTGTCTCATTCACTCCCTGTCTATTTGGGAGCATTTCAGTTAAAAGAAAAAAAAAAATAAAATAGAGAGGCAAAGAACAGCCTGTGGGTTGAGATATCTGATTTAGACTTCAGGCTGTAGATGGTTATTACCTACACCTGCAAACCTTTTAAGTTACTGATCATACAAAAACACATGCTGTGATTGATGTGTACAAATGCACTATTGGTAAACATTATCTCCCTTTCTATAACTATCACACACCAAAGTCTATTTTCATATATATAAATACACATAAAGAAGTACTCTTTATACAAGTCACATGCAGCCCTCAATGTTTAGTGTACCTCTGCTAGAGTTTAACTGAAGGCAGTAGGAAAACATCAGCTAAATATTTGATTCCCATTAAAATATGAACTCAATTAAATTCTCCTAAGACTGATAACACTTTATTCTCAAATGAGAATATCTAAGTCTGCTCTGATAAGCTTGAACACTCACTATCCCATTAAATTCCAGGCAGCAAATGAGCAACTTTTTGAAGGAAACTATACCAGCGGCTAAAATAATCAAGGTATACATGAAAGTGATAAAACAGAGGAGAGTAAGACAGAAAAGATATTACTACAATTCTGATATTTAGGCCAACTGATCTTCTAAGAATATCTTTTATGCTTTCATTTTCTTTGATCTGCCAACACCAGCTTTTTGTTTGTTCTTCCAGTTTAATGTGTTCTGTGCTAGCTGAAGAGCTTTTAGTTATGACCCTCATTTGTGAAAGTTACCCTTGAAAGCACGTCTCCCAGACTATCATCATCAGTTTGATTCCATGCTAGCGATGCTTCTTTTATGCAAAAAAAATAGAAAAACTAAAAAAAAAAAGCTAAAAACCCCCAAAACCACATGCATCACATGCTTATCTCAAAGCTCATCTGGTTGAATCGCATGACAGGCTCTTTCCCAGTTATCCCTCTACACAAGTCTCATCTACGTGAATTGGAGTACACTAATTATTTTACATCTGAGAGTAAAATAAAAGCCATGTCTCCAAAATGACTTAATTTACCATAATCTAGGAAGTTTGTATTTAAATAAAACAGAGTTCCTTTTCAGGTCCTGGGTTTCTGCTCTCTGGGTCTACCTGCAACAAGAGGCTTTTGAATTGTCCGAGTGCCATAAATAGACGGGGTATTCCTAAAGACAGAGAGAAGCAGCATTCCACAGAAAAACTAATGGTTTATCCAGATTCCTAACAGTTTATAGAAGTAATGATAAAGTGAGAAGCACATTTGTGTCAACACCTCAATTTATGTAAGCGTTAGCTCTTCATATACAACAATCTTTGGAACTTACTGTCACTCAGATCTGTACTATTGAAAAAATGAAAACAAAAAGGAACATGTATTTTTTTCCCTCTGATTCAGGGTGAGCTGAAGATGTGGAAAAGTCTTTCCCCATCCCACCAAAGATAACCTACTAGAGAATGGAAAGCCCAAACCAACCACATAAAAAGAAGTGTCTAAAAAAAATAACTATGCATATAGAAATAAGAACCATCATCAAGGTCAGGATAGTTAGGGTTTCAGAACACAGAAGTTATAAGAAGAAACAATAAGTTTGATTAATTTTACCAGCGTAATGGGCCAGTGGTGGATGATGACTCCAGTGTCAGTTTTATCTTAGCATGGTTTTCTTTCCAAGGAATATAGTAAATTTATGTAAAACTTTTTTTTTAATATTATACTCCCACTGATCAAACTTGCAAGATGGCATCTATACCCACTTATTTTTAGAGACTTGAATTTCAAATATAATCTATTGCTCTCCCTTCTGGTTTGAATATAAGCCCCCTAATTAAATTAAATCAAACTATTTACAGTATTGCCTAACATGCTGAAAATGCAATATCTAATCAGTCTTCTCCAGTGAAATGAGCATGCAGCCTCTAAAGAGACGGTCAGATAATAGGCTCCCTGCTGTTCTTGATCTCCTTCAAGTCCTACAGCATTTCTACACAGGAAAGAAATACACAGAAAACACAAATAATAAGTTATCCCCAGTCAGGGGATCCATCCTCAGAGGGATCTCCTTAAACAACATGGATTAGAGCAGCTGAGTTTTGGGATAATCTATGCTTTAGCTCTACTACCAACCGGGGAAAGAAGAAGGGGACAGAATTGTTTCACTATGTCTTATTTTGGTCTATGCAGAAAGCATTCTTGAGACATCACCTAAAATATTTATGCATAATAGTGTGGTTTTGTTGTGTGTTGTTTTTATTTAATAAAATTCTTTACCAATAGTGAAGCAAACACATTTCAGGATCACATTTAGGAAAGTGATGCAGTCTTTTTTTTTCTTTTTTTTTTTTTTTTTTAAATCCAAGCAATAGAACTGCAAGTGATTAAGGAGGAAGTGTATCTTCCCATCCAAGACCCAATCTCATCTCCCGAGGAACTCCTGCAAACCTTTAAAATTCATCTGACTATGTTAGAACTAAATATCATCTCTACATCTAGTGGGTGTTTTCTTCTTTGACATTTCTTCGCTGCTCAGTTGAGAGGCAAGTGATGTATCTTGACTCAATAACATCATACTGCATGGGGACAAGTATATCGTCCAGTTAAAACCAAAGCTGGGATTCAAGGAAGAAAAAAAATAAAAATAGTTTACCATGAAGCTCTAAAACTAAAGTCTAACGCTTCCTATTGATTTTACCCACAACTCAAGTCCCAGGTTTGTGGGTTTTTTCTTCCGTAAGAGACTCAACTGCTTGAGCAAACACAGTCATAGCAGGATTTTGTGTTTCCATCCAATTCCAGTATCATTTCAACAGTTCCAAAGAAAAACCTCAACATCCTCAGCACATTTAAAAAGAGAGAAGTACCATGTGATGTACAAAGACCCTTTTCCCCCACTCCATATGGGCCACACAGGCATCAGGAAGCAGGTTCATACAAGTTTGAGATGATCAGAAGAAATGTAGTTTGCGTTTATGAAAATATTTATACAGAATCCTTCAGAAGTCCTCTGCTGCTTCCAAGTACAAAGACCACTCGTGATAAATGAAAGAAGTCTAAAAAACCACAAAAAAACCCCAACCCAAATCAAGCCAATTCCTATAAAGGGAAATTGACACAGAAAGGTGACGGATTGTTTCTTAAGATGCCACATACTACATCAACCCAAGACTTTCCTGTTGCAAATTGAAGCTGATTTTTACCCCCACAGACCACTGACTCTTCCTTTACTTAAAGGACTAGTGGTACAACATCAGTGTCAGTTCATATATACACCAGAATTGCTCTAGGTAAATCGATTTAAGAATACCGAGTATAGTTCTTCATCAAATGTTTAATTTTGTTTTCATCTCAATTCATCGTATCATGATTTGAGGTGGTGGAAATTAATGAAATTATTTTTGATCACTTGCAGGTAGAGATGAGTTTAGAGAAGAGGCAGAGACTTAATGCCAGGTTCAAAGCCAAATAAGCAGAAGTGGTGTCAATACTGTCTTGTAATGACACCGACTGTTACAGACCCCTCCAAGCACTGCAGGGCTTACACTTCTGATCTTGACCTGACACTGCCCCAAGCTGACATGTCCCGAGGCCAGAAATGCCCCCCGGCAGCATCACACGCTGCTTCTCCCTACGGGACTGCCCATCTCCCTCCAACAATCTTCCTTCAAGCCTAACAAAAGCTGAAGCCTAACTGGAAGGTAAAAAAAAGACAGAAGCTTCCCAAATCAACCCCTTGGTGATCAACACAGCAGCTGGTATGCATTTGCTTTAATATTCAGTCACGCACAGGTATGTGTTTAAAATCCATTTACGAAGCATATAAAGTCTTAACATGCAGAGTAATTTCCCATGACTTTGTTTTGCATGGACATTGCTACCAAGAACAGTATTTTCTTGAGAGACAATGAAGACTTGTAAATGATTGCTGATGACACGTGTACAATGTTATTTTTCACCCTGGCTGTAAAATATCAAATGCAATAACTTGGAAACAGCTTCTCATGAACCAGTTTTGTATCATCATTTAGTCTTTCAGAACACTGACACTCCTTCTTCTTTCCAGATTTGCTGTTATCCATTAAAACACAGTAAACCTTCTTGTAAAGGTAGAGTAAATCTTCCATTGCTAAGAACTTCAGAAAGTTGCTCCATCAACACAGTTATGGCATCCAGTGAAAGCACTGAAAATTACAGCCAACTGAAGAGAAAGCCCTCAGTCCAATTTGGTTTCTCTTTTTGTCCAGAACATGTAATTATCTTTCACAAGACCAACCTGATCCACTGATAGAACTTCTAACACTTCAGCATCAGTCATAGCTGCAGCCATGGTGGCTTTCCAAAAACACATGACAATTAAATGTCAGACTGATAATAAACATAAAAAAATATATATAAAGGAGAAAAGAAGGTATTAACAAATAACCACTTACTGCTACTTCTTCTCTGGAGGATCTACGTTCTCAGGGAAAGCGTGAAGTTAAGAATCCAAAGTTATTGCCTGTTAAGAAGCCAAAACAATATGAATACATTAATTTAATACAGGAAGACTTCAAATTGCAACAGCTGATAAAAGTCTTTTCATACCGTGAATAAGAAATATACCCACAGTAAGGTCTCTGGGGTTTTGTTCTGGTGGTGGGGTTTTTTTCCCCCGTGAATTAAGAATCACAAAGGCAGGACAAGTGGAAATTAAATCTTAACAGAGACACTGTCACAGAATGAGCTAAGAAACACTGCCTTGGGACCATAGGAAAAAAAAAATACTCAGAACGTGCACAAATAAAAACCTAATAAAATGAAAAATAAGCTCTTAACTCATTCAAGTACTTCCGTGGTAGACAAGTTATTACAATAAAAACACATTCCTTTTATTACTGGCAAATTAAAATTCCAGGATTAGGACCAAACAATAAAGACAAGGATTGGACTTCTTAAAACATTGAAACCCAGGTGGTGGCATCTCCAGTTTTTCTTTAAGTCTAATAGAATAAGTGATAATGGATCTGAGAAAAAACATAGATCTGATCGCATTGCCAACATCCATTTCCATATGTAAAATCAACAACTAAATAGCACCAAGACAGGTTCTCTTACTATGTTACAGTTACTGTGTTTTAGTTCAGGTTTTTGTATTGTTACACCAGAAAAAAAATATTCAAAAAAACAAGACAAAAAGTATTTTCAATCGTTTGCTTCTCTTACAGCTAATCCTACTTGGGTTTCCCCTTCCTTACACAGAAATACTGATTTCTAGTAACTGAAATAGCAAACTTGGATTGTATTACACATCAACAAAGCCAGGTCTTCAGGATTCACAAAACCCGTTAAGCCCACAAGTATCTGTACATAAAGCATCTCTGAATTCTTAGCGTGACTCCTTAGATGCTACAATAGCATGAAAAATCCACATCCATTTGCCCTCAGCTATTGAAACCCTAACATTATTTTTGTTTATATTGATTCTATTAAAGTTATTCTGGACTAAAAGCAGCTTCCAAAATAAATATGTATTTACACTTATTAAATCCTCTTAGTTTAAAATATTGTTCCGTGCAAATTCTAGGATTACTTAAGTAGATTATTTAAGTAGAATGATGTTCTATTTTAAACTCTACCAGCATGTTACAGACTTAATATAATGGGAAAGCTGAGACTTAAGACACAAGGCAAGGGCTCGTTATCTTGCTGCAGGAACACTCTTATTTGCAGGTTTATCAACAACATAATCGAGATATTAATTTGTATTTCATCTGGCATCCAGAACAAAACAGGGCGGGGAACAAAAGTACATTCATAGAATCACAGAATGGTTAGAGTTGGAAGGGACCTTAAAGATCATCAAGTTCCAACCCCCCTGCCATGGGCAGGGACACCTCTCCCTAGAGCAGGTTGCTCCAAGCCTCATCCAGCCTGGCCTTAAACACTTCCAGGGATGGGGCATCAACAACTTCCCTGGGCAACCTGTTCCAGTGCCTCACCACCCTCACAGCAAAGAGCTTCTTCCTAAGATCTCATCTAAATCTCCCCTCTTCCAATTTAAAACCATTACCCCTCGTCCTGTCACTAGACTTCCTGACCAAGAGTCCCTCCCCAGCTCTCCTGGAGCTCCCTTCAGATCCTGGAAGGCTGCTCTCAGGTCTCCCCGGAGCCTTCTCTTCTCCAGGCTGAACAGTCCCAGCTCTCTCAGCCTGTCCTCACAGCAGAGGTGCTCCATCCCTCTGATCATCTTGGTGGCCCTGCGCTGGACCTGTTCCAACAATTCCATATCCTTTCTATGTTGAGGACTCCAGAACAGAACACTATACCAGTAGAGCTTTGGATAAAAAACTACAACCAAGTTTAGACATGTAGAACTGTGGGCAAGTGCCAGGATAACTGCATGATATGAAGTAATAAAGTCATAAATTGATCAGCTATAAAGCAAGGAAATTAAATCCTGTATTTTCCTTTAACATATTTTCCACTACGAGGAAAATCTAGAAACAGCTTCCCAAGTGAAAGCCCATTTCACATGCAAGAATTATGAGGCAGTCTCCTAAAACATAGGAGAAGCTAAGTTGTATTTTCTTGTGTAAACTGAAAAAACATGTCATATACAGTGTTTTTTCCAGGATTACTCAGTAATATTCATTCAAATCACGTAACAGATAATGACCGAGCAAATCTATAAACAGGAGATCTTTAAATTAAAATGGGAGATGTTCTGGTACAGGCTGAGATGAATGAATGCAAGATAAACTCTGTCTCTCAAAGTTTAGGTGTTTATTTTCTGTTTCGGGGGTTTCTTAGTGTTTTTATCTTCTCATTTAACAGAGCTAACTATTGTTGTGAATCAAAAACCAGACTTAATTCAACATATGAATTAACAAAGAATAGCCTTAGTTCTTTATAATAATGACATTATCTGTAAAAGAATTCTTTGGTTTCTCTCAAGTCTCCCACTTCCATTGGAGTTACACATATATTTATATACACATTTTAATTAGCAAGTCTTTACTAACAAACGAGAACAATAAAGCCTGGAAACTGTGCATGACCCACTGGTAAAATAACGTTTACAGATTTTAATTAAGTTTGTTATTCTACTTAAACCTTGGTTTCCAAACAAAAGCTTTCTGCTTGAATAGGAGCAGGGTGCTAAGCAGAGGTTAGAAGACATGCTGGGAAATTAAATACTTTGCAGCACCTGGTAAACATCACTTTATTGCCTTGAACAGGAGTCTCAATAAGCTGCCTTGAGATGATGCTTATCCCAGAAAAGATGCCCGACTTTAATCTCAGAAGCCAACTTGTTCATAGAGTCATAAAATGGTCAGAGTTGGAAGGGACCTTCAAGATCACCCAGTTCCAACCCCCCTGCCATGGGCAGGGACACCTCCCACCACACCAGGTTGCTGCAAGCCCCATCCAGCCTGGCCTTGAACCCCTCCAGGGATGGGGCAGCCACAGCTTCTCTGGGCAACCTGTTCCAGTGCTTCAACACCCTCACACCAGAGAATTTCTTCCTAATACCCAATCTAAATCTCCTCTCTTCCAATTTAAAACCACTACTCCTTTTCCTGTCACTCCATTTCCTGACCAAGAGTCCCTCTCCAGCTCTCCCGGAGCTCCCTTGATGTTGATACGCCTGAAGGATTATTGAATAGAAACTGATGTTAAACGAAGTTTAAGAACTGTATCCAACAGAGTAGGATTAATAACCACTGGCATGACTAATCAAGATATTGAGAAGATTCTCCATCCATCTAGACCTTACATCAAGACGAGATCTTTTCACAAAGACAAGCTTCAATTCAGTCTCTGAGCCAGGATCTGGTGGAGGGTGTCACTCCAGGTCCTCTGTTCTGATGACCACATTGGCCATTTTGTCATTAATTATCTCACCTCTGCCACATAATGACAAGTGTCACCTCATGACAGTTCTGTCTAGAGCTGTTAAAATAAAAAAATCCCCACTCCCAAACCCCACAACTCCTCACCTGCAATTCATCAGTTCTACACCAAGGGCAGCAGTGAATGAACAAGTGGACATTTTTTAAGACACTTCATCTTTACACCACTGAGCAGAGGCCCAAATTCTTACCTAGCATATGAAAAAAAACCATTTAGGAACCAGAGGAGCAAATTCTAAGCTGCTTTCCCATAAAGTGGAGAAAATGAGTGGATCTGCAAATAGATTATAGGACCATAGGCTATACCAATTTTTACATTCCATATGCACAATTAAGAAATGCATTGGAAATTAAAAGTACCTAGATCACTCTTGTAAGCTCTTTTCTAAGCTGCTCTGTTTCAAAGATAGGTGGATCGTAAGGCTGTAAAGTTATTTTTGTTTTTGCTACCCCACAGTAACTGCTAGTTCTTCCCTGTCTTGACTGCAAATATCACATTTTTCTTTCCCCCTTTAGGAACAAAACCAATGGAATGGTAAACTCAAAAAGGCTTGTTGCTAGGCCTAGGATATCTAATCAAAAAGTCTGTGAAAGTAGAAATGCTTCATTGACTTCATTGTTTGAATTATTTTCCAGAAGTTCTTTCTGTTTAAAGAAAAGAGATAGTCATCACTGCATTTCATTCTTTGGGTGTTTTTGTTTTGTTTTATTAAATAAGCAGCTGTGGGTGGGTGATTTTCTTTTTAGTCAGCTGACAGGCAAGGTAAAAACATAAGCAAAAAAAGATGTATACAAAGTCACCATGTAGGAAAAACTTAAGAACAAAGCAAAACATTTAAATTAAGAGCTAAAATTTGTTCTTTTTATACCAAAAGCCACACAGCACACATCCTACAGTGCCACAAATCTGCATATCTGAACACAATAACTCACTAGCAGTCATAAGATCAACAAGTAAATTGAAGTTCACATGCAACTGCGTAAGTTTTCTCAAAAAAACTGAAAATAAGATATCCTCAGTTCAAATAACAAAATGAAAACACAAAATATTAGGGGATGAGCTGTAAGGATTTACTCCCAATTTCCAATTTTTTCCAAATTTGGAGGGCCATACCCTCCAAAAAGAATTGTTCTCCACAACTGAGCCTGATGAAACCTATGTGAATATTGCAAGTCTGTCTGCTCTGAAGAAAGAAGGTGGAGACTGGGTATTCCAAAGCAGTTATTAATCACCATATCTAGTTATTAATGAGCTACATTCACTCTTTTTGAACCTTTGTATTACAAATTACTCACACACATTCGTGTGGAATGCAAAGACCTGTAACTTGCTGGTAAAGATGCAGCAAGCTGGGATTTACTGGTGAGCCAAATAGAGCTGATGGCCCTGCTCTAAGTGAGACAGATTTGTAAGGGACTGAAGCCATGTTTATTTATTTTAATTAAGTTGTCAAGCTATTTCCTGGACAGAAACCAACAGAAAATGAGAACTTCAACCGAAAGACTGAGCCCACCCATGAGATTTGGGCAGAATGAAGAGAACTGGCCCAACCCCTTGGCTGCACCTTGCCCGAAAGGGAATGCAGGAACCCTGGAGATAAGAGATGAGGGAGACTTTTGTTGGAACTTCAGCCTGACTATATCAAAACCATTTCTTGATTTGTACTTTTTTTTATTATAGCCTTAGTGGCAAAGCTTGTCTGGACTATCGGTGTGCTGGGTACAAGAAAAACCAGAGCAGCAAGATGTGTCTACCAGAAACCATCAAGGGATGACACGGCTTCAGATGCCGAGGTGCCCACATCATGTTCTGACAGACTTCAAAAATGTTAAAAAAGGGCTTTAAGAGCAAAGAGTTAAACACAGAACAATCAATTCCTTCCTTCATGTCTGCTGCTAGCAGGAGCTCCCAGCAGGCAGCTCACAGGGTTGTTGGTCAAAAGGCATTGAGTTACTTAGCACATAGTTCAAGATGAACTTGTGGCTATAAAAACGTACACACAAAATCATACACAATAAGAATAAGTACATTCACATCAATTCAAAGTTTCAGTGGTCAATTAAATGACTGAATAAAAGCTTAAGGAGGTACTTATTACTTGCAGGAGATCTCTTTCGTGACAACTGTATGAACACACTTATGAACAACAGCAAAAAACCAAGAATAATATGCTGCTCTAAGAAACAACTTAAGGAAAAAGTAAACCTTAAAGCAGTAATGAAAGCATACAAGAATCCACAGAAGCGTTCTGTAGAAATCAGGTTTTATGTAGTGAATCATAAAGAGATTAAACTATTTTTATTATAGTTTATCACATTTACAGGAGCAAAGATACATCCCTACATGATGGGGCACTGAAAGGGAAACTTCACTATTTCTGACTCAATACAGGCCCCATTTGTGCTTCAGTTGCATTTTACACCTCGTTTAATACGCTCCCTTTTTCACTATTATTTCATTCACAAAATCTCAAACATTGGGACAGCAAGAAGCTGAACTGACCAGGTAAAAAATCTTGTATATTTTTGAAAGTGTGCATGGCAGTAAAGTGAAACAACTAAATATGAGCAGACAAAACCCAAGAAAATATCACAGATGTATTTCATTTAGTACAACACAAGTATATTTCTTATTTTTCCCAGGTTTTCACATTTCTACCAGTACCCCATCCCCAGAGGGGGAGAAGGGCCCTCAGAGAACAGCAAAACTTCAAGGACCATAAATGAAAGGAACTTACTCACTCCTAAAGCAAGCAGCCATTACAGCACAATAGATGTGTTAAAAAAAACCCACCACTACTTTAAAGCTTTTTTTTTAAAAAGTATTAATGATTAAATAAATAATACTTCTGAAAAAAGTTTCTACTGTATAGGTCAGAGATCTATAGTGTGTCATTTAAAATAGGGTTAAAGAAGCAGCACTATGGTTAGTGATAATTAGCAGGAAATGGGAGTGAGAAGAAGAAGAAGAAAGTTCATCTTTTAAAAGCATCAAAAAAGAACATATAAAGAAATTTCCTCTTTCACTTCTTACGCAGCTGACATTTCCAAAAGTGTCCCTATGCCTTTAGAAAGTTGATTTAAAAAAAATATAAAAAAACTAAAGAGTCTGAAACAAATTGTCTTATAAAGGACTAATTGGTGTGACCCAACTTTCTATGGCTGCCAGTTGTTTTCTTAATAACTCTGAAAAAATCATAGCCATAATGGTGAATTGATATTTACTCTGATTTTGTCACTGAAGTTGCCTTTAAAGAAAAAAATAAAATCCTGTTTACTGTTAACTTTCTAATTCACAGTTCCTCAGGTGTTTCCTGTATTTCAACTTCCCTCCCACCAGGCACATGGTTGTTGACCAAACAGTTTCCACCAGACTGTGGTGGAAGTTTCTTCTGCAGCTTCCCTATGGATACCCAAGTTAAAAAAACAAAACCAACACCCCAACAACTGGTTTCCTGCAAGCTCTTACACAGATGTCTTCATTTAGTCTTGACTATGCTTTAAAACACTTTGAACTTGATCCTTAAAATTTCATACTTAAGTGAATTATAAGCGAGTCACAGGAGAAAAAAAACTGTGTGTTTTTTAGTGGTTTGCTAGTAATTAGAGAAACGACCTTTAGAAGGGAACTGGCAAATTATTTACTTCTTCCTTTCTTCTTACCTTAACAAACTCTCCTTGAGAGATACTTAATGAGAACAGAACAAGATCAGAGAACGAGATACGACACGGGGAAACAGCACTAGAAAGTGACACAGAGAGGAACAGGAAAGAGAGTCGGAAGCAAAAATGAAAGATGACCCAAGAACATGCACAAGAAGGAAAGCATCAAAAAAATAATAAATAAGAGAAAATTAAAGAAATACAGAGGAAACAAAAAGGTCAGAAAAAGGACAGAAAACCAACTAAACTAGACTTCAGCTGGGAAGAACAACAAATGTGGCCAGGCAGGGTGTGATGCGGAGCAAGACTAAAAGGCAGCATGCTAGGAGCAGGGCTGGAAGCAGCAAGCCGTAGCAGCAAGGCTCCTCACGCCTCATCTGCTTGTTAAGGCTCAGAGTCGGCTACACCAGGAGAGGGGAACAGTTCTACAGAGCCGGGAAGTATTCCTGTAAAATCACCTGTTCCCAGCTTGGACTATTAATTTAGAAGAACTGCACAGAGTAGCTGAACACAAGCTGTAGAAACGTGGCCTTTCACCCCCAGCTCCTGCAGCAGGGCCTGCGGGTGATCTACCTCTGGTAGCTCTTGTTTACAGATACCTTCCTTTTCCTTAGATATTCCTTAGTTGACTAGAGTGGGCTTGCAAACAGTTAGCAGACTACAGAAGAAATCAGGACAAGTCACAGCACCTCATGTGCCATCCCAGTGTGGATCTCCATCACCTGCATCATACTGAGCACAACTGAGGTGCTCCTAAAACTGCTCCTGTTCTGGTTACACCTCCCTTGCCAGCACACTCATCCTTCTGCTCAGATCTCCCATAGTTTCAATAGGCAACACCTTCCCCTCTGGACACGGGCTAAAATGAGAATGCAAACCTTCCCCTAGGAATTTTACACCAAATTCTACAAAAAGCAAAAGGTGGGACTACTTACCTCGCTCCAATTAGCTCCTCAGAACACCAGCTCCTCTTTTCATGCAGGGTGTAAGACTGTTTTCAAGCAAACAGGTTTATCACTCAGATCTAGTTCCAGAATCAGCCAGGCTCTCCTTGATCTTCTGCCCCACACACTGCCATGCCATCCTCAGGGCCCACAACCCTGTTGGTTTTTATAGACTTCACTGGAAGAGCAGCAAGGCTCACCAAGGTTTTGTTTCATTAAGCCACAAACACCTACTCTTACAGCTTTTTTTCATTAACAGAGCATGGCACTATCTACATCTTCCTTTCAACCCTTTTCCCAAGTTTCTCTTGTTTTTCTTCTCTGCTACTGCAGTTTTTGCTACCTTTTGCAGCCATCTCCACAAATAATCAACAATCTGTAACTACACCATCCATTCTTCTACGGAAGGCTAGCACTTAGCCTCACTAGCTTTCAAAATACAGTAGATGCTATTTAAAAAAAAAACAACACAAAGCTCTAAAAAAAACCCCTCAAACTTACTCTCCCAATTAATAAGGAGAACAAACCCCAAAAATGTTGTGCTCTCCACAGAACAAGCCCTCAGTGACCTCCCGAGGAGCCGCTCTTCATCACCAGGTGGGCTCCATCAGGCCTAACAGGTATCACCTGCTTTCTCCCCACACCACCTGCTCAGGTGCCACCAGTTTGAGACACATGGAAAAGACCTCACCCCACCCAGAAATTAAACCAAGACTTCATGCTAGATTTGCTTTGCCTGGCCTTGCAATAGGAAAAGCTGTTGCTACAGTTATAACAAGCATTTTAATATTTTGAGCCTGTTTTCTGTAGCAGTATTAGGGTTTTCCTGATGTCCTGAAAAAGGGACTTTTAGAGGGATCAGCTGCAGAGGTACTGCAGAGGTAGATCAGGCTGCTACTAGATGACACTTTTTGCTCTGATGTCCCACTGACTGTAAATCATCAGCAATATTCCACATCTTTGACAAAACTTCCACTTTTTTTTCTCCTTTATTATTTTTTTTCTTCTAACACCTTTTAGTTACTTTCTAAATTCTCTTCCCATCATCTTTGAAATAAGAAATGAGAAATATATACATGAAATATATATTTAAGAAAAATATATATATATAAGAAACAATAAATGTATATAGGTACATTTAAATCACTGCTCTCCTCATGATTCTTTTAGTTTTAGCAACCCTTCTTTCACCTGGGTATTTACACTGTCAAGCTCTTAGTATCTTGTTATCCAGCCGGCAGGAGCCCTGGTCTTCACCAGAGTGCAATAGCAGCAGAATTATAATAATAAATAGTTATGTGCTATCTCTTTTCTGCAGTTATTTAACACAATTATTACCAGAGTAATGCCATTACATGTCTATCTCCAGATGCTTTTCCGAGAAAATGGAAACAATAACGTGAAGCACGGCCTGGAGTTAAACAAAGGGAAAATATATCGTTGGGAAGGAGTTAGGGTAATGGCAGGGAAAGGTGCAGCCCAGCTCATCACCCACATTAGAAAGATAATTTATTCCACTTTAGATGTAGGAAAGTTGCGGTTTCAGACAATTACTGGTGTCACCGATGGGGGAATTAGGAGAACCCTGGTGTAGAAACACTAAGGAAAGCTGCTGATGATGTGGGGCTTGAGTTGGTTTACATTATTCATGCAGAGAACTCCCTCAAAGAAGAATACGTATTTGTTCCTGTAAACATGCTACACACTTGTAAATTACAGCAACTGACTGGTTTCTGTTCATCTTTTCCCCAAATAAAATTCAACTTTGGAAACAACTGAAACCAATACACTTTTAACTCCTTGTTGTGATTGTTAGGAAAAAAAAAAAAAAGAACGAAAAAAGGAAGAAAAATGATGTTTTCTTCCCTGACAATGTCACATGTACAAATGCATCCAACTTTCCTTTTCCTGGAGTACTCAGAGAAAGTGGATTCCTACTTTTTCCTCTCTCAGGGGTCCAAAGTAAATATTTTCTACAAATTGCTTTGGTTCAGAATTTATTCAGGCTTTAATCTTGATGAAAAGGACTGTAATTGCAAACGCCAGTATGATACAAAAAAAAAAAA
>VXBW01001857.1:1310412-1395519 GCA_013400375.1 Thinocorus orbignyianus
TTCAAATGGCTTTGCATTTTGTAAAGTAGTTGTCTTACTGATCAAACAGCTCTGACTATTCGTGGGAAGCTTTTTGTCTTTGTAGGTAACAGTGATAGCAAGGGTAGACAGTCAGAAAATATATGCCAAAAAATATTTAGGCTGAACAGGGATAGGTATTTGAATTGAAAATAAATAAAAAAAAGAGGAACAGACAATTCTGTGTATGTGTAAGTACAAGGTGATTGCTCTGCTTTCTTGTCTACATCATGAATTTCCTTGGAAATGAATCTTACCTAACTTTATAACATTCCATTACCACACAAAAAATTGGACTTAGGGGCTCTTCTGAGCACACTGAATGCAAAAAAAGTCTCTGTTTATGTTTTCTAAAGTATCTTATATGAACATTTCTTACCATCAGTTCCAGTGAATGCTCATTTTTTGTTCTATAAGATGCAATATTTCATGGCATATACTCTGACCGACGGTACCAAAGAAGGGTCAGGTCTAGAGCATTTATATTTTTGCTTATCTGTAGTGTTTTCTAGGATTTTTCCAGTTTCTATGCACTATCCCCAAAAGACCTATTTCTAAACCTCTACGGCTGCACAAATTGGACGAATTTTCCTTTGAAAATTAAACACTGCTAGTAAAATGGTTCCAAGAGGTTTACATTCAATGAATTCAGGATACTGAAGATTATTTTTTAATGCTTGAGATAAGATCAGTGATTGCAACTCTAGTAACATAATTTTCTACATCTGTCACAAAAATCTCCCTTTATAGTGAATGTCAGTGACAGTGAATAGAAGTTTACAGACAATAAGTATTATCACTAAGATGTTAATGCACGTTTAGGGATGTGCTGCTTTGTATTTTCCGAGACTGAAGAGTTTTGAAAATGGCTTAATTGTCTGCCACAGCCTTTAATGCCCACCATGCAATCGTATTCTGATCAGAAATTGAGGGCTTTGTTTATAGAGAAAAGTCAGGATCAGTTCTAGGGACTTATCATATAGAAATATTCTCTACTTACATTCTTGCCAGCTTCTCTTCCATACTATAAAAATAATAATTTTGCCTTTAAAAACCAGTATGTACTTTTTATATAGTAGAGACAGACTGAAAAGAGAGAAAATGGAAAAAAAATTCTTTCCAAATTCTCTTCCATACAATAATAATTTTGCTTTCACAAAGCAGCATGTACTTTCTGTAGCAGAGATGGACTGAAAAGAGAGAAAATGGAAAAAAACCCCAAAACTTAGGTAAGCAAGTGAACAATTCATGAAGTGACCACTGTAATGGGATAATCTCAGGGCACAGTGCACAGTTTTACTAAAGAAAAATAAGCCAAAGGTGTTAGTTCCAACACCTGAACTTTGGGAAAGTACTTTGCAATTTTTGCCCATTTAAGTTGATCTGAAATGATACTGTATGCTTTGGAGGCAATTAGTGAAGTAAGTAATGTAAAGGTCATTTCCTTAATTGCTGTATTTGCATTTATTCAAAACATAAATAATTAATTCTTAAATTCTGCAGATGCTTTTGTGCAAAAAAAATGCCTTGTTTTCATACTCAGAAGAATCAATTTTATATTAAACTAAGGATTCCTTTTGCTCTCTCTTGTTTTTCCCGTCATATTTGTCTTTCTTTGATTTCTACAGAAACACTAGCAAATCTTGGGAGAAAAAAATGGATGAGTATTGCTGCTGGCTTTTACCAGTAAAAAAATCTGGCTAAATATTTTGAAAAGTATGATTTTATATGAGATATTATTTAAACACTACATGATGAAACCTCTATGGTTTGGTGTAAGCTGGCCAGAATAATGCTGGGCGTTCCCTTGCATGAATTCCTCCTCTAAACCAGAGGGCACTATTTTTCTTTACACCCGCAGCCTTTTGAATTAAGCAGCTTTGTTGAAGGCCCTCTATTTTTTGGACTCAGAAGGTATGAGAAACTAAGATCAAATGCGTTCCACTTCTTTATTTTTAAGTGGCTTAATTATTAACTTGAAAGGAACTTTAATGTTCAAAGACTCTGGAAGTTTGTAAGGAGCCTTTCTAGTGAATGGCGTCTTGAAAAGAGAGGTCATGTCTGGAGAGTCATTTAATTTAAGCATCTAATCCTGGATTCAGACACAACACGTCGCCTAACTGCTACCACACCAGTAGGTTAGTAGGTATCTGACCACCAGGATTGTCAAATAACAAAAAAGATTCCTGTAAGCTAAAAAACATTGTTCTTTTTTATTGGGTGGACTGCAACGGCCGTGCTCAGAAGCATGAATTTATACCAAGGTGTAGCAGCGGTGGATTAATCTGGTTTAAGGCAGGTGAAGAGGCTGTTCTTTGAAGTGTTCTGCCTGAAACAGGTTGACTGGGGGTTCAATTTATCCTCCCTGACCTTGGCTATAAAACAAACTGTGTGAGCTCCTTGTCAGTAGTAAACCCAGAGGTGTCCTGAGACCAGATGTCATACGTGTGAATGGTTATTTCATCTCAGGGCTCGTGTGGCTACCCCTCTCTGGGAGATTTAGTTCATGAATCCTTATCAAGGATTAGGGAACCCGACATATGGACGCAGTGCAAGTGTGGCCACTAATACAGGATTAGAACCGTACCAAAAAGGATCGTGCTTGTGCTCACTGCGTTTTTTCCTCAGGTGTACACCAAAATATTCAGCTGAGTTTCCAGAAAAGTCTTCAGAATCTCCAAATCTTCAAAATTAACCATTGTAAAAGGAGTTAACAGTAATTATTTTCTTTTGAATGTGAAAAGTATATTTAGGGTATATACCAGTGGCACAGCTGTATGATCAGCAGCTTTGAGCAACCTGATCTAATGAAAAATGACCTTTAAAAGGTCCCTTCCAACCAAAACCATTCTATGAATCTATTCTAGTGAAGAAAAAGAAGTAATTCTTCTCCTCAGATCCTGAGTGTGATAATGTGGGATACATGTCTCTGATATCCTAACACTGCATTTGTCAATAAAATACTACTATACTAAAAAAAAACCCCAAACAGCTGCCTCCTCATTGCCCAAATTGGATGGAAGATGTCTTTTAAAAAAACATCCAAAGCTAGAACCAGGATGAGCCCCTCTGCTTGGTATTTAGCCCAGTGTCCTCTTAAGCCTGCTTCCTCTATGAGGACTTCCTCCCATGTAGCACAGCTTAAGATCATTGACATTCAAAAGCAAACCAACATCAGTCCCCTCGTACGCTGTTTAACTCCTTCTCAGTGCATGATAAAGCAACATGAAAGGCCACGACTCTGCTGATATGACTCAACAGAGAAAACAGAAAATTAGTTTTGATTTAGCGCAAGTAAACAAAAGCTTTTACTGTCCAGAAGTGCCTATGCACACCCATCAAAGCTCAGTTAACATCTTATATATGCTCCCAAAAAGAGTAATACAGTCCCAGTTGTCTCCTAGTGCTCCTGCAGAACATTCCTGTGCTGCCAGTAGGATTTAAAGCCTCACTCAGGATTTGGAGACCAGGTGGATACGGGCTGTATCTACACTGGTCAACACATTTCTGATCCTCTGACTACTTAGAATCACAGAATAGTTAGAGTTAGAAGGGACCTTAATGATCATCAAGTTCCAACCCCCCTGCCCTGGGCAGGGACACCTCCCACCACACCAGGTTGCTCCAAGCCCCATCCAGCCTGGCCTTGAACCCCTCCAGGGATGGGGCAGCCAAATCCACTTGAAGAAGTTGATTTAATTCCCATTTCAAAAGCAAAATACAAAGAGTGGTGCATGTGTTTACACGCTCATTTAGAAATACACATACGTGCCTTTCAATGTTTCTATTTCCTTAATTCTCCGAGGACTCCAGGATACACAGAAATGAAAAGCCACCTTTTCATCTTCTAATTATGTCTGTGACCTTGTGAGTTGTGCTTCTCTCTTTCTTGTAGCACATGAAAGTAAATGTACACAAAAGTGGAAGGGAAAAAGAGAATAACAAAGGAGAGTAATAAGAAGCAGAAACATAAACCAGCAAGGGTTGTAAGGAAGAGAACAAATCAAGGAAGGAAAGAGAAGAAGAAACAGAAGGAAAAGCAGAGATACATGTGACAGGAAATGAAGTGAAGTGAAAGTCAATAAAAGTCAACTAGAAACAATGAGAACGGGTTAAATAATACAAAGTATGAGAATAAAGTACAAGCCTAAAAAACAGGAGTGGGAATTGGCCTAAAAGAAATTTGTAGAACCAAAAGTGAAGAGCGAATATTTCTGTATTTTTGAAGTAAGATTAGAAGAAGTAAAATCAGGACAACTTGACTGCAGATGATCTTGGAAATAATTGCTAGAAATCTTTTCAGTGCTTCCATCCCTAACATTCAGTTATTCTCCTTTGATAGTTTTCCACAAATCGAGCAGATGATACAGTATTTCAAATGCCAATAAAGTACTATATGGCCAGAAATAAGCTACCCTAACTAGTGCAGGAAATGCTGAAGCAATTACAATAATAACTCGTCATTAAAATTATTCTTCTTTTCTAAAGTGGTCATAGCTGCGAACAGCTTATGATTACCCCAAAGTAGCCAGTCTTCAAAAGAAAGGGCAAAAGTATTTTTGTTTAAGAAGTCAATTGAATGCTCATTGTGCCTTTTACCATCACCCTTTTCCTAGCTCAGAAGGGTTATTTCCTCCTTTGTCACCTCATTTATATTCCACGGTAGAAGGTTCATTGATTACAATCAGGAGAAAAACTTACAATGAAGTGAATTATAAGTTTTATTCACAAAGGCCTCTAGACTTGCAGTAAAAGTTGCAGATAATATCCCTAAGGCTTCTGAGATACAGCATGGTGGCAAATTGCTTCATATTGCTTAATTTGGAAACATTAACATAATGGAAGACAATCAATAGGCTCTAATAATTACAGCAAAACCACCCAATTCCCACATGTAAACACGTGCTTTATGCGGTATACAAATTGCCATCCTGTAAAATGCATAATTACATTCTCTGTAAAGCTATTCATCAGAAAACACAACTATCTTGTGGTGCTCTTGAGGGTATTTCAAAAACTTCGCTCCGTAACGCCAGTGGTATCAGTTAAAACAAGGTCTGAGGGCAAACAATGGGAAGCAGGAGCCGTGACAGTTCCCTCTTCAGGTACCTGAGCACAATGAACAAACGTCACAGGGACAGAATTCCTAAATTCGCTTCTATCTGTAACTAAAGGAAAGAGAGAAAAAAATAAAAATACAATTTTAGAGGGAGAGTTTGGGTTTTGCAATGGGAGGAATTCCCTATGCAACCAGCACGGCTGGATGGACGCATGGAAGGATGGATGGATGGTGGAGACATCTCCCCACTGATGGGAAGACGGTTCCTCATGCCATTAAAAACCAGTGAAAGATCTAGAAATACCTGGCTCTGAGATGAGTAGTTTAAAAAAACCAGCTTTTTTCCTCTCGGCATAAAACCTTTGCTTCTCCCATATTCTTCCCACAGGCACCGAGGACACTCTTAGTGGTTTTATGTACTATGAACTTTTACTTTATTATAAAAATACCGCTGGAGCGGTCTAGCGACAATAAAAAGACTTACTCACTGCAATGCCCCTAATTTTGATGAATTGCAGTTCATCAAAAGTTACAATGCAGCTAAAAATAGAGGGCTGGGTTTTATCCTTACCGTGTGAGCTGAATGCAGAAGCAATTCCATGCTTAAAAGTCCAAGCCTGACTAGGTTCAGGGCATATTAAGAGGAAAATAATTAGGATTTTGGCTTACAAGCACATGCCACATAAGGGGTTTTTCCAGGCTGGGATGAAACCCTCTAAAAGCATGAGACTATCACAGGTTAAATATTTTTGCATAACAAAGACCCACGTATCTGAGTTGGAGACTTTCTCCCAGCATATGATGTAGCTGCTGGACAGATTGGATGGATGGGATGAGCTTCAACAAGGCCAAGTGCAAGGTCCTGCACTTGGGCCACAACAACACTATGCATGGCTCCAGGCTTGAGGAAGTGTGGCTGGAGCTGTCTGGCAGAGAAGGACCTGGAGGTTCTGGTTGACAAGTGGCTGAATCTGAGCCAGCAGTGTGCCCAGGTGGCCAAGAAGGCCAATGTCACCCCGGCTTGTAGAAGAAATAGTGTCACCAGTAGAAGTAGGGGGGTGATTGTCCCCCTGTACTCAACAGTGGTGAGGCCACACCTTGAGTGTTGTGTCCAGTTGTGGGCACCTCAACGCAAGAGAGATCTGGAGGTGCTGGACCGAGGGCAGAGGAGGGCAACAGAGCTGGGGAAGGGCATGGAGAATAAATCTGATGAAGAGCGATTGAGGGAGCTGGGATTGTTTAGTTTGAGGAAGAGGAGGCTGAGGGGAGACCTTGTCACTCTCTACAACTGCTTGAAAGGGCACTGTGGAGGTTGGTGCTGGTCTCTTCTCACAGGTAATTAGTGATAGAACGAGAGGGAATGGCTTCAAGCTCCTACAGGGTAGGTTTAGGCTGAACATTAGGGAAGAATTTTCCACAGAAAGAGTGGTCGGAGACTGGAATAGAATCCCCAGGGAAGTGGTTGAGTCACTGTCCCTGAATATGTTTAAGAGTCATTTAGATGTGGTGGTGTGGGATCTGGTGTAGGGGAGAACTTTGTAGAGTGGGGCTGATGGTTGGACTCGATGATCCCAAGGGTCTTTTCCAACCTGAATGATTCTGTGATTCTGTGCTAATAGTGCTGGGCTGTGCTTTAGCTAACCATTTGCCTTATTGGCACAAGTCCTGTGTGGTCTATACTCTGTCAGGTATAATTAGTTTTACAGATGCTAAATAGTCTTTTTTTAGAGTACGGATAAGTTAAAGTACAAAGAGACATTACACTCGATTTAGGACAGCAAATCTGAGGCTGAAAAGGGCAAAAATTTCCCACTATTAGAGCAAATCACACAGTTTTGCTTTGGTCACTTTCCTGCTACATTTTTCTACGGCTTACAATTATTTGATCTGTTAACAACTCTGTCCAGTATTCCCCCGTCCGCACCGCCCTGAGTGCTGTCTTCACCTCAGCCAACACATGATGCACGTGGGCTACCTGAATCCCAGCACCTTCCTCACCCTTAACTTCTCAGCTTCCCAATTGTAAAAATCCCATCAAAATAAATAACGGGCTCGTTATTGAAAAAAAGGAAAATATGGAAATGCCCTAGAAATGTAACCTTTTGACTGTACTTACCCTTTAATGATTATAAAGAAGTCGGGAACCTTCATATTTGCATCCCTGCATGCTGCTATTGGAATGACCATATTAACTTTAAAATGCTAAAAATATTTACTTTTTTTTAAAATGTGAACTGATCACTAATGGCAGAGGAAACACAATTATACCAGAAATTCAGAAACTAGCGGGGATCCTGGATTAGCTTCATACCCAGGCAACGGTTTTCAAGAACTACAGACTACCTGTTTCTCAAAAATCCAGTCTATGGGGCCTGGCCCCACACCTGGAACGCAATTTCAAATGGTTCAACTTTACAAGCCATGGACAGAATGATTTAAAAAAGCTACTCCATGATCACAAACACAGTTAATATCTCAAACTATAATAAACGATTGCAAACTTATTTGTTAATTAAATCTCAGCTGATGGAAACCTCGCTAAATGGTGCAGCACATTCAGGCACAATCACAACGACAAGAGCAAGGCGGTGGGAGACAGAGAGAAGTTCTTACCTGATTGATGGGTGAGGACAAGACACCCTCCAGTGTCTGCCCAGTCCCTGGCCTGTTCTGGTGCAGTGGACTCTGCTAAACCTTTCACAGAGGCTGGGCACGGACAGAGATATGCCTAATCTTCTATTTGTACATCTTTCCATCGAAATTTAACGGCTGAATCATAGGAATTTAACGGATTCTGCCTGTAGTACCTTTTTTCCGTCTTCTCACTGTCTTCCCTCACTACCCAAATTGTCTCTCTAAAACCATAATAATAATAACAACAGCAACCACCAATAATACTTAGCTTTTACACACCCTGCTGTTCCCACCGTGGCGAAATTCCATTTGAACTCGATGGGAGTTTCGTCTGAGCAAGCACTACAGGATTCTCTCCTTGATTTATAAAGAACAATTCACCACAGCATCTAGATGCTATTTGGAAAAAATTAAAAATAGATTACACAAAGCTCCTCACAATGACTGCTATTTAACAGATGCCTGTTATCCCTAGGAATATATTGGTAATCTTGGAGCTGGTGGCAGCAGGAGCATTTGATTTTTTTCTATTGTTATGATTAACCTCAGTAGGGAATATTTTGCCTTTTTTCTCGGGATGTCTATTTTACAGACTCCTCACAAGTTAGCAAGCCCCTTACTGAAGAGCCATCTCTATAGGTTTATTCTTCAAAGCCCAGTAAAACTTCATTTAATCGCAGCTTCAAAATATCATACGATGGAGCTAATTTAATTACACTTAGCAACGGCCACTAGTCTCATTAAAATGCTAATGAGGCTTATAATTATTAAATTGCTTAATGACTGTTAATAGAAATAAATGACAAAATAAAGCTTAGGCGAAAAGTCAGAATGTCCTCAGGCAATTTTTCTCGGTGGCGGTTTCACTTGTGGTCTTGAGAAAAACAAGGCAGATGAAAGTTTGAGGTGAGAGGATACAAAAGAGAAGAATGCAGGTGGACGTGGAGCAATACACTGTCTCCTCTTAAAATATTTAAACGTAGCTGACAGAAACTTTCACTGCCTGGAATCTTCTAGAATATTTGTGCCAAAGATGGAAAAGTGGAATGTGTATCGAAAACTCACAAAGAAATCCAATTCATGAGAAATATTTGAAAAGTAGTGTCACAATGTTAGCATTGTATGAAAATAACCATAACAGAGAATAAAAATGAGATCTGGAAATTCTCAGAGATAGATCTAAAGACCACTCTGTATTACTTCAAAAAAATTTAAAAAATGGATGCAGGTACTGATTGTAAAGTCCATTCCTGTGACCAGAAGGAAAAGGAATTCAGCTGCTGACTTATGAGACAAAAGAGAGCTACAATCTTTGTGTCTTCCTTATATATAGCAATATGTAGAGGAAAATCACAAAGCTTGCTGGTTTTTCAAGGTAAAATATTTATGCAGATGAACTGAATTTGACCAAACTTAGGGGAGAGGGAGAGGGGGTGTCTCAGAAATGAGAAATATTTGACTCAAATCAAAAGTATGTGCTAGCACACACTCTTTGCACACGCAATTTTCAACATATTCAAAATATGTTTGTAATCTTAAAAAGGAAAACACATTTCAAGCCCTCAAGAAGCAGCTGTTGCCATTTGGCCGAACGTGGAGCAGCCTGCCTTGGTCCAACATTTTGACAGCCCTTCTGTGGCCCTGGGAGTGTGAGGCAGAGCCACGTGGGCAGCTCCAGCTCAGGAACTGTAGCCCTAAGCCCAACTGTGGCAACTCACCCTGTCAGCAACCAAGAATTCCCCCAGCTCTTATTAAGGGGTGTTTTGGAGCCAGCAGGCAGCCAAAGAACTTCTCCTGGAGGGTTATGAATAGTGACAAGGAAGGAGAAGCAAAGGATCAAAGTGAATGACAACCTTGACTGTTTTTTGGGTCTTCTGAAGTGACTATGCTGACAAAAATGCCCACTGAATAGCTTCCCTAATCCTCCGGAAGGATATGTTTGGGTCCTCAGGACATAATGTTAAGTTAGAAGTTAACATTCTAACTTAACATCCCAAACATGCACATTATTCACCACTTAGAAAGAAAGTAGAAAGCACAGCCTTGCCAGACAGGAGCAATCGTCACCACTTGGCTTTTCCAGCAATCCAGCCTCCTTAAAGGGAGGCAAAATCTTCAGAAAAATGAGTCTCCCTCCTCTTCAAGACCACCTTTCGTGAGACAGATGCACACATCATTATTTCTTCACTCCTATAAAGCCCTGTTTCTTGTTGAAGTTTATTCAGTCATCCTTCTAATCAAGAGAACATTGTCAGGCATCAGCACCTCATCAAAGGGGAGAAAAAGTTAGGAAATCAAAGTCCCTTTAACCAGCAGAAAACTGAGGAAAAACTAATACACATTAATGTAGCGATTTAAATCAGCAGTTATTAACGAAGCCATCTCACCTTGGGAGACCAAACTAACTCAGAATTCACAATTCCAAACTTTTCTACCCTGTTTTCCAATCTCTTCTTTTTTTCTTCATCAACCGTAACGATTCCTGGGTCACAGTTCACTTGCCATCCAAATGTGGCACTGGATGTCATTCAAAAATCCCAGAGGTGAATGCAGCCAAATTGTGTATGCCTTTCCCGAGTTATATTTTTGAAATCCTGAAAAAACCCTCATGTTTCTGGATACATGCCTAGTCAGGCACCACCAGAACCCGCTTTGATTATGTTACAATCCAAAGAGAGTTTAAGTGATTCTCCTGGGCCAAAAGTATTAGTTAATAAAAACTTTTCCAGGATATCTTACTGGTCTGGGAATGATTCACTCCCTAACTTTCTTCATTTATAGCAGACAGCCCCTGGAACAGCCCTGCTCTCCCTTTAGCAACTCATCTGCAGAGAAAATGCATGAACACAGATTTATTCATTTGGCTGGAGGTTATCAGTAGCTTTCAGATATTTGGAATTTTGCTCCTCGAGGCAAATGCTAAGCAACAGTTTGGGGCACATCCCGACTAGTACATTGCAGCAGAATTAAATAAACACTCTGTAGCCAGTCATTTTTAGGCAGCCACCCAAATGCAAACTAAAGCTTTGACAAGAAATAATGTCTGTCTGGTTCACAACAGAATGGAGCGATTAGGCAAGACATAGGGTTTGTTTTTTTTTTGGTGAAATTCCTCAAGTTAATGAAACTGGGCGGGGGGGGAAAGGAGGAGAAAAGGTGATTTACCAGATGGATGCAAAAAAACCCAGCCCTAAAACCCAACAATGCAGCATCACTGAAAAACGATGAGAGGATCAAGAGAGGAAAGGATAACCAGGGAATCTATGGGAAAGAAGAAGAGGAATCGGTGATGGGACTATGGGAAAAATTTCATTTGTGGTACAATAGAGGAATAGAAATGTTGACACCTAAGATGCCCTCTGTTACGGAGAATCTAAGTTGCTCAAATGACAAATGCTTATGCTTATGGCAAGGAAAATGGTGGTTTTGTGGGATAACAAAGTAACTGCTGACTAAAAGCAAACAGAAACCTTCCCTGTGATACGGCCATTTAGAATTCTGTCCTCTTTTCTCCACACGTGCTATCTCCATCTTGGCTATGGCTGTTATCTCCACCTTGGTGGTTTATTTCATCACCCCTGAAGCCTTGGAAACTATTTCTGAGTATGTTAGTCCACCATTTAGTGACTGATGAGAGGTGAGGCTGGGCTATTTGTTGTGTTAGTGAGCTTAAACTCTATAGTTATGGATCAAAGAAGCCCTTCTGTTTTAATGCCAGTGGAAAGCCGGTTCTCTGTAATAATCCTACTTAGCAATGGTAAAATAATTGGCTGTATACAGCCAATCCTTTATCGAGCTTTTCCATCAGATGTATAATAGACTCAAAGCACTTGGCTTTTCATGGACATTTTCACTAAAATCTGGAAATATTGGAAAGAAGGTGAGGGGAATGGCTTTGAGCTGCCACACCAGGCTGGGTATCCACTTCGGGTTTTCTGTACCCCTGGAAAAACTTATCTGCAGCACTGAGATTATAAATCCAGTAAAGAAAACCAGTTACACTTGAGGCCTTGCATTCAAACTACAGTACAGTCTCTTTTCATAAATCAGAATGATTTAAAGATTTTATTTTCTTTTATTATTTTCTTTTTATTCTTTTTTTTTTTTTCTCCCAGAGAATTTGCATTTCTATTCTAATCATTACTGAAAGAGCCTTGGAATGTTTTCCTGAAGTACAGAAATATTTTGCTTCATATTGTCAGTCCTTAGAATGACAAATACAAAAGAGCTGCTGCTGATAGCTTATTCTCTGGTTCCTTGTTTTAATGAAATCAATGTCAAGATTAAACTTGACAAAGAAGTTTCCCTGCAAACAACGTATGTCAGGGTAAGCCTGAGGAGGTAAAAGCAATTTGAGGCCGTTTTATGCAAGTATTTACACTGTTCTTTGTGCCTGGGTTAATCAGATGCAGACAAGATCATATAAACACAGCAAAGACAACAAAAAAAGCCCAAACCACAAAGCAGTTAGGAGAACAAGAGGACTGTTTCAGAGAAGGTGGCTTGGGAAATCCAGGTCATGGATATGATATTAAACGCTCGGGACCACCTCAGGAACTGGAGAAATATTTCCTATCTAGCTCCTAGAGGAAGTTGGGTATTAAACCCACATGAGAATAATTAACAGATTAATTAGACCACTGCCTAGTGACCTCCAGCAGAAGTCCTTTAATAGAGCAATGGCTTCTACCTCCGTAGGAAGAAATGAGTTGGGGGGCTGACCCCAGAGACGGGAAGGGAGGTTGGGCTCAGAAGGTGAAGACTGGGTTCAGAAGGTCCAAACCAGACCACGTAAATCAGCACGGCTTGGGAAAAAGGGCAGGGAAGCTGAAAAGGTGAAATCTTTTGAAAATCTCATTAGCTCGAATAAAAGCCAAAAGAATTTGGAAGCTCTGTTGGTTTTAGAAATTCTGAATGGGAATAGCTTATTCCTGGTGTAGAGGAAAAGCACGTGGTGAAGGCAGGGATGGCCCTTCTGACAGCCAAGGGTTCCACCTACTTAGAGCAAATATTTGGTTCTACCTTCTGCACTGTTCTGGCACGATGATTCCTAAGGAAGTTTTCCTGCAAGACAATTAGTATTTAATCCATTTACTTGACTTTCAGTAATCAAAACACCCTTGCTCAGCATTCCTCAAAACCAAATTTATGTATAAGATCATTTCCTCTTTTCTTTTCTTTTCTTTTCTTTTCTTTTCTTTTCTTTTCTTTTCTTTTCTTTTCTTTTCTTTTCTTTTCTTTTCTTTTCTTTTCTTTTCTTTTCTTTTCTTTTCTTTTCTTTTCTTTAAATCCTATCTTAGGGGCAATTTGTCTTACTCAGGGGCTTACTCCCAGGCCCGTGTCCTCGGAAGTTCAGCAGCACAGAGATCCTAGCACAGGTCCTCCACGCAGGGAGAGGAGCAGCACACGTGATGATTTAATTCTAAAAATAGGCTCAGCAAAACCAGAGTGGTAATAGGTTGGCGAGTAATTACATTCTGAGTAAAAATATGCAGGTAAATCACATTCACTTATGTGCAGAAAGCTTGTATAGTAATTATGACTCATCTAAAAACCTATTTAAATCATTTGTTTTAAATCTTGGATGAGGCTTAAGTGCTGCACATTCCTTTGCATTCCTCAAGTACAGTCCCTTGCAAAGGATCCAGTTTTATTCCAGGAGTTCACGACTTAGAATAAGAAGAATAAAAGAAGTGGGTAAAAATTAAGCTGTTGCACATTCTGTCAACAAGTAAATCAAATAAATTCTGCTGGGCATTTGGAGGGGGAAGGAAAGAACAGATATTACATATTGATGATCTGAAATAAAGAAACTAAATACATTATGTATTTGATGGAGAGCATACATATAGGAGACTCCAAGGTTTTTGGAAGCTATTTAGATTGCAAGATTTACAGCATCAAATGCACACACTGAGGTTTTTTAAATATGAGGGTTTTTTTCCTGCAAGATATGACTTAAATTAGTAGAATAAGATTAGATTTTAGAAAATGAAGAACTCAAAACTCTGAAAGTGTTGGAGCTGAAAAATAGGTACAGAACTTAGTCTTACTTAGGTAAAAGAAGAGAAACATATTTTTATTTGTCCTGAAAAAAAATAATTAAGAAAAAGTAAGACAAGTGGAAAAAGGAGAAATGACAAAAATTGTGAGGGTGAACATATTTTCCCTCTAATATAATTCTTATAACGACCAGTCTTTTTGTAGTCAGCTGCAAAGGAGTTTATGAAGGAACGTTCCATTTACATTCTGCAGTTTGCAATATTGAGTAGCAAAGATCACAAAAGAGTTAAACTGAAGAGTGAATCCAGAATAAGCTCCAAAAGCCATTGCAGAACTGCCTGGTTGGGAATGCTTTTTACCCAGTAGCAGGCACTTCCATTGGGAAGTCATGGAACTAGACCCTATTTTGACCAACACGGAGCAGAAATACCTGCCTTGAATTGCTTTTATCATCATTTTGATACGACGAGACAAGGAAAAGTGTAAAGGAAGACTGAGAAGTCTGAGGGAACAATACCACACTATTAATATACAGGATGTTAGTGCTTTCAAGACATCGTCAGCCTAATTACTGTCAAGTAAACAGTGGTGTGGATATTTACAGGAAAGCTCTCCCATGCGAGGGAGCCTGGAAGTGCTGGTTGGAAAAAGTAACGAGTAGGCAATAGAAGCAGGGCATCCTAACGCAGTACTCCTTTTAATGTTTTTTTTGGAAGTTTTAGGAGGAAAAGTGAATGTGCCACTAGCGTGTGGCACAGCTACTCCAGTTCTCACTGATCCCTTTAGTGCAGCCCACCACCATGCTACTCGGGCCTGGAAGCAACTGCTGTATTTTAGCTCATAAATCCTCTTTCCTCCCTGCCAACATGAACGTCGTCTTCTTTTTTTGGTTTGTTTTTGATCTAAGCTGTGTCTGCCTGAGAGCTTTGTGCCTCTCCTCTACTCCCCATTGCTTCCAGTCCCGAGTTGAGTTTCCAGTTCACTCGGAATCGACCCGCAGCAAATATTCACAAAGTCCATTTGCCGCAATTGTAAATCTGTCTCCCCGTCTCCCTCTGCCGCGAACCCAGGCTGTAACTTGCACTTCTTTGGTCCTTTATCAGAACATCCTTGACACACTGACTCAGCCTGACTTGGAGTCGGCGTTTGAGTGATTGCTGGGGATGAAGGTGTCAGACACTGACAGCAGTGCTCTAGCTGAGACACAAAACACATTTGGAACACAGAGAGGAGAGAAAAAAAAAAACAACCCAAGCAAAAGCCTGGAAGGCATCATCTCAGACACAAAAATACCAATCAGTACCTTAGATATGACTAGATTCAGATATATTATAACCAAAGCCTATATTCCCCACAAGGTGTTCCAAAGCCCACTGATTATTTCTCCATTTCCATTTCATCCCTGGCATCTTCATAAGTTATTTCTCTCACAGCTACAGTGGTGCCATGGCTTGGATCTGTTGAACATCTATTTAACTGTAGACTTTTTTCTTTCTTTTGGGCCCTAGATACAGGAGGGTGCACCCTAGGTTGTGGTGTTCTTCTTCTCACATACATTTTCATCCTAGTCCATATCAAAGAAGATTCGCAAACCTGGGCTACGACAAAACTGTTTCTGGCTCGCTTCTACCTCGCTGTCATCCTCCATGAAAACACTAATCGACCATCCACGTCTTTAGAAACTCTGCTGGGTAACTTCTCCTCAGTGCAAGACAGAATTCCAGAGTATTGTCTAAGCCTCCTCTTTTTGTGTTGGCTTTTTTTTTTTTTTGCTCAAAACTTTATCCACACAAATACAACTTCTATGTTTACTAATTTTCCACCAGCAGAAGCTTGCACTGCATTCAGACAGCCCTCACTACACGAAATGCTTTGTTGAAGAACAGATTGATAAGATCTATCCCTTCTTTTGTTGTTTTGCCTCATCTAGAAATTGGTTCAAATAAACGTTGTGTATACAGATGTGTACATAATTTCAGTTTATTGCGAGTTATTGATGGGTCTCCAGGTCTGAAACCAGCCATAGCTGAAAGCATTATTCTTTTTCATTTTAAAACTGTATTTCGCATGTCCCACATTTCAGTGGTTTTACGGCGGTTTATAAACCAATACAAGCGGTTGATATCACAGAAAGCAGTAATGAAAAACATGCAAGTGCAATTTCATGCATCTGTGTGCGTATATATACTTATTTTATGATTCATATTTTAAAATTCATGGATCTTTTAGGGTATCCAAAGAGGCAACACTTATTTTAAGAGTTGCTACAATACATACACATTCCTGCCCGAAGCACTAACACGCGGAAAACTATGATGAGAACAGAGAAGATGAGATTTACTCATCTAGCTTTAAAAAAAGTCTCCAAACAAAAAGTTGTCATATCAAAGTCCGACTCGGAATTGTAGGCTTCTGTAAATCATTGTGGAGATCAGAAATAATGATGCAATATACAAATTCCATACTAACTAGGACGATGTCCAGCTTCACCACCTCTTACGAATTTGAATTTCACTCAGAACAAGGGTATATAGAAAAGTTTTGATTGAAATGCAAGTTTGAAGCTATTATCTAACGCTAAGGAACATACTCATCTTTTCCGAGGCATCTTCAAGATGCCACAGTCAAATGAGACAATGATATTTGAGAAAGATACAGCTGAACGTTTTGATATCTTCAAGTACAGCATTTCAGCTTCAGATCTCTAAATGTTACTTGTGTTAAAATCCTTCACTCAACACTTCAGCAGATGTAAACTTGGATTCAGCCAATAAATTAAAATGTAGAATGCAATAGGTTGTGAAAACACTAGCAATAAGCTATTTTCTGTATTTTTTCCTGCTTCATAAGGGACTGCAGAAAAGGATCTTTTATTTTCCCCCTCTTTTATCTTCCCTCTTTTCTAAATTTAAGCTCAGCTTTAGGGCACAGCAGAAATAAAAACAGTTCTGTGTTCCTCATTCATCAAAGTATTGAACACAGTTTTATGTGAGCGGTTTCATTCAAGTCCATGGGTTTACGCCAATGTTTAAAAAGAAATATATACGTGTGTGTTTCTGCATAAGTCAGCATCTTCTGCCAATTAAAGCTGGGAAAACTTTTCTAAACATTGCTCCCATGGAAAACGAAGAACAATAGCTCGGGCTGGGTGTGTTGGTTTGGTTTTGGGGCTGGGGGAGAGATGTCAGGTTTGCTGTGGAATAAGCACTAAATCATTAGCACGTGGGACGATGAATACGACTGTTTTCTTGATGTCCTTGCACCAGTTTCAGAACCAACTGAACGCAACAACAACAAAAAAGACTTTTTCCGTATATAGGGGGCTATAAATTCACACGTTTGAAGGAAAACTTTAATTTTCACTCTTTATTCTTGGGTATGGTTTTGGTTTTTTTTGTTATTTTTATTTTTTATTTAGATATTTTAAATTAGCCGCAATGTGTAAGATGGTACAGATTCAAAAACTGAATTTTCTGGGATTTGGTGTTTGTTCACAAACAGCACGTTTCGTGTGAAACGAGACATGAACAGGAGAAATCTAATTTAGTAGGAAGGGTTATTCAGTAGTTTCCTTCAGTGACATGGATAGAATTCATCAATTCAAGCATATCCTGCTAAAAAAATAAATTTTCTAATAGTTGGCCAGAAATTTAGATGTAGGGAGATCATGATCTTGGTTTAAGTTCCTAAAGGGTGGGAGCAAGTATAAGTAAATCTTTTCCTTATGAGTAACCTTAGTGAACAGAGGGTGCAGAATAAGGATGAAAACTAAACCACTAAGTCATCTTTTAGGTGATCCTTGAAGAACAGGGACACAATACCAAGGAGTACAGAAGCTTGCACTACCAAGGCTTTTCCTGTATTTATAGACCCCGATTTGACAGTGGGAGTCTATCAGCAGATCTAACCACAGCTATGTCAGACTTTGAAGACAGACAATATTGTAAGGTGCACCTCATACCTCCTTTCTAACCTGACTGATTCAGGAGTGTGATTCTTTTAAAGAACCACAGAGCAGCTCTCAGACCCGAGTCGCTGACAAAACAGAGGAGGAGTCATTAAAGAGCAGCCCGAGGATACATTCACACAGGATGCAAGGAATTAATAATATTAACATGCTGTTTCACCTTTCTCAAGCTTACTTTTCTCATACTTGAAATACACTTCGGCAATCATCCCAGAGATAATTACGAGAGGAGAGATTTAAATAATCTTTTCCCTCCCACACTTTCTAATCTGTTTGGACTGAGAGCTTCTTTAGCAAACACTGATTATTATTCTCTGATTGTACAAGGTCTAGCGCTGGGGGATGATCCTAATGTGAACCTTTTAGATTTTATTGGAATATCAACAGCAATATTATAAATGAATTTTTTATAGCTTCGCATCACAATGCGGTGTAACTAATCAACTCTCCCCTCTCCTCTCTGCCCTAGCTAAACCTGAGATTACTTTTAACACAGCTTCACTCTGACAATTTGGCACGACTTTGTTACTCTTAACTGAGTCATACAAATCTAATCAAATTAGGAAACCTTTACTAAACACAGCTATACAACTCGGCTTGCTTTTAAATACATGCATCTTCTATATAAAAGTAGCAGAGACCAGTTTGTTTTTTAAGCTTAGTATTTCTCTAAAATGAAAACCTTTTTCACTTCAATCATGACCAAATGAAAATTAATACGTTGTCTATGGAATCTATACATTTTGGAACATCTTCCATAAAGTATTGAGAATGATCCAGATTTTCAGAGGATAAATTGTTAATGAAAAGTCTGCCTTGAAAAAGTAGCCAGTTTCTTGTCACCTACAAAATTAGCAATCATCACTGGCACCAAGAGGTGATTCATGAAGATAGCTTTTGACTGTGATGGATGAAAGACTTAAATGTATAGCAGCCAAGATTATAAAAAGCAAAGTGACAAAGACAAGACATATTTTTGCAAAAGACTCAATGACCAGAAAATCAAAGCCCAGTAGTAAAATCCCCAGTACTTTATCCAGCTTATTTTAGCATAATCCTAAATTCTAAGATGAGCTTCTTCAGGTTCACGAAACAGCAAGAAAAGGTAGAGCTTGTGGGCTTTCCCCATGGTGGACTTCTGCTCTCTCCTTAAAAATTCTCAAGCAGCACAAGAGTCTTTCTGTGGTAGTTAAAATTATCATTTACTTTTACAGAACAAGGAACATCAAGTTCTTTATATGCCCCCTGTCCTCTTCGTATTGTTGTGCTAACTAAAGAATCCAAAGAGCCTCATAAATAGTTATGTTTGTTCCACTCTCAATTTCAGCTGAGGATTAGATAGAGCTCGCATAATGACTTTATTGAAGTAATTTATTATAAAGTATTACTCTGCTTCTTACTTTCACCAGCCTTACTTTTTCTAAGCCCTCCAAGCAACTGTTCATTTTCAAGCTGAATTTTAACTCTCCTCCAAGAGGTTCCAATGTCTGATGCAAAGCCTTTTTGATGCAGTCCAGCTGCACGGCCATGGCTCAGAGAAAATTGCTTAATTACGCGGAAGAGCATCAAGGAAGTCCATAGAAAGGTGCCCCAAGTAGTAAGACGGGTAATATTGGGAGCAGAGGTTAGACTGTTGAGATGGGAAGAGCTGCCCAAAGATTCAAGAAGAGAAATATTGATAGAAAAATTTATGAAAACCTGAAGTACATGGAAGTAATCACAAGACAACAGCTCAGCAGCACCGAAGATCCGTCTGAGTAAACACAGACATAAGGTCTCACACGGGGGCTGGCGAGCATATTGATGCTAACCCTACGGGCTCATTAGTCCTAGCTAGATGCTGTGTATATGAGGCAATAACTAATTGCTTTATCCTTTTAAATTGGGCATATCCTGATAGCAGAGTTTCTATGCCAATGGGAATGAAGTAAATATGAGGAGATTATCTGGTAACCGAAATAGCATAAAATAACATAACGTAAAATAAAATGAAGTAAAATAAAATATAAAATAACATAAAATAGCCCCAAACACAATTCCTAAGCATGTAATTAGAAAGAAGAGAAAAAGAAAACCTAAAGTAGTACCGACTAGTGAAGAGCATCTATAGACTTGACACAAACACTTCATGGAGCCCATCAAGGATTTGGCAGCACATACTTGTCAACGGCTTGGCCATTAGCACACTCTCTCAAACCCCGGTGTTAAGAAGGTGCCTCCCAGGCTGTGATTTGCATATTATGTTTTAGGGAAATAAGTATATCGTGGAAATCCTTCTTTCTTAAGGAATGCCACTTAAGTGAGGTGCTGTATCAGAGACCAGGCATATCAGCATTCCGTGCCCTTTGGGTTTACCAGTATTTTTAATTAAAACCTCGTAATAAAAACTCTGCACTCCAGCGACATGAAATACTCAGAGTTTACAAGCTAACTTCAGGTCTACTGCAAATACCACAGAAAAGGTCAAGAGTTTAGGGCTTCTTCTGCGTGTGTGCGAAAGAGAGGTTTATTTATTTTGAAATAATTATATTTGGTTTAGAAGTGTAGTAATAGCATTGCCACAATGTTGTTCTAAGAGATAATAAGATTACGCTATCGTAACACAATACTAGGCCTGGGCTCTTATAGTTTAGCCACTTGGAAATCAGATTATTTTCCTGTAAATGGAGGTGCAATTATGTCACTATTCTTGTATAAACAGACACACACACGCACACCACCCTGTCCTTCCTCTCAAGAATTTGGAAGTTAGAAGTGAAATAAATCTGGTGATGAACACGGGGTTATAGATGGATCTGTGATTTTTTTCATCCCCCAATTTTTATCCTTTTCTCTTTATTTATATAATTCACTTCCAGGTTACAGCAGCCTCTGTCAGGATTTCGTAGGGCAGCCGGAGCTGTTCTAGCAGGACGTGTTGCTTTAAGCTCTAAAAGCACCTGATATGTCTCCTACCAGGCTTGTAGAAAGTGGCAGCTTCGTTGACAAGGACAAATTTGCAGCCACGGTGCCAGAAGGACACTTGACAGGCTGCTTGTGGGCTGAAGAGAGAGCAAATAAAAGCACCTTCCAAAAGCTTTCAGCCCTCGGTCCTTCCCGTATGGGAACTTGACCATGAGTCCCTCATCATAAGATAGCTTTTATAATCAGTTTCATAGTTAAAATCATCTTGCAAATATTTTACCAAGCTGATAATAATACACTAAGATACAAAAAGGAACTGATTTCCCAAAGGGCGACTTAGAATATTGCCGCTATTTCTCTTGTGGTATTTCAGGCTATGTAATAATGAATTTTATAGAACTATAAATGAAGTTGAAAAGCATTGATTGACATGGATAAAAGACATCTCTCGGTGGTGATCTGCTGCTTAGTCATATATCGAATAAAAGTATTTTCAATATTTAAAAATACAGTAAATATTGCAGTAAAGATTCTGTGGTTCTGTGATTAAGATAGTTTAAGTTTGCAAAAGTGCTGATAAAAAAGTATACTTTTGAATGAACAGCACAGCATACATTAACTTAAAGGGTATCACTCAGAAACTTCGAGTTCAGAGTACGTTTGCACAAAACACGGGGACAGTTTTACTGAGCAGAAGAGCAGCTTTCAAAGTATCTCTGCTCACCTCAGTTTCCTGCAACTTCAAGAACTTTTTGTCTCTCAAAACCTCAGTTCCTACCATTTGTTTGTTCCAGACAAGTTCAGCAAATTTTATGCAGCAAAGAAACAGCTGTCAAACAGGTAGTTTTTAAAAGGTTTTCGTTTTTAATCTCCAAAGCCATATTGAATAAATGAAAATTTCAAGTGGAGCTCTAGGGACAACCTCAGTAAAAAAGAAGAAAGAAAAATCTTCCCGTAAACCTACAGAAATGTAGTGTCCTGGGCCAGCACTGGGGAGTGTGGTGATCAGCTTAGACCTCTGGATTACTAACACAACCTAATCCTTTTATCAATGTCTTCAGAAATTAGATTTACTTTATTTATTTTCTGTAAAGGAATTAAATATAATTTTGTTAGTGAGGAAAGGTGAACCAACTGGATACTCAGCTGCAAGATCAGCTGCTATAAGTTCCATCCTCATTATAATTGGCTCTTCTATGACTTTATTTCATGCATAAGGTCACTCTGGAGTGCTTCATACCAGGGTCACAACTGGGTTTTGTGCAAACAAATCATTAGCCTCAAGGATTGCAAGGACCTTCAATTTAGATGAATTCAAACCTGTAGTCCAAAACCTGGATATAAGACCAATTTAGGTACCTCCAGAGCTAGGTGAGAGATGGGATTTCTGGGCTGCTTGTGGTCTTAAATGCCTAGATCTCACCTAGAAGTAGTTACAGCAGCTCTTCCCCAGAGCCATCTGTCGAAATGTGCTTCGGCGGTGCAGTGCTCTGCTCTTCATCCATAAAACATTTCATCTTCCAAGCTAGATCAGAATCTAGTCCTTAGGTTGCAGCAAATCCCAAGTCTATCTACATACACACGACAGCACGTAAATGATAAACTTTCCATATAAGAACACCCATTTCTTTTTCAACAATATCACTCAATCTCTCTTTACATTTTTGTATCAGCTCAGAATTCAAAAAGTAAATGCTGAGGATTCCCCACGGCCACAGTTCTCCTTCCCTCTGTGGAAATCTGCTTCTAAAATAACTCACATTCAATTACACAGGTCACTTGTGATAGTGACTTTTCCTGGTGAGCCTGAAGAAAAGTCTGCAGTATCTGAACCATGAAAAATTATGCAGCGGATTTCGTTTTAAAGATGTGCCAGATTAACAGAAGGTAATTGGGGTAGATGGAGAATGGTAGCAGCTGCTTATTTGCAAATGCCATACTCGCCACTTCTTTTTGCTAAGAATTTCTATGAGGTACTTTCCTAACAACTGCTATAGCTTATTTTTAACTATGTCACCCCAAGCCAATATTCCCTATTGATTTTTGCTGTTGCTTTTTCTTCCACGGGTTCAACTCATCACTTCTCCTACCGCGTCCACAACTGCAACCCTTCCACTATGATTGTACGTGAGCAAAGAAGAAACATTAAACAAAGAGACATGCTTGAAGATGATTTTTCTCTTCATGGTCTTTTCCCCACATTTGAAATCTTCAGCATTCTAGTGTCACTAAGCATATCTAGGTTGAATTGTAACAAAACTATAGGAGAATATAAGTCATTAAAAGCCTTCTATCGAGTGACGTTTTGGAAGACTCCACAGGCTGCCCCTTCTCCCCCCAACATACATCTTGATATTATTTGCAGAACTACTTCAAAGTTACTATTCTAATATTAGCTTGGGAGTAGAAATTAGAACAGTAATGAAAGACATCTTACTTTCCTTATATGTATGTGTACAGAAGATGAAAATGAATCTTTCCTTCCCTGTATGTGTACAGAAGACAAAAACTGGGCAGGTTTTAGAACTTTCTCAGGAATTTTTTTAAACAGTTTGCCCACATTGGATGTTCTGGCCTCAAACAAGATGTGTTAAAAAAAAGGGGGATTCTATTAGACTACGTGTTGCAGATGCTACATCCTTGACTACAGCCAAGAACATGCACCACACTATGTGGAATATCAATGTGGTTTTTTTGGTCAAAAGAACAAAAGGATCACTTTCAGATAACTTTCCCACCGCCTTCCTCTCTTCTGTATTGAAAGCTATTTTAAACTCACCATCTGAGCAGATTCCCCAAACTCTAAATGATGGATCTTCCTTGATTATCTCCAAGAGTTTTATTTAATATAAAATACATGCCAGAGGAAATAAGATGTCCTGTAATATTATATCAAATATGCAATTTGCAATAGCATTCCTTTATTAAAAACGCCAATTATAATTTCACATAAAATTTAATTGAGGTCATTACCCTCCTGACAAGTTATTTCTAAATTCTTCCTTCTAATAAGATTTGTTATTTTAACATTTTCCACATCAATGCTTCTTTCACATCTATATACTGCTTATCTATTTATAAAGATAATAGAAGTTACCCATCATTTGGTTGTATCATTGTGCTATTAATAAGAAAGCCATCTATTTAACTGCTTATCTGGGAGATGAGATTATCATTTATGTGTAAATTTGTAAATGTGATCTTCTTAAAATGATAATTTATTACAACCAAATAATATTTGTTAAAGGTTTAGTAAAGAAAATAAACCCCACTAAAGTTATGAATTAATTTTGAAGGTTGTTTTCTTTTGCAGCCTTGATTAAAATGCTCAGGAAATGTATAATCTTAAAAAATAAATCTGATTTTTTACATTGGGTGTACTGCATTGCTGCTGTGTACTTCACAAAGTTAAATATGGCTCGTGGATTCATTATGTAGGCAAACAAGGGAGGTCATAGTATTCACTAAGAGATCTCAACTACTTGTTCCTATTTTACTCAGAACTAATATATTGGCCAGGACAACTAAGATTATTACCTCGGAGGTTTCCTGAGCCTCACGGGATGCTTTACTTCATGTAAATGCATGTGGTGGAGGGTACCTTGGCTGAAGGGCAGAAAGGTTTCCTTTCTCACAATAAACTTGCCTTGGGTGTGTTTGCCATTGACGTGCAAGTAGTCAGATATTCAAGCTGCAATTAATTCCGGTTTTCAGTCCTTCAGATATTTAATACATTTGGGAAGGTCGTTTCTGCTGAAATTTAGTATAAACCCAGCTCTGGACTGAAAAAAAAGTAATAATTCTGCCTTCACTCAAACTAATCTAAATGTATTCATTCATACCGTAATATTATGTATTTAAACCTCAGGGAAATTAAAAAAAAAAAAAAAAAGAAAAATAGAGGAAAAAAGGGTGGTTTTTTTCTATGTTTTACAAATAATAAACATATGGAAATATGGAAATAGGCAGCAAGGAAAAATTGCTTTTCGTAAATAACAGCCTGTCCTGTATGGTTCCTGTATGCGAACAAGTCACACCTTAGTGTACACACAACTGATGGAAATCACTGATTTAGTACAAAAAGAAATGGGAGACAACTGTTTGAGCAGTGGTTTATGTTGCACGGTTGAGTATTTGCACCTCAGACACAGAGTAAAGCGCTGCTGCTGTTACACCCTCCAAGATGAAAGAGGCAGTGGGTCTCCTCCACCCAAAAATAGGACAAGACAGCTGTTTCTTCAGTACAGGACAGCCTAATTTTATCTTCATGATGGCGATAACTGAGTGAACAAAGTAATGGGGTCTTAAGTGGATCAAGTGGAGCATATAATTGAAATTAACATCACTTCTGAAAGTTGCACTTACCTATAATTAAGATCTTAGTATTGAAATAGTAGCTTATGACCCAATACTCCTTATTTGTCACTTTCCCCATTTCTGTTAATAAAAAGAAGTGTTTATTCTTCTTGAACTGAGCAAACACTGAGAAGGAGCTATTCTGCCCTGACAGAAAAAAAGGAGGGTGGATGTGCAGAAGGGTAGTTTGCTAAAGCTTGGCTTGGGCTGGGTTAGTTTATTCCCTGGTTAGCCATCACCCCAAAAACCCGATGCCAATATAAGGGACCCAAAAATCAGAAAGAGTTCTGTGAAATACAAAATATATACCCTCATTCATGATAAATGAAGTAATTACATCAGGACTTGTGTTATCTGCATGGTTTTCCCTCTTGAAAACTCTACTCTAAGCTCACTTACTGGGTTTAAGGTTGCTCTTTTTATGCTCCAGTGGGACCACTCGGACTCTTTGTGGATAGGAGTTCTAAGATAAAGCAAAAAAAAAAAAAAACAAAAGGAAAATAAAAGGAAAGATGATGGGTATATTTATTGTAAACATACTTCATGGCCTTTAAGGAGATGGAAACCCCAGTGTAGATGTAAAGCCTGGTGGCTCTTGGCTGCAGATTTATTTCCTCCAGACTCAAAGTCAGTAATTTAAAGTCATTTCTTTAGTAGACTCCAATGGATCACGGGGATTCCATCTTGCTCTTCATAGGAAAACTGAATGATGACTTCAGAAACACATAATAGAGAGAGATTGGAAGAAAAAGACATATTCTGCTGCCTTAATGGCTTCATATGCTTATTGCTATCGGTAGCACACGCACCCTCAGAAAAGCAAAATAATTTCATTTTGAAACATCCCAAATCTTCCTGGGAAGCAGTTATACACAAAATACACTTTAAAAAAATAAGGATCAAAAAACATTCTTCCTTTCTTTTTCACCGAAACTAACGTAACACCAACTGGTACCCCTGAATGTTTCTGTGGAAAAGATTTGAGGAATTAAAAGAATTATAGCTTCATGTCATTTTTTTAACTCTATATTTATAATTTTGATGTAAGGTTTTATTTTTCTAATAGTTTTCCGTTCTCTTAATTTTCCATCTTTGTCTTAAAAATATGTATTCACCAAGAATAAAGTACAGTTGGAATTTGCTTCATGGTTTATTCCTTGCTAGAAAATAAGCTTTCATTCTATGTGAAAGAATATCTATAAACTGAAAACTGAGAACTGTTTTCAGGCACATTCTGTTGCTTCTTTACATAATCATGCTGGTAGCAGCCCCGCAAAGAGCACCTGCACGGTATTATTTCAAAACTGGGGCTATAAATTACCTAGCAAGATTAAATTTTGAATTGCTAAAATATTCAGTTATAGGAGGATTCATTGTCCATATGTGAGGTTTTCCAGAGGAACCATTCTGTCTTATTTATCATCTATTCACTTAACTCTATTTCATATACATCTAAAATATTTACAGGAGGGTTACTGCACTTTTTAAAATTCTGCTGCTTTTTCACCATTTCAGTGATTGAACTAATCCTAACACACACGTGTGTATCTTTTTAAATATTTTTTATAGGGAGACAGAGATTACAGAAGAAGGATGGGAGAGGTTATTCTTTTCCCCACTCATACTTTCCTTCGCAAGGAAACTCCCAGCGTTATGGTGAAAAACACTTTGCCAAATGCCATGTAAATAACCGTAGCTGTTGCTGATGTCTAGATTTGCTTGGAGGATGGGGTTTGATTCCTATAAATAAATAAAAAATAACCACTGCTCAGTGAAAGGGGGTGTATCGATCCACAGCAGTCAGTCAGGGAGGCTCACATAGATATATGCTCATGAAACAGCCACCCCCACGCGAGTGAATTTATGAAAACACGATTTTTTTTGCTATGATTTAACAAGATCTAGCTTTGCTAACAATAATAACTCCGCCTTTTGAAACCGTGAACCAGTCCCCTTAATAATCTATTGACTTTCAGATGGATCACAGAGCGAAGAAGAAAAAAATACCCCCTGGTTTGTGAACTGCCTGGACGTGATCAAGCGTCTCCTAACTGATGCCGGCAGAAGTTCGCATGATCTGTGAGGGACGGAACATAAAACTTGTGTTCACTTCAGCTACTCTGTGAAGCCTCATAAAATTTTGAGAGACTTACACTGAGCTAATAATGTATCCCTGCATCAATCCAGCCCAAAAAACACCCATGAAATTCTTCCTTTTCACATGCTCTAAAGGCTCCTGAAGGGAGAGGAGGGTGAGAGAAGCAGGAGAACCAGGTTTTTCGGTGTAGCCTTAAGTAATGAGGTTGGCGGGGGGTATGAAAACCCTGGTACTTGCTCTCTGAGGAGACAACTTACAAACTCAGCATATCAGAAATGAATAACAGGTCAGTGTCACAAACCAGTGTTTTTAATAAGTTACTTAAAAACCAGAGACACCAAAATAAGAGCAATCTGCCTTACTCCACTATCTGATTTTACAAACATGCCTCATATTATATTCAGTTTTGCTACTGGAGGGTTATGAGGAACACCCTAGCGAGGAAGATGATGATATATCTCTGCTAGGTTGCTAAATAGGCTGATTCCCAACTGCATTCATGCACAGAAGGTATCATTTTAGTACAGTCTATAACAAAGCAATGAGGTATATAATCTATGGATCAAAATAGATATTCTTCAACTAGCGGAATGTACAACTCCTTTTTGTCAAAAAAGTACTTTCACGCTATTAAATCTGTGTTCATTTTTTATATTAGCTTAATAACAGCCAATATATTTGAAACGCTGTAAAATTTTACGAACCCAATTACTCACATTATTTTATAAAATCCTAAATAGTCACTGAAGTTGCGAGGCTCATCTCAGAATTTGTCTCTCAGAGAAGCAAATAAAAACATCCAAGCTAAAGGACTTGCCCACGGGTACCCATTCCATGCCGGATAAGTAGATTAGGCATAAAAATTCCTATCCACCCCTGGTGTGTGAATCACTAAAATCTGCTCCAAACTGTAAGTGAACAGTGTCCACCTAGGTTTTGGTGTAATCATTCACCTTCCTCCTAAAACATAGTGTTCTGAAGATAAGGGACTTATCTACCCTAAACTTTCTCGGTATTATGTGTTACCAAACACTATTTCTAGGAGAGTTTTTTGAGATAGAATCTTCATGATTTTTATCTGACTGTGCCTATCCTGGTGTCTAGGCCTCCTATCTTCTAAAACCCACAGAAGTTCATAGAATCATAGAATCATTCAGGTTGGAAAAGACCCTTGGGATCATCGAGTCACTCCTAAGTTTCAGACACAATGGTCAAACCTGTGCTCTTCAGTTGTCTTTCTTCATTCTCCCAGGAATCTGGGACACAATCTCTGCCTTCCCAGCCATGGTTACTATTCCTCCAACTTTCATTTCCAGAAAATTACGATTTAGTCCATTCTGGCACCCCCAGCACACACTCGAGGCACCATGAATTAGCCTCAGCCAGCTGCGGAAGCTTCCCCATGGCCCTCAGTTCCAACCTGGGACTCCTTCCGCACAGCTTTGCATCCAATATTGTCCAGCTGCCAGAAGTGATGATCCCATTGGAACAGGTTCCTAGGCAGCAGGCCGATTACAACCAGCTGGTATCACCACAGCAATTCTGGTTTACAGCAGCCTGCTGGTCCCACAGCTGAGACACACTGATGGCAAGTGGCTCCTCACGTTCTGGATCTTCCTTGCTAGGATTTGAGCCAGGATGTTAATCTGGGCAGGTCAGATAAACCTCAAGAACTACCAGGTGATTTCAGGCTGATCCTGTGCAAAGTGAACCATGTGCTGCCTGTCCCGTGAGCCCAGCTTCAGCCTGAAACCCTCTCCTAAATGTCAGCCAACACCTCCTGGATCATCTCCTTGGATTTCTCTGTCAGGGGAGAGCGCACTGGTTTGAGCAACACAGGACTAACTCCTAATACTGGGGAAAACTGCACTTTTTAGAAGACTCCAATGTCTGAATTGGTGAAAATATTTATAGCAAATATTAGGGTGTGGGTTTCAAGGTCTCGGAATTTTTGAAGCTCCCCCCTCAGCCTCCTCTTCTATAAACTAAACATGCCCAGTTCCCTCAGCCTCTTCTCATAGGACTTCTCTAGACCCCTCACCATCTTGGTGGCTCTCCTCTGGAGATGCTCCAGCACCTCAATGTCCTTCTTGTAGTGAAGGACCCAGAAATGAAGACAACACTTGAGGTGAGGCCCACCAGTGCCCAGGACAGAGGAACCATCACTGCCCTGCTGCTGCTGGCCACGCTGCTCCTGATACTGGCCAGGATGCCCTTGGCCTTCTTGGCCACCTGGGCAAAGTGGGAAGGGAAGCATTCAAATTCAGGTGGACTTGGTTTCCCTGATCACTCTTGGGTTTTGGGGGTCTGTTCTTTCTTCCATCAGCTGGGCAAGGAGCTAAAGCAGATGGCAAAAGGTATAGCCGCTGCGTATACTGTGTATATACCCTACGCCAGGAGAATCTCACCCTGCTTCTGACGTCCCAGTGACGCATTACCCATGACAGATAGAAGGTATTTCACCCGTGATGGTCAGGGTTATGCACACTTACACTGATGCTTTCACTGACTGCAATAAAAATATTTCAAGAGAATTATATTCCTGAGCAAGGAGTTGAGAACCGGGTTGGTTTTTACTCCTAGCTTTCAACCAGACTCACCCTGAAGCATGAATAATGCTCTTGCATCTTTTTATCTTACCCTTTAAAATAATAGCACAAAAGGAACATGGAAAAAAATACACATTTTCTACATAATCTAAGATGACGTTTCCCGAGCATTTGGTTTCTAGTTGGGAGAAACAATTTACTTTGGAGAAACCAATGAGCGGAGAAATAATCTCAGCTCTGTATTTTTACCTGGTAAAGTTTCTTAAACAACAGCAGGTGTCTGTGCCAGACAGACACTTGCTTCAGAACAGGAATATTTCTTCAGGATAAAGGGAGATGGCTGAGCTTTAAAAAACAACGAAACAAACCCAGAAAGTACAAAATAAAAAATTACAGGAGCTTATTTCTTTCCCCACTTCAAATGTTACGACGAGTCACTTCATCTCTCTTGTGCTCAGCTCTAAATATGGGAATAATATTTTGCTACTTGGCAGCCAGGTTTAGAAGCTGAATTAATGCGGTGACTGAATTGAGTAGCCTGTCCTTGTTTAGCTCCCTTATATTCCTGCAGAGCAAAAAAAAGGCAGAATTAGCAGCTACTGCCCAAGCAACAACATTTTCGACAATATAATAGCACAAAAGCAATTAAAAAAATTGGGAAGTCATTTTTCAGGAGTAAACGCAGAGAGAGTCTCAGGGGAAAGGCAGGAGCTGGTGAATCTGCTTAAAGTTTAGATTATGACAACACAATGATCTAACTGAAGGGATGACTCCTAGACAGCAATGTGCCATCCTCCTAATAATCCAAAATTTCACTTGTCTCCATAATTACATTTTAATTACCATTTTATTTATAATTTGGTTTTAGCCAAGCTAAATTTGTTATTAAAATGAAAACCCTGACCCAGGAAATGCCTCATCTACATACACAGAGCACCTTTTTCTTATTCAAAAATAAACTCTAAAATAGATTTTTGTTCATATTAACAAATGAGGGGGAAAAAAGTATTTAATATGACAATATCAGAAAGCTAACCACATATTTTATAGGCTTATTAAAAGTAACACGTGCAGAGACTCAAATATTTGCTCTACAGAACTGTTCACCATAATACTACGAAGGCAGACAGTAGCTAACAGGGAGGAAGAAAGAAGTGTGATTATTTCCAAAGTAGGTATAGCTCACTTTTTGATCTGGAAAAAAATGGAGGAGGAAAGCAAACCCAACGATTTCCTCCCCTTTTCAAAAGATAGTGCTTACACTATTAATAAAAAAAAGTGAAAACTAAGAAATAAAAACAGAAGTACATCTACTAAGAGCATAGGCCTCTTTTTATTCCTCACGGGACTAGAGAAGAGAGGAAGGAGGAAGACTGCCAGTACATAAAAGTAAATATCAGATAAGAAAATCCTAGTCAATATATTTTTTCCTTCAGTCAAGCTATTTTTTTTTAATACATGCAGTCCTGTCTCTTTCTAGGAGACATATGTTATTGGAAAGATTAGTTTTGCGGTACCTATTGCTCCTGCCAGCCTGCATCAAAGTAAATTTAGAGACTTGCTGACAGTCTAATACCTGCTATCAGGTTCTACCTGTAGATAAGAGGTGAAAAAACATCTGCTGAAGGCCACCCTTAAAAAAACTAGCCAGGTTGGTTGGATTCCACCAAGCTTCTAAAAATTCAACCTGTTGAGCAGTTTCTTCTCGATAGTCAAACGCTACTATGAAGAATATTTAATAATAACAACAACAACAATACATAATCCACCTAGCTTCAACGTACATGGTGATCATTTCTGAGCTTATCTCCCACAGGTTTTAAAATGAATGTACTTGAAATGCAATGGAAAATACAAGTGACTGAGCCGTTGTCCGAAACTAATGAAATACATTTGCATAAGCCTGATATGGGAGATTCTCATCCTTAGAGGTATCTGGATGGAAACAACAAACATTAGTCAGACAGGAAAAACAGCAGAGGATGAGGATGCAAAACCCCCACCAGCTCAGACATGTTCAGCTCTGTCTTTTCCTTGCAAAAAGCAAAGAAACAAAATCTTTCGCCCTCCCCTTTCTTTTCTGTTTCAAATCAAACTGAAGTAGCGTAAAAGGAAAGTAAAACTCCTTTGATTATTTATTGTAGAAATTTGCTGTAACAGTCTCTTTCATGGAGTTTCAGCACGGTTTAGTTCAGACACTGAGGACTGTGAAGAAACTTCATTGTTGGACAACACAATCTCCTTTTTGTGTTTGGGTTTTAGTTACGTTTGATTAGAAGAGACGCTTCTTACTTGCAGGACACGCTGTTACTTTCTGATCGCAATCTTTTACTTCATTTTCTTTTCCCTTAATTTTCATTATACTCCAGTTCCTATACAAATATCTAATTTTTCTATCACCTACTGTCAGTATGAAGCACAGCTTTGAAAAATAAAAACTTGATTTTTCCAAAAATTTTATTATTTTCATTACAACATTAATATATATATATATAATATATATATTTTTTAACCACTTTGACCTAAATCAGTGTAGATCTGAAACCAAAACAACATGGATTGACTTCCATGAGCTGTAGTCCCAATCCCTGTTCTCACCGAGAACTCAGGACATCAGGCAGCTGATACACTCAAGGCACACGACTGAAATATTATTCAAATGAAGAGAAGCCTCATGTTTCACTTTCATCTCTTAAGTGTCTCCACCTTTCTTTAGCAACACTGTTGAATCTCTTTTGCTTTTCATCCGTGGTGCTTTTGTAGTCATAAAGGTTCTGCTTTTGTTGACGAGACAAATTGGTCATGGTAGCTCCTTCTGCAAAGCCAGTTTTGGCTCCCTTGACTAAGAATGTTCCTGCCTGTCCCAGCTCAGGTGTTATGGAAAACTCCGGACCCACTGATCCTAACTGGAATGCCTCAGCCATGAAAAGTGCAAAATCAGCTTCTAAGAAATGAGGGATTAGTGTTGCTAAAGAAAGAGCTGGTATCTACAAAGTTATTATGCTTATATCAGTTTTCAAGCCTCTAAGGCTCAAGCTTGGCCAACAATATTTCTGAGAAGTAAACGAAGCAGGAAAAATAAAACCAGAAGAAATACAGATGTCTTCCCAGATCATAAACAGACCATTCACATTCATTCCTCTTAATTTTCCAGTGGATGAATTTGATCTTTCACAAGTAGATACAGCTCTCAGTTTTCTCTCTGGGAGCTTATTTCTGTCGGATGTAGAGGTTCCTTATCTATAGACAACACTTACTAGAATAGACTGCACTAACATCACACTTAGGAGTGATTCTTTAATATATAATTTCGTTTTCCCCTCATACATATGCATATTCTTGCCCTCAGAATTTATTTTACAATCAGTGTAAAATTGCCAGCAGTGTATTACACGAAGGGTGAAGGGTCTCAGAGTTATGATTTAAAGACACAAGATTAACTGGAACGCACCAGGATAAGAAGCAATATTTTTTAGGTTTCAATCAGGAATGTCAAATAATATCTGGAAAACACAGGATAATATCTGAGAAGCAAATACTGCAAGAATGCTGCTTTTAATGGGGAAGTCTCTCGTATTTTATGAGATTTGAAGTGAAAAGCCACTCTCACAGCACCTTTACTAAAAAATTCAGGAAAGCAACTTGAAAGTAGTACCCAGAAAATCAGTTTCTGCAGCTCAAGGACAAGGGGAATTCTGACTAGCTAAAAGGAAACAAAATACACACACATAAGGGTCCTTAAGCAGTGCTTGAGAGACCCTGCCACCTCCACCCTTAGGGATGCTCAAACTCTACAGGGAAAGACCTTGAGCTACTTGACCAAACTTTTGAGGTTGGTCTTGCTCTGAATTGTGTCTCCGACGAAATCGCCTTCCAGCCTGGACCCTTCCGTGATTCTAAGGTGAAGGAAGAGGTGGATTCGAGTAGTAGGATGTGCTAATTAACCTAAATGAGAAGGTGAGCTGCATAAAGCACCCACCCAGCACCCAAGTGGAAACTGGTAGGGGGTACCAGAGGTCCAACTCACTAGTATCTCCTCAAATCCTGTATTTTTTACTTCCCTCGGAAAGATCGAATCATTTTACAGATGAGTAATCTTCAAAGCCTTCCCCAAGGTCAGCACAGCCAGGAGAACCTGAGAGGAAATTTGAATCTTGCCTCCCTCCCTTTCCTGAACTACAGGAATTATGAATCAAACAGAAGATGTGTTATATATTTGCAACACGCAGCAAAAATAACTGATCTATTTACGGCGTTTACACTGATTCAGCACCACCCAGGGAGGTGACTCAAAGCAATTTTAGCAGTTCAGAAAAAAAGCCTTGGAAATTCTGCTACGAGGTTTTTCTGTGTAGTAGGAGAGCTGTAAAGATAGAAAGTCTAATCTTTTACTCACAATTAATTTTCTCATTGGATATAGTCTTCAGTACACAATTAATGATCTTCGTCTATCTTAATTTATGACTTTATATCAGTTGTGTTTGAGTGCTTACTCCTAGAACACTTATTAAAACATCTAGGTTTACAATGGAGACCGACTCACTTTATTTACAAATTATTTATAGAGACCTAGATGTAATGTAAGCTTCCATATCCTACCCTGCTAATGTGCTGTAAGCTGTGTTTTAAACAGTTGGGCTTAATATTTTATTAACATTTCATATTTTAGCTCAACTTAATAAACTACAAAAATACCTTACACACATACACTAGGCGGGGACACTTGTTGGCCACCAAAGCCCTTGACAGAAACAAGAGGAGGATTATGTAGCCATGATTTGGCTGGGTTTGTAATTTAAAAATTCAGTGAATATCTTCACATACTTAGAGAAAATAACTCTATGCATGAAGATGCTTTATTTTTTAAGTACGATACTATTAATTCTGAGATGCACGGAAGTCAGAGAAATCAATGTTTTTAGAAAGGAATTCTGCAATCAATATTTTCCCTAAAATAATGGAAGGAACATCCTTAACTTTCATACGAAATCGAAATGAGGTTTGCTAAGGGGGACTAAACAAACCGGGTTCATTAGACATGAAAGCTTTCTTTGTGGGCAGGAATGTCTAGCTCTGAATAAATTAAAAATGACTGCAAATGTGCTGTGGTAATTATTATCACTGTTATCCATCAGCAATGTGGAATGGCCAAAAATGCACATACGGATAAGGAAAACTTTGAATATTCTCTTTTTTTTTTCTTTCCTGAAGGATGGAATTACCTTACTGGGGCTTGGATGTTGATCAGCACTGAGAATCAAAGAACAAAGCTGGCAAATCCAGGCTTACTCCATAACGTAATCAAAACACAATTGCTTTTTCAAAACCTGCATCCACACAGCACATCATCCAGAATCTGTTCTGGATGAAAATTCTAGTAATATTGAGCATGTAGAATTTTGAGGAAGTATCTACAGAGAGACAGCAACATGACACCTATAAAATGTATCCCAAAGAGAGGATATCTGGGACTAGAACATGACAAAAAAACCCCAAGAATTTCTTTATCTATATCTTTTTTATATTAACTTTAAAATGGTTTCCTGTTACTGTTATGTGACATTTTTTTACTATCAATTCTGGAGTCAGAGGTAAAAGTAATGCATGTACTAGTACAGTATCGAACTAGACCCTGCAGTTCCAATGGTTATCCTTGAAACTTTTGGGTACAAATAGTCAGAAATGGAGGTGGTTTGACAGAACAAGAGATGTTCATTAGCATACACCATTTCAGTTTTTTATACCAATTTTTTGTGAGTTCAAACGTGAGTAAAGAAGCCATGAGTCTTATCTACTTATGTCAATTAGGCTCAAGAGTTTCATAACACATTTTTCTGAGCAGATCTCACTTGCACTAAGAGCAGGAATTACCTTCTGTTGTAAGTAATGATTTCCAAAATCTTTGAAAACATTTTCTAGGCTTACCCTGAAAGGGTTATCAAGCTTTGGAATGGGCTGCCCAGGGAAGTGGCTGAGGCACCATCCCTGGAGGTATTCAAAAGATGGGTTGACTTCCCTAGATACATGGTTTAATGATGGGTTTTTACCAGTCAGGTTGATGGTTGGACTAGACGATCTTAAAGGTCCCTTCCAACCTAGACAATTCTATGATTCTATGATCTCCCATCCATAACATAAATGGCTCCTTTGAAACTGAATATAAAATGAGAAAACTAAATAGAAATGTGAGAGCCAAGAAAAGAAAACCAATAAATGCATATTTCACTTTCTTTCTATCACAAAAGTAACAGTTTTTAAAAATAATGCTGTTTAATCCCCTGCCTTGTAAGGATATAGAGAGTCATCAATCACTATAGATAGGAGTGCAGTAGTACATTATAAGGAGTGTATTATAGTCTTCCAGTCCTTACGGTGGCCGATAGATGAACAAACTGCATATTGGCTGAGAGATGAACAAGCTGTTTGCTCAAATGTTCTCTTTAGCAAAACTAGTGTGATCTCACTGAAATGGGTGGCATTGCTATGATCTACACTAGTAGGGAAAGCTAGCCATTTTCTCCTTTTTTATACTTACAGTGCAGAAAAAGAATACATTTTACATTTATCTTCTCTCAAGAACTAGCAAGTGGTTTCAAAAAAAAAGAACAAAATATGAGTTCTGGAATGGTATAAAATCGGTGGCCACTTGCATTTAATTTTCCTGTTCACCCAATGAAAACAAGCTTGGTAAAACTTGAAATACCCCAGCTGGCCTACTTCTCTAATTACACAACTTGAGGAGGTGAAAAACATCAATGTAAGCTTTAAAACTAAAATCTCCATGGCTCCATCAAAAGAAGACCTGATAATATAATCTCAAATACTCCTCAAATACTCAAGGATATGTGTATAATTATTATTTTTTTATTTTTTTTTTTTTTAAATTAATGTTTCCCTCCCTATTTGCCATTGAAGCTGTGCCCAGACCATTTTTGGTTTGACTTTGATTAAACTACTGCAGTCCAGGTTGCTGTTAATGTGATCAGTGTAACAGCCTTAAGTCAATACAGCACACAGAAACCTGTAAAATGTAAAGATGCAAATACTGACACTTTTTTCTTTCTTTCTTTTTAAATAAAAAATAAAAAATTCAAAGCTGTTCAAAATTCAGGATCAAATCTGCTTAAGTTAGAAAAAGCTTGAGCCCTTCTCACCTTAGCACAATCGCCAGCCTTCAAAACTCTCCAGCTAGCTCTGAGTTACTGACGAAGGAGACTGGCATGTACAGTTACAGCCTGGTTTTTGGGAATATTATTGGCCTGCTAGAGCTTCAGTCACTCAGAAACATTAAGTAATGCCAATTAATAAAATTTCAATAATCATAATCATAGAATGGTCAGAGTTGGAAGGGACCTTAAAGATCATCAAGTTCCAACCCCCCTGCCATGGGCAGGGACACCTCTCCCTACAGCAGGTTGCTCCAAGCTCCATCCATCCTGGCCTTAAACACTTCCAATAATAATAACAAGTTATTAATATTAGTAGTAGTAGTAGTATTTCCCTTCTAAATTTCAAAATATAAGGCAACCTAAAAGCCATAAATGTTTATTTCTAATTTTTTTTTCTGCTCGATTACTCTTTGCAGTGAAAGCACAGTGTGCCATACGTAAACTGAAAGACATTCCCCATCCATAAATGAGAGTATTTGGGGATGTGTGTGGGGAGAAGAAACCAGAGATATTACTGAGAATTTTCCCCTTGCTTAAATTCAGTGCCAACATTGTGTCAACAAGAAGGGATTTATTCCACTGAACCTTTCCGTTCAGCTCTGCACTTCCTGTTAATTAGATCAATACCTGTGTCTATTAGGAGCCAGCTTAATATTCTTAATGAAGGTTCATTTAAGGTTCACTCTGGTTACAAGGTAGTTCTTTGCTCATCTTTTAGAGACTGCTTATCAGGCTTAGTATTCATTTGTAGATTGCAAGGGATCTTCATTTAAGGGTCGTGTTTGCAATCAGGAGTAGTTGCACCACTAAGCACTGAACACAATGAATTAAAAATAATAGTAAGACCGTACAAAGAGGTATTTTTTTCCTCTTGTCCCTTGAAGATGCATATGCACTTTCATTTCATACCAGCACTAGCATATTTTCCTGAGCTTGCATGGAAATACATCTATCATTATGGCAAATCATTCTCTCTGAAAACTTACCCTTTTCTTTGGAAAAGCTTTTTCTGTTAAATACTTGGAAAAGAAAGAATTATCCTACAACCGAAATGCAGGACTAGCCATGTGAAGACATCAACACGTTTAAACCCCTAACGACCAACAAAAAGGACTACAAACACCATGATCACCTGTTCCTATGAAGTCAACAACATTTGTACCTGCTGAAAACTTGTAGCAATCAGTTCTGGGCAATGGGCACAAGCTGGAACGTGGGAAGTTCCATTCGAATATAAGGAAAAACTTTAGGGTGAGGGTGGCAGATCTCTGGCAGAGGCTGCCCAGGTTGGGCGTGGGGTCCCCTTCTCTGGAGACCTTCAAGCCCCACCTGGATGTAGCCCTGAGGGATGTGCTCTGGGCAACCCTGCTTCAGCAGGGCAGTTGGACTGGATGACCCCTGGAGGTCCCTTCCAACTCTGACAACTCCCTGATTCCATGATTGATTCCGTGATACCTAATCCAGCTAATTTTCCTAGTCTTTTTTTCTGTATTCCTCTGTGTCATCTAGATCAAGATCTGTTATTGTGTTCTATGCACGATACCCACAGCAGAAACGTAAAGGTGCGAGTAGAACATGTTTTCCATAGCATAAAATACGGCTTAAAATATGCCAGGCATGAGACTCCCTGGCCCGTTATCATTCATCCCAAAAACAAACAGGAGAAAGTAGCAATTTAAACTCCACTGCACCGAGGAAATAAATCTAAGTTAAACATCCTACCTCCTACAAACTTCCACATGGCAGCCGGAGCTGAAGGAAAGCCGGCTGGTGATAATAAACACAAATGCATAATGCGATTTGCCTTCTAACACTGTTTCCACTTCTTTCTGAAGGGTAAAATAACTCTGTGTAAATAAGTCTTTACTTGCAGAACAAAAGTAGCATGCAATAATTGTGTTACTTCCAGATTAGGGCAGATAAATGTCTTCGTGGCACTTCAGCAAGTTGGTTTCAAATGAAGGTCTGCCATTCTTCTAAGTCCAGCACACTTAAATGATTTCAGAGCAAATATAACCATCTCCAGAAAATGCACTGTTTGACCATCTTTATTCTCTAATTCTCACACATCAAAATACTAAGAAGTTAATATTTCTTCCCCAACGAAATAATGAAGTTCCTGTTTCCTACATTACTCCGAACAGTGATAGAATCCGACTTCTCTCCAAGCCATTTTAGCAGTAAGAGAATTCGGATGTAAAATATACGCACTAGATTACTTATTCTTCATATTTCATAGCTTTTAGACTCCCAGCTAGTTCCAAATAAAACAATGACTGGAAATAAATATGATGGGATGTCTATAAGAAGCCCATAACCTGTAAACAGACTGCACATTTAGCTGTCCACTAGTATGGACAGCGTTTTTCTCTACACCTACTATTCTTAATCCAATTTGTTTTACAAGGAATAATGAATTTTAGCAGTCCTTGAGAATTTGGGAGGAGATTTTTTCTAATTAATAGCAGGTATATTGTGGCACTTTACCTTCCTGAAAGACAGGCATGTAAAACCTCCTAAACTTAGTTTCCTTTATTATATAGTTATACAATTATTTTCCAGAAAACCTAGCCTCAAGACCTAAAATCAGTTTACTGGACAGTGTTAATTTCTTATGAGAATAGCTTCCTATATTGGATAACATCCATTTATTACTTGAATTTAATTTAGAATTTAATTTCGTTTTAATTAAATTCTTCCTACATGTTGAAAAGACCTATATCTAACCACATTCAACTCCACAAATGACTTTATGTTAACAACCAATTTATCAATTTTCTCCATGGGGATTGTATGTACAGCAGGAATACACAAAGGCAAAAGGAGAAAGGAAGACAAAGCCCGTTCAGCAACAGCACGGCAAGCAAAGGGGGAGAAAAGCTTAGCTACTTAAGTCATCTAATCTGAATAAAAAGAATTGATGACATCTGTTTATAAACAGTCATACTTTTTATTGTTGTTTAATCTTACTGCTGAAACAAGGGTGGGTAGTAAGTTCACAAGCCAGAGAATACAATCACCGGTAATATTTACTATATTTAGCTTTATTAATTCACATTATTGATCCTCAAACTCTTTGTTTTGTGGGTATTCTCCCCAAAAAAACTTCACAATTCTAAAATTCTGGATGACCCTGCTCTGGCTGGGGGTTGGATTGGATGATCTCCAGAGGTCCCTTCCAAACCCTACAATTCTGTGATGGAACAAAGTAAATGCAGACATAATACCAGGAATAAAAGAGTTATTCCAGCATACTGTGGAAAAGTCCCTTTTCCAAATCAGAACTCCTTGTCTTGTGACACGGAAATATAGATCTTGTGGACGAGAAAGTGGTGGCAGGTCCTTCTTAAAAGATGACCATGTGTCCTTCCATACAAAGGATAGCCCTGAGAAAGGAGTGGGTTGGTTGCAACTGGGAACAATTCTGCTCTTAGACATCTGGTTTGGTTTGTAATCTCACAAAGAAACACGCAGTGACATGGCTCTGAGTGCAAAACAAGAGGACTATACAAAGAATCTGAAGAGGTTTGTAAAAAAAATCCAGGGGTCATGGTCATGACTCATGGTTCTGTGTTACAGGAAAAAGTAAACCAGAAACTCCAGAAGCAAAATTGGAGTGGGCTGCATGAGAGGCTGAAAAGAGGTTCCACGGGTTGGTATTCTTGAAACCCGCTCCTGGGATGCAGAAAACAAGACAGAAAGGTTATTGAGGAGGCAAAGTTAAATATGTTTGATTCACTCAGTGAAAAAAAAAAAAAAAAAGGAGGTATAAAAATTATGAGAAACAGGACATGTTTCTGGAAAAGAGGGAGCTCATGCAAGAAGGCCAGACTTCTCTTAAACTGTTCTGAAATCCAAGTTGCTGGATTTAATATCAAGAGGGTCATACAAGATTTTTAAATCTAAAGATGAGGAACACCAATAGGTGGTGTAGAATGCCTTCAACCAAGACATGCTGATGTTTGTGGTGCTCGTGATGCACCCAACAGCCCCAAAGTGGAAATATCCTGTATCCTCAAGTGAAGGGCAGGACAGAAGTTGGAAATAGTCAAGCAAGAAGCCACAGAAAATTGTCAGTATATGCTGACTGCAAAACAGAGGCCAGACAAGCACTGATACATGTGAATTCTGAGAAATGAAATGATGATGCCCATTCTTAAGTAAGGCTATTGACATCATAACCATATCAGAAGCTGGAGGGAAAGGTGACAATCAATAGGACATCACTACGATGGTGCACAGTGTACAGGAGACAAAACAGGATGGTACTATGGAACAGATGCTCTTTATCAGTAGCCTTCATTTGCACACATTTGATATAGCCTTGCAAGAGGGGAAAAAAAATACTTAAATAATAACAAAAAAATTCTTTCAAAAAGGGGTACTGTCATAAAATGTGAGAACTTATTCAGAAGAAGGAAAAAATGCCAGTTAAAAGCTGAAGCTTTGAAGATATTGCAGAAAAATGCAAAGAATAGAATTCTCAAGACCCAGAACAAACTCGACAGAGTTACAAAGAAATGAGGAAGGTCCAAAAAGAAACCAGTGCAGCTGAAGAGTGAGGATAAAAATGGCAATCAGACAGGAGAAGAAAAAGCAAAGCTGTGTCTCAGTGAGAAAAATCATAGTGAGGGGATGACCACAAAATCTGGCATTTTATGTGAAGGAATGCAAATAAGACAGACCATTAAAAAGTTTGGGGAAAAAGTACAAAAAGCATCAAAACAAGTAATAAATCCTTTTTAAAGCACATCAGAAGCAGGAAGCTCATCACAGTTCCTTTAAGGTCATCAAAGGCTCAAGCCATAAAAGAAGCACAAACAGCCAAATGAATGTCTTACATCTGGGATGACCCCCGGTCTGGGGAGCTGCCCACGTTGACACTCCTTTCGTAGAAGGCTCAGAAGGAAGAAAAGTGAAACTAAGGGTCAGTGGAAGAGATCATGGAATAAATAGAGGAAATCAGTAGTAACAAATCAGTAACGCCAGGCAGTATTTGTTCCAGGGGTTTAAAGGAACTCAAGGATGAAAGATCTAATCTACTAATGACGGTGTGTAAACTCTCACTTAACTCTGTCTCCACACCAGAGGCTCTGAGAATAATCAACCTGGTGAGAACTTTTAGTAGAGCTCTGAGGAAGACCTAGAAAACTGCAGACCATTGAGTTGACCTCTGCAGCAAACAAGCTAGTGCAAATTACTCTGATGGAAAGTATTAGCAGTCACCCAGATAAATAAGAATTTATGGACAAGACTCAGCTATTGAGAGGCAAGACATGCCTTGAAGATCCACTGGAAATTTTTTTAAGGGATGAACATACTATAGGATCCATCCAATCTGGTTTACTAAGGCTTCCTTCCACACGACATAGGTAAGTTCCATCAACCACAGTCCATTAAAGAAATCAGGTTATTGTTAAACAAAAGAAGTCACTTAGAGCAGCAATTTGATGAAAATATGGCAGGAGACAGGATGGGATAATGGTAAATTATTGCTGGGAAAAGGATCACTGAAGGGATCAGGAATAAGATCTGTGCTGTTCAAGAGATTCAAACCTCAGATGACCAAGAAGTGACTAGTGAGGTGACAGGTCTGCAATGACATTAAGTTTTGCAGGATAATAAGGACGAGTACCATCTGCTAAGAGCCTTACAACTCTGAGTGACTGAAACAATAAAATGGTATAACCAATTAAATGCAGAGAAATGCAATGCAACATAGGGAGAAGAAAAAACCCAAACCCAACAGGAGCTACCAATTAACTATTAGTACTCCAGAATGAGATCTTGAGATTTTTACAGATTGTTTTTGTATATATCTCAATACAAAATGAAAAGAAATAACTCAAAATGTTAGGAACTATTAGGAAACAGAGAATGAAATGGAAAATATTGCTATGCCTTCACATAAATTCATTCAAATGCCATACAAGACATGTTCCTTCCCCTTTAAAGGAGATGTTCTTCAACAGAAAGAAAACAGAGGGGTGACAAGGATTGGCCAAGGTACAGAATTAGCTGGACAAGCACAAGCAGCTGGAAAGGTAAATGCCAGAAGTTGATATGATCTTGAAAACAACTGGACAAATCTACAGAAGAAATAGCCACCCAAGGTACGCATTCTAGCTCCTGGACCCCAAACACTTCAGAATGGGGTTGTTTTCTAGGGCAGTGTCATTACATGATTACCCTCTTCATTAGGCAACTGTTACTGGCCAATTACTGAACAATTTTGGCTTTTTTTTTTTTGTAACCTGAGGGAGTATCTGTTTTTACAGGTTTCTGAATAATAAAACCGACAACATCTGAACCTGTGAAATCTTGATCCCTTTTTATGTACACTTCTCCATTGCTTTTTTTACTACTGAAGTTTACAACCAAGCATGCCCACCCTGCCGAGTCCAGGAATAGTTTCATGGATTATGGATAAAAACATGCTGTGACCTTCTCCTAAAGAAACAGAAGCATCTCTGTCACTTCTTTTGCCAAGCATATGCCTGAAAACATGCTTCTGCAAGACACTCTGCAAACACATAAGCAAAGAAACTAGAGAACTAGCAACGAGTAGTCTGCTTTTTGGGTTCCCACCCCTACACATAACAGAAGTTCAGCTTTAGTTAGAACTAAGGTTCTATCTTTTTGCTTTCTACTGCCCTCCTCTGCGCCTGAAGGTGGCAGCATCAAGATGCTAATAATTTGGCAGTCCTAATCAAACAGAACACCAGTTACTCTTAAAAATAAATTTGATTTGCAATTTAAAAATGGGTGGTTTAGCTAGCAGGTCCTCCAAGGATCCAGGGAACAAGGGCAACGGGTTATACTAATTAATTGAAAATAATATCTCGATTACTTTGCTGTAATCAGGCACAATAGGTGTTCAATAATAGGTTTTGAATAATAAATGTGAGTCATTATGTTCCGGATGATAGGCTTTCTTAAAACATATTCATAAAGCAAAACTTAAAAACTTACTCTTCTCTTGTATTTATTAGGTCTGTTCGTATCCTGTTGCATGTCAGCAAGCAGAGGGCATCACCTCTGCATTTTACCATATCTCTTCATGATCTACACATCATTTACTCAGCGTGGATGTGTGATAACCCACCCAAGCCCCAAGAGGGATGCAAGAAACACACCCCCAGTTACTGCGGCCTTATTACTGTCTGCTCTCAAGCGGATATATCAAGAGGGAGCAGAAAAGTGACAACGGCAAAAAGCTTTAGCACTCGTTTTCTTTAAATTTTTTATGAGTAAGGAAAATACTGCTTCTGCTCCAACCCCCCTTCCTAGAGTAGATCACACGTTACTATGGGCTTGCAGCAGGATTGTGAAATGATGTTAAATTGCACTATTTGATTTTACATAAAAAGGGAGAACAGTAAAGTAACTTTTCAAATATTTGCACATAAACTTAGAAGGTAATAGAAAAACATCAGCATATAAAAAAAGTAATCGTGGACTGATATGGATAACATTCAAATGGTTTTCTAATGGGCAGATTAGGATCTTCTTACGTACTGTCAAACCACATAAATCCCAAGAAATGCTCGAAGTTGGAAAGTAGGAGATTTTAAGGCAAAAGGTAACGCATATATTTGCTGTTTCCTACTTGCAACCTCAGTAGCATCGTTTGAAACCGAATTCTGAATTGAAGGCACAGGTCTGAGCATTGGGCACCCTCAGGTAGCCTTGAACGTGGTCAGGACAGACATCCATACACTACAAATGTGACCCGAGAGTCAAAGGTGGCTGTCAAAATGGATTTACCCTGCTCGTAGTTGAACTCAAAGGCTGGGATTTATTTGCAATTGATGGAGATAAACGAAGAGCACTGTAAGGAGACAAGGTCTGGCTAGTATTCGGGAAGTGCACTTGGATAAAAGCATTTTGCAAGCAAAAACCAAAAGCTTAGGGGTTCAAGCAAGGCAGTTATGTTTAAGAATGAGATCTGATTAAACCTGTCTCCAGCACCGAATCAGCATGAGAGACTCACTATAGGTTACTGGCAAAGCTGCATAACTTCTGTCATTCTTTTCCATATTAATTAATCTAATAGTAAACAAACTTGGAATTACCACCTGTTATTAAAATCACACGACAATTCCCTTTAATAAGACTGCATCTTCAATTCCTTCAAGCTCTACTAACAAAATGCATTCTGGTTGAAATTGTGACACAGCGAGGCTTTCATTTACATGAAAACTTTTTGAAAATATTGACCCATAAAGGTTTAAAAATGTTCCCAAAGTAAAATGAGACACAAATACAACATTTTGCCTATGTTAGAAAGTGTTAAGTAAATTACAACCCCCAAGCTTTGAATCAAGGACTTTAAAGTTGGCAGATAACTTCTGCGCTAGGGTTCTCCAGGTGAACTAATCTATATGTAGGTTGCCTGGGCTGCAAAACTCTTACAGAATTTATCTAATGTTACATTTTAGGAAGAAATTCTTTCCTGCGATGGTGGTGAGACCCTGGCCTGGGTTGCCCAGAGAAGCTGTGGCTGCCCCATCCCTGGAGGGGTTCAAGACCAGGTTGGATGGGGCTTGGAGCAACCTGGTCTGGTGGGAGGTGCCCCTGCCCAGGGCAGGGGGTTGGATCTGGATGATCTTGAAGGTCCCTTCCAACTCTAACCATTATCTGTTTCTATGTTTATTCTATGCCAGTTCTTCCCATGATAGCCTTCCCCAGTTATTCCCACTGAGGAGCTAGATCCTGGAAATTTTTCATACTAGTAATTTACCACCACATTGATAAAATACTCAGTTTCAGAAAAAAAATATCAATATGTTGGAATTCTTGGGCTTTTTTTAGTGTGCTTTTCTTCTTTTTTTTTTTCCCAACTCAAGAGGTGCACACCAAGAAGTCAGCAGTAGAAAGAATATTATTGAAATCACAAAGTCAAGCACTCAAGCTGGTTGCCAGCACAAAATTAACTAAGCTACCCTGCTCAGACAGGTTCTAACACACTCCTTCACTCCGAGATCACATACGCCGGTTCTTAAACACTGCAGCTTTTCCAGGACACTGAACAGATCTCCCATGGAATCAAAGCACAGTAATGAAGGAGGCTGTTCGCTGGTGGACCCCTGTCTGGCTTGTTACAGAACTGGAAACTACATAATAAATAAAATACAACCTTGCAGAGAGGGAAAAAAGGATGGCTTCCTGGTGCACGCTCTTGAATTCTATCCTAAGGAAATAGTGGTTGGTTTTTTCTCTGAGATTTCAGTAACTGAGGAAAGCAGACTTCTCATGCCTAATTAATACTGCTCAGGCTTTTTTTTTTTCCTTTCTTTTTTCTTATCTCAGTTGTGTGGTGCTGTTAGTAGAAATGTTATTTCTCAGGAATTAAATGGAACTGGGTAGAAATTTTTCACGAATAAAGCCTTACGTGGCACTCAGGACTCCAAGAAACTAAGTTGTGAATGTTACCCGTATTATGGAGATCCGTGACCTTATGCCCTCAGTAATTCTGCTTTCTTTCTACAAATTGGGGTTAATTCCACCCCTCACCCACAAGGATGTTACGAAGATTAATTAGTGTTTGTGAAAAACTCAGATAATATAGTGATGAGCACCGCCAAAGAACTCTTGAGGAAATTAATCATTTCTTCTTCAGAGCAGGAACCAGACAGACCACAGTAAATAATATACAGGGCAATGCAATGAATAAGGAGAAGACAAAATGTCCAAAAAGCTGCTGCTTAGCTGAGAGGGATTTAATTTGTGTATTTAATAAGAAAAGGACCCTATAGATTGCTGTAATCCGAACATTAAAGGTACAGAGTAAGTGGAGGAATAATCCCGTTTCCTCACCTTCCTAAACTCTGAGTTCTTTGCAAACATAATAATCTTATCTATTTTATTTTTTTTTCAATGTAGGAATAATGATTACACGATAATGTTATTTTAATTTTAACAAATTGAAATGTCTGAAGCATTTTGAGATACAATAACAGAAGATGCAATGAGATATCTTAATTACCGTCTTAAAAAGCCATATTGACTCCCAAGGAAGAGATGGAACAGTGGCTCATCCACTGCCTGTCAGACCAGAGACCAGAGCCAATACAAACCCACTTCTTCTCTGCTGATGAGTGCTAATTATCACTCACTGTCCATGAGAGATAATATCACCCAACAGAAAATAGGCCAACTTGACTTTTTTTCCTTCGGCAGCCAGCACTGAGAGAATATAATCTGTATTTAAATTAGAATATAAAAATAAACATGTAATTAGTGCAGCCTTTTCAATAAAGTATTTTTAATTACTGAAGTTGAGAGCTGCAACTTATTACAATTGTAGGGAGCACATGTTTTTTCCTGATCTCCTGTTGTTAGACTATAATGCATTATCTGGTAATCTTCACCAATTACAAGCTGGTAGTATTTAGCGACACACAGGGCTGTTAAAAAATGTTTTTAAATAATCTTCAGCAAAGGCAAGTTTCGACTTTTGCTCCAATTTTCAGCCTTCTAATAATAGAGTATTTGAGCCTTATAAATCTTCGAAATCTAATTAGACAGTGTTAAGTTCTCTCTAGCTGAAGCCACAGATGTTTCAAACTGGGAAAATCAGCAAGCCCCAGGGTTTGTTTGGTCTAGTATAGTGTCAAATTTTCATGGATAATTTAATAGCTAATAACTCTAATTCTTTCCCGTAAACCAAGAGATGATAAATAATGATTACTCTAAAGCCATGAAATTAACCCTCCAGGCTAAATAAAAAAATAAAAAAATAAAAAAAATTCAGGAACCATTGAGGAGATTAATTTCTAGTACTTAATGTTTCTTTATTACTAATTGTCCCTGAGTTGTGTACATCTCACAATAGGAAAGAAAATGCAAATAAATCCACTGAAATTATGCAATTCAGAAAGATGTGCACGTCAAGGATGCTGGATGCATCTTTGTTTTGTTCCACACGTGAATTAGACTTCAGTGAAATGATTTGTGCTTTTTCTTACCAGGTTCTAGCAACGACAGCTTACGGTCACATTCAATGTTTCCTCCAACAAAACTTCAGTTTTTGTCTAGAAAAGTGAGATTTTCTGCTTTCAAAGTTGAGTTTTGTTTCGTTTTAAAGACCTTTTTTTCTCCTTTGCGAAGTTGTCAAATAAAATATAGTCATTCTTATTGCTTTAGACAGAACTAGACATCCAAAGGTAATTATCGAGTTTGTATTCAAGAGTCTGCGTTCTGTGAGAAGATATATTGATTTTTTTCTAAAGAACGTCAGAGTAACATTTAGCTGTTTTTAATAAGGCTAACAGCAGGTTGAGGCTTATTTGTTTTTATAAAACCATTAGCCAAGTCGCTGTGTGGAATACACTGGGTGCACCAGGTGAACAATGCTCTATTGCAAAGGTTTCCCAGATGCTTTTAGAAGAGGCACCCCGTAAATAAGATGGTTTTCCAGATAATCATCTATTTTTTATGTTCCATCAGAGCAGTTGGTAACAGTTTTTCTCTCTCCTATTCTTTTTAATACAGAGGAGATGGCTTTAGTTTTAAGCAGAATGGAAACAGAGTGCTGGCAGTAAATAAAGAACGAGAATAATACCTAAATGTGGGAACTCAGCAAAATTCAGAAAACACATAAATTCTGAAGACATACCAGAGTATTTGGGAAGAGCAGTTTACCTAATCAAAAGTTCTGTGCAAAACCGTGAGGAGACTCTTACAGAACTATGCTGCCACTGAAAAAATGAGAAAGAAAAACCCCAGGTACTGAATATACAGGTTTTGAAGGAAATGGATTTCAAGTGGTCATAAATTGAATGGCCGAAAGAGAAAAAATGGGAAGTTATAAACAACTGCTCTGCTTCTCTGCCTCTTGTAACTGCTGGGTTTAATTACTCAAGGGAAGTGTACCATAAAGAATTTCAAATACACAAAAATGTATGGTGCATTACGTGGTCAACGATAAATAACCTTTAAGGTTGATCAATTCAGAAATTAAAGGAAAATAAACTATCCAAACAATCCACACAATTTCTACTTTTTTAAACTACCTGGAAAGACTACAAAGAGTTTAATGATTATCTTAATTCAGGATACAGATCCAGCCAACCCAGACATATAAATGTGTACAAAAACAATATGGAGACAAAGCTAGAGGGTGTTCCAATCCCATTATATATATATTAATCTTTAATTTGTAACAGCTGCAGTTATAGTTTCTCAATTTCAAGAATCAGACTGTACAGGTCAGAAAATAATGAGGACAGTTTCCCACTACACTGAAAAATCACTTAAGAGCAGAGATCAAAGACACTGGATAAGAATATGAATAATAAGAAATAATAATATGGAGAATTTAGATAGCAAGTTCTGTTTTCCCTCTCGCAGTACAAAAATAGTTGCTTAAATAACTGAAAGAAAAAAAAAAGAATAAAAAAGTTCTACGTGACAGAATGTCAATACAATTTCTGTATTAAACGCATGTGTACACTAGCCAGACATGGAAGAACTTTTATTTGCCCAAGCCAATCAGGTAATTTTTTGATTATATCTGTGCTTACTGATCTCATTTGAGAAGGCAAAATGCAATATTATCCAGCCACTGTGTCAACAAAGAAAAGTTCTTCCACATTCTTTCCTTTTTTTTTAAGCTAGATGTTGCTTTGGCCTCACCTGTATAATTGATTTTGAGATATTTTAAAGCCAGAAAAGTTTTCTTCTTTTGATTCCAGTCCATTTTTCTTCCTATTCTCAATAGTGATATGTTTGCTAAGTCGAGCTTCCTAAGAAATGATGAAAAAAATCTGAATATATACATATACACATAAGTTGCTGGAAGAAGACTGTACACAGAGACAGTCACTGCATCCCAGCAGACATACAAGGTGGCAGAGGAACCAATTTCTTCTCTCTTGAGAAAGGTCTCATGCAATCACTTGTTCTCTGGTTTTCTCTCTTACACAGCCCAGCCCGGTTCACACCTTTTCAGGTGCTGCAGAACTAAGTTTCCCAACCCAACAACGTTTGTCTCCCTAATTGCAGTTGACATAAAAATATATATATTTATGTTTTTGTGAGAAAGGATTACTGAAAAAGCAATACAAAATCAGAAGCTTTTAAACTGAGATGTACTAATCAATATACAACGTGTAACAAGTCTAACTGTAAATTGAATCACAAAGAACAAAGCTAATTACATATATAACTTTTTCCCTGAAAATACCTCTCAAGCTGTCCACCTCCTGTAGTTTCGAAAGCCTCTGATCCTTGGAAGTAATTTTTATGGTAGTTTTTTTCCTATTGCAGCTAAGGAATGGCCTTCTAAATGCTGAAAGAAGGATGCATTGCCCTGAGTGGCTTTCCTTGCTCCCAAAAAACCTGCCTCCCAGCCAGCTCCCTCCCACCCTCTCTGCTTTAGCTTACGAGTCCTTATCAGCAGATTTTACTTACAAATATTTAAAAAGCTAATACAGTTGATACATCACATAGTAGTTGTCAGTGCTTGCATTCACTTACAGTCTTTTTATTTCTCAGATCCGAAAGCATCAGCTGTGTCTGATGTGTTTTATGAACCCTTCAAACGCTTACTCTGCTTTTATACAGAGGACACTGCTCAAATGTCATCTTAAGATAATTTTTGTCACACTGAGGTGATATAAAGAGTTCCAGTAGGAACTGCAGGCTTGACTGACCTAGAACTTCCCTTGGAAAAAGGACTCCAGTGAGTCTGCTGGGTGTTTGGACACTAAATTTGCTTTGCAAATATACGTGAGCATTTCCTACATGCCAAAGGAAGGAGAAGCCTGAACTTCTGGCTAAGGAGCCGTTCTCAGGTGGTCATTTGAATTTTCTTCCCTGAAGAAAAATTGTGGCACTAATCCATCATCATATTTTTGCCTTTCTACAGATTTTATGAAGATTCTTTGTCCTCAGAAAAGAAGGAGGCCAGCATCTACACAGCTCAAATCCATTAACAGAATTTTCACGTCACAACTTGTTAAAAAACCCCATGGTCAATTAAATGCAATAGCATTTTTTGTTGGGTAAATTGCAGAAAGAAATTGGTTGCTTGGGAATTATTCCTTTAGAAAAGCTAATTTCTTTGTACGCATAATTTCAAACGCTTAAAAGTAATTAGGAGATATATACCTCATAAGCAATTTTAAAATTAAAGAAAAACACAAACCAACACAATAATTATTACTTTAAAACATTTTTGCAAATATGCACATTCCTATGTTAACTGTTGGAGGAAGTTATTCTTCCAGCTCACCAATTCTGGGGCTTTGAACAAAGCCCCTACGCTCATTAAATCCAGTTTGGCATCATTGGGTCATCAGGTATTATGTTCTAAAGTGAGCAGAAAGAGAATTTTGAATTACCAGTATCTACAGTTTATTCTTTTGGATTTTAATGAGTGCTCAGGAAGCCCAAGAGCTTTGCAAGGTGTTAACTGCCCTTTGCTCATTCCACAACTCTCTGCTTGGAGAGCTCCAGCAGCCACTCAAAAACCATCTCTATAAGAAGAAGAAAATCCAGGTCAAATCAAGGCCTTGCTTGGGGTTGAGCTGAGGACAAAGCTACAGGAGGTCCATGTCAATACTCTTTAAGAATTGTATTTTTTTAACTTAGTCTCAGACTTTTCTTGTCACTTCTTTTCCCAGCAAGAGCTGACAGAAGTATCCAGAAACAACCTCTTCCCCAGACCAGCTGTATTAAGCCATCAAAACACCATGCCCAGACACATGGAGGTCTAATCATATTTCTTTGCTCAAATACAGCTTTATTTTTAAAGATGCACAATTTCTGAATTTATCAAAGCTTGATAAATTGAACATAATGAATTTTTTTTGTTGGTACACAGAGATAGAATGAGAAGCAAGAGAACTAAGCTGGATTAGACACTATGGGAAAAAAAAAAAATGCTATACCAAAAAGGAAGGTCAAATACTAGAACAATTTGGTCAGAGCAGCTTTGGAGTCTCCTTGAAAATCTTCAAGACTCAAGTGGACCTGGCCCTGAGAAACCTGATTTAATTAGACTTGCTCTGAGCAGGCACTTGGACTAAACCCCTAAAGGCTTTTTCCAGCCTCAATTATTGTTCAAATCTAGGAAAGCAGTTGCCTGTGTTTTCCATTACAAATTTTATCAGCTTTAAAAGATCTGAAGCAGCAGAAATAAGGTGGGAAGGAGAAAGAAGTATGACGGCAGCCTAGAAATGAGTCCAAGCCCTAGAGAGATTTAAGCTCTTTCTCTCGATAATTCCTGACTCATTTTATTCAGTTTCTCTTGAATGCAAAGTACATAAACAAGAATGAAAGCCAGGCTTCCTACTTTCCCCCTAAGCAGGAAGATACAGAGTCCAGCTCCCTCTTGTGCATCTTAAGACAGCTGTGACACCCAATTTCTGCATTTAGCTTCAATAAAGGTGAAATGAGATTTCAAGCAGAGAAACAAGTGATTTGACCATCTCAATGTGAAGCCTGGAAAAGTCTTCAGAAAAAGAATATTAATTTCACAGATGAGTCTAATACAAAGTACAAGACAGTTTCAAGGCCAAGTCAGATTTATGGAAAGTACCTTTCTCCAGCAATTTGGGTGATCTGGGCAGGTTACGTTCAGTCTTCAAACTGCTGTGAATACTGAATCCCCAAGCTGTTTAGACTCAGATTTGAAATTGTAACCAAAAAAAGGCACAGTGGGAAGAAATTTTCTGACATAAATATGGAATCATAGAGGTTGGAAGAGATGTTTAAGAACTTAACAGACCAGACTGTTCATGTTTGGACTGAAAAACTTCTTTGTCTTAGAACCTAAGAAGTTATTTGAGAGTAACATCTAAATACGAAGAAAATTCACATCAAGTATGATCTGGTATTGTAGCTTGGTCAAACTCGGGTTTGTCTGGATGTAGTTCACACTCAGGATATTATCCTCTCTTCAAATGTTCTCATTTCACAAACAAGAGAAAAGAAAAAAAAAAAGAAGATAGAGTGTTTGTTTTTTTCTTTGCAAAATTTATGTGATTCTTCTGTAAGCGAAATGTGAAAACCACAGTGCATGTTTTCCCACAATATTCTGTGGTCCATGCCAAGGTGCTGTTCTTTATTGACTGGGGTTATTTGGACTGTCTCAAACTGGGGTAAGAATGTTTTGTGAGCACATCTGGTGGTTGCACTGTAAGCTGCTATAATAAAAGTTAAAGCAAAACGCATTGGAAAAGGCTTAGATCCAAATCGATGAGGGGAAATCTGATACACAGATTTTCCTCCATACGAAGGGCAATACATCTGCTCTTGTATTGTGAGAAAAGGTTTAATTCAAAACGAGTGAAATCATCCTGTCATTTGCAGAAAAACAAAAAGCAATGCTCAATAACAAGCTCGAGAGACATGTTCTAAAATACCAGTGGCAGAGACAAATTGCAATCAAAATACATAGAGTGTATCACTTTGTATTACTTCATATAACTGTTAAATAATAAAGGGTGATATTACATTTTTCCGTTGGATAGTTTTTCCAAAAGCATATCTTTCTGATACCAGTATTTTGAGCAGTGATTCTCCCTATATATACACACCACTTCACAGAAGCAAGTAGAAACTTCCTAAATAATGTCCATGTACATCATTCAATTCCTTGTTTAAGGGCTTGAAGTTCTTCTAATTATGAAATATTTTAACGAGCAGCATTGACAGTGAAGAGAGCTGCTTAATAATTCAAGCAGGACGCTGCACTCTGAATGTCACATCAGGGTATCGACATTTTTCTGGCAGCTGAGATATCGCCGGGCTCTAGAGTTAACACCATGATGAGGTATTGCCTTATCACCATCTACACTGTATAGGGTCTACAAAACAGCAGCCCAGAGATTAGGAAGGTTACTTTGATTTAAATACAGGGGATATACAGAATGCTCAGGTATTTTCTGTTTTTGTATTACAGAACTGGTAAAGTTGACAAGGAGGCTGAGGGGAGAGCTTCTCGCTCTCTACAAGTCCCTAAAAGGAGGATGTAGCAAGGGGGATGTTGGTCTCTTCTCACAAGGAACAGACAGTAGGGCAAGAAGAAATTACCTCAAGTTGCACCAGGGGATGTTTAGGATGGATATTAGGAGAAACTTCTTCATCAAAAGGGTTGTCAAGCACTGGAATTGGCTGCCCAGGGCAGTGGTGGAGTCACCGAGAGGGATTTAAAAGATGGGTAGACTTGGTGCTCAGGGATGTGGGGTAATGGTAACTTGGCAGTGCTGGGTTAGTGGCTGGACTTGGTGATCTTAAAGGTCCCTTCCAACCTAAATGGTTCTATGCTTTAATTGCACTAATGCACATCCATAACAGGCAAATTTTCTGCCTTACACTTTTTAAGTAGATTTTGAAAGTTCATGTTTATACAGTCACGTATAGTTAATACAAGATAAGGAAGACCCATAGCTCATTAAAAGCAGCTATTTAAACTCATCTGTGTCTGTAACAACAAACTAGATATCACAAGCTGTGTAACTGTTCTTTGGGCCAAAAGTTCTTTTCTTTAGGACTGCCCTAAAATGGGTGAACCCACCTAAGGCACAGTGGATGTACTCTACCTGGTAGAACATATTTTCAAGATAGAAAAAGCTTTGCTGCAACATCCCTAATTTTGGCTCTCCTAGTTTTCTAGGTAAACAAATAAAGGATCAGTCCTCTAAGGAAAGGAATGTGCAAAGTGGAAAGAAATGGATGGAAATGAAAACAACATACAGAGAGAAGAAAGATCTTTCTATAGGAATTAGCATGAATTTAAATTAAAAAAAAATAGAAAAGTCAAACTATCAACACCTCACCACCATTTATCAGTGCCGTGTATAACACCTTCCACAGCTACACCAACACAACCATATTTCAAGTTTTAATGCCTTTTATTTACTTGAAAGCAACAGCAACAGACTTGAGCTGCAAACAGGTATAAAAAAAAGTGTGTTTCAGAGATGGAAATGCTGCTGAGGTGAGTTTATAATGCTGCCTTCAATAACACCGAGTGATGACAGGCAAAACTGAGCTGCTAATTTGTGAACCTCAATCTTAAGTTCTTTTTGCTCATGAGAATGAACCTAATTAAATACATTTTAGGATTTTTTTAATAAGTTATATGCAAAATGAAACAGTTATCTCCACTGGTATTAGACTATTAGAACTCCTTGCAAATCAACTTAGCTTTAGCCAACACAGTTTCTTAAATTATTTGTGCAATAATCAAAGCTAAGTCTGTGTGTATTACAGGTGTTGTAGGTCTTTTGCTGCCCCAGCCTAGCTCTGCTCTAAGAAAACTAATATGTCATGCCCCAGAAAAATACAATAGCCTGCTGGGTTATGAAAATTCAATTTCTCCAGGTGAAGTCCCTCACACACTGCAAGTCAATATATAATGCTAATTGCTGTTAATTGGATCGATCAGTAAAACTCTTTGTACTTCACGAAGTTCACCGTATAAACTTTTAAATTATTAACTAGCTCCTCCAGAAACTGTTTAATTATAACCTTCTGATTAAGAGCTGAGAGAATTTTTTACGTGGTTTGGTTATTTGGTTATTTCAAACTTAAACTTAAATATCTGTTAACCCCACCCTTTAGTACAGAGATACCATCTGTGTCTACAGACTTGAAAGATACAAATTTTAACCTTAAGATTAAGAAGATGTGGGATCTGGGTTTTCAACATCCTAGATAAATGCTGGAATCCCTGAAATATAACAAAAATGTAAACCATTATCACCTCTGTATAAATGGCTGCTTCATAAAATACTACACGGTTTAAACCTTAAAGATAAAACAGCTGTTAAAAACCTAGTTCAAATACAAGACATAAAATTTTGCCCTTCTCACATCTGGAAAGAGCCCTACTGAAAAACGTTCACCAAAGCTGGGCAATTACTCTGAAAACATGAGGTATGGGAAGCCAAATAAAGCATTTCCCAGAAATTATCACAACTGCAAGTGCAAGAGGAAAACATTTTTGCCACGTTAACGCCAAATAGACACTATTTATTTCAGATTAATTTGTTTAAAAGCTTATTTCTTCAGTGTAGGAGCACTGTGTGGGTCATTCATAAAGATAATGATGGATGGCTGATTGAAACAGAATGAATCAGGGGGAAAGTAATTTGGGAGAAAAATCCAAACGTTGTTTACGATCAGAACATGACTCCCAGAAAAGGTGATGCAGTTAAGGGTCAGACAAAAGGATTTAGAGCTCCACAACTTTCCCGGTGGAGGCAACAGCCATTAAAGATCACCACTCTCAGTGAGAAGAAAGGTAAAGAAAACTATATCAACTTGCAACATATTTCCAAAATATCTAGAGAGCTTAAACATGCTGAGATCTCAGAAATGAAAGGTCAATCTAGAAGATTTTTGTGAAAATACATGTGTTTTTACTTCCACTTACCAGTTCATGCCAATATATGGTCAAAGCAAGTCCATTCTCAGTTCTAAGGCAGCGAGACTGCAATAAGCATTGGATATTTTGAGGATCAGACAATATCAATATTATCGATTGATGCTAATTCTCACGTAGGAAAGAGCTTCACTTTCTCTAAAACGAGTCAATGGTCAAATGGAAGAGGGTTTTCTAAAGAAGATTAATAGAATTCTAGGTGTAATTTAAATCTTGAAATTACCTGGCTTTTTGTTCATTGTCCCATCACTGCTGTGGTAACTTTTAGCCAACTATATCTATATATCTTTTACAAGTATTCGACAGTAATGACATCAAAACAGTATTTTTTAACTAGCATTATCACTTTTTTTCCACCCCATTTACATTATCAATAAGTTCAGCTCTTAACCTTCAGGTACAATTGCAATTATCATAAGACTGAGAGAATTTTGCAGTGCTGATGAGGCAGCTTAAAGGATAAACAGCCTGTGGTGTCACTCACACAAAAATCACTGAGAATTAGGAGGTTAAGCACCTTTAAAGGCAAAAACTCTTAAATAAACTCAAATGCTAGAACTAGTAGACAAGATCTATGTGAAGTTTGCCAACAGGAGTGTGCAAAGAATGGTAGAATATTGTATTAACTGCAATTTATGAAAAGAGAATGGAACCATTTAGATAGTTATTTCAACATTCCAGCTGATACTGTGGTGGGTTTTTTTAAGTCTACTCCTTTTATGCTTTGTAAATTTAATTTTTATTTCTTATTACATCAAAACTGCTTGCTTATTGCATCAAAATCTTTTTGCTTTTGAGGTTCCCCTCTCAGTCCATAATCCCCACGCTGTGTCTTGTGGTCACACCAGTAGAGGTTACGTGAATACTTACTGGGGTTACCCTGAGCCAAAACCTGTATCTGCACCCACTTCAGAATTACCCCATTTAAGAATTTCTTATCTCAAACACGTTGCTGGTCTGAGCCAGTTACAGTCTAAAAAGAAGTCCTCTAAGTTGAGGTGAATGGTTCCTGTTAAAGGAGACATACTTCTGAGGCAGAGAAGAACTTGGGGGTACTGTGAATGTGTTGGAGGCTGTCTTGGGAATAATGATCATGCAGGAACTTTCAGTTCCTGGAGAAGTAAGGAAGAGAGTCAGTAGAACTGCCACTTTGGACTCCCCGAGGGCAGACTTTGACCTGTTTAGGGGGTCTGGTTGATAGGATCCCTTGGGAGACAGTCCTGAAGGGCAAAGTAGTCCAGGAAGGCTGGACAATATTCAAGAAAGAAATTTTTAAGGTGCAGAAGCTGACCACCTGTAAGATGAGTTGGCAGAAAAGAAGATTGTGCTGGCTAAACTGAGAGGTTTGGCCGGAATCCAGGAAGAAGAGAGTTTCTGGCCTATGGAAGAAAGGTTAGGCCACCCAGGAAGACTACAAAGATTTTGTGAGGCTCTGCAGAGAGAAAATTAGAAGGGTCAAAACCCAAATAGAACTTCATCTGGCAACTGCCATAAAAGACAACAGAAAATTGTTTCTATAAATACATTGGCAACAAAATACGGGATAAGGAGAATCTCCATTCTTTATTGGACGCAGGGAGAAATATGGTGACCAAGGATAAAGAAAAAACTGAGGAACAAATGCCTTCCGCAGCTCTGGTGGTGTTGCTGGAGAGGAACTTTTTGCTGTTGCTGTTCTGAATTATTTCTCTTACAGATGCCCCTTAAAATCCACAGGACGCAATACAGAAAGTTCAGAGGATGTAAAAATTTAGTAGTCAAGGAGTCCCACTTTTTGTAAATAGCCTGATTTTGGACAGGAATAATTTAAAATAATAATTTTAAAAAAGGAAGATAATATTTAAGTGCATTCTGGCACTTAAATTCTATTTCTCATGGATACCTGTGGAACAGCCTTTTAGTAACAAGGCAGTCATTAATCTGATTTACATATTCTAAGAAGGAGAAGTGTGTAGGACCTCTCATTTGGCCTACACACACGTTAGCAGCTAGTAACTAACAAACTAAATCACAGGGTATGAGTTTAGGTTTGCCTGAGACGGGTAATTTGTTAGACTGAAATTTTTCCATCAAATGTTACTTATCCATGACTATCTGGCAGGCTGACACCTGGGGCTGGCACCACCTGGCAGAGCTCTTAATGAGTGCACCAACATTTCCTCTGAAACTGCTGACTTGAGTGCCTGTTTACCGGAGGAAAAGGAAAACAAAAAAAACCCCCAAAACCTAAAAAACCCATAATAATGTGCAAACCTGAATGCATTAAATTAAAAACCGTCAATGAAATAAATGTTAATTTAGTGCTAATACAGTTCGGCTGTAATTGGTAAAGAGAAAGGAAGATAAGACAGCCTAGACAAAAATTTTCACCAACGAATATTCACAAGAATATTTATTGCATAACATTTCATATCGGTTTCAGAAAAGGTACTTTCCATTTGAAAAACAGCTTTTAAAATGGTTAATAAATCATAGTCAAATTAACTTAAACCAGACAGTTGGTTGTCATCTCTTTAAACATGACTTGAACTATAGATTCAGTAAACATTTGAAAATAATTCAGTTGTTTGGATGCAAGCGTAACTGATTGAAAAACAAATGGGAAATGAGATTTTCCCATTAGCAGCAGGCTCGGAAACATTTGGCGACTCTGGGATCAGTGCACCTTCCAAAGGCTCCTCAAACTATGGGAAGGTTTTATTTGCAGGATACAAGTATTAATTAGAGCCAAGCCTCATTCAAAGCACCATTGCAAGGATCAAGATTTTATGTGTCTGGGCCTACAATCAGTGCTGATATCACTCCCAACTCCAGAAGAACCTCAGATGACCAGCAGATTAGGACATTTTTTCCCAGGAAATGTATTATTTTATAATTTTTATGCATATTTGAAACTCTTAGATGTCATTCTTTTAAAAGATCTACCACGTGGAAGCTACATTTTTACTGTGCTGTAAATACTTAAATACATAAAATCATTGGTTCAGTCATTAAACACAGTGTTTGTTCTGAAGGTTTATCTGCTCTAAGTGGCTTGTAAAATATATCAACAAACTTTAGATACGATCATAATTCCTCTATTCCCAAACATATATACTACTCCCCAAAAGATGTCTAACGTTTTAGCCATAGTGGTAACTTTTTCCCCAAAGCATAGAAAAAGCAGTAGTTAATATCTAACAGTAGTTAGTATCTAGTTCTCGATAACAGGTAATATTATCTCTTATAATAATATCAAAAATAATCAGATAATATACTAGCATCTATGATACGCATCACAAAAACATTAGAAAACATTTATCATGCATTTACAAATTATTTTGGACCACTACCAACATGTGCTATAAATATATTCTGTGGTTTTTGTAAATTATGGAAAGCTAATGATTTCACATGAACACGAGAATAAACTCCTGTTTCCAGTTGTCACTTTACAGCTCTAAGTGCCCACTCAAGGTGGGTATTTTACCTTGACATCATCAGGAAAGCATCACTCTACATTAAGGAATTAAATTTAATACACCTGGCTTTGTGGCAGCAAAGAAAAATACTTTTGAAATCTCCTGCAAAACAAACTTAAGACCAACGTGAAATTTTTTATCTTTAAAAAAAGAAAATTCACAGTATTTGAGTTCTATGATGAAAATTTTGATTGTGAAGTTTACCACAAATATTTCCAAATTCACAAATATGCAGTAGAATTTGCTTTTTATATATTGCAATTTAAAGACACCAAGAGCCTTGTTTGACATTGAAATTTTAAATAAAATCCTAATTCATAATCAAGGACATTTTCAAAGTCATTTTAGAACCATCATTTCAAAGCATCATTTTACTTTATGGAACGGAATATTCATTCGAAGAAACTAAAAATAGGATATCTCTCTATTCCTCCTCATTCTAAGAATATCATTTTTAGCTCAAAAATGCTCCGTTTACCCATAATTATCTTTTCACACAGCGTTCCCAGATGTAGGACTCCCAAAATCCAATCCCACTCATCTGCACAGTTACTCTGAGTCTGAAACGTATTGAATATATGGAATAAATTCTGTATTTCTTCCTAAGTACCTTATGTAAACGTGTACACTCTGATTTAGCACTTAAGTAAATTACCTTAAAGACAATATCAAGTTTTTCACCAGTGAAATAAAAGGAAACTGCTGTGATTGACAGAACTAGGGGTTTACTCTCATAAGATATATTTTTCTCCCATTACACTTTTCTCAGTCTTTTATCTCTAAGGAGAAAAAAAAACCAGAGTGTAAAGTCATGACAGCCAGGCATGGCTCAGTCAAGACCTTCATACTAAAGGTCTACTTAGAGTACTTTAGGAAAGCAGTGAAATAAAAGGAGTAATATCACAAGAGATGAGGCAGCACTAAGGTTATGGTAGAACCACCCTCAAGTGGAAAAATGAACCTGCAATTATTGTTTCACTGCATCTAAACACTATGATTACAGTCTTCCTTTAATTTCCTTTGGCATATAAACTCCAGCGAAATGTCAAGTATGATGGTATCTATAGTTTTTTCTACTAGATTTTGCAGGTTTTGATCAGACTCTGCACTAGAAATAAAGGACTTCTTTTGATGCAACCCGTGTCCTGGGTTGCATCAAAAGAAGTGTGAGCNCCAACCCGTGTCTCCAACCATTCTATGATTCTATGATATCATACACCGGTCAGATTTAACTGAGAGATCCCTGGAATAACCTGTGGGTATTCAAGATGAAGACATTAAAAAAATAATAATAAAATAAAAATCACAGATGCTATCAAGTGTCATAGACATGGAACCTCATTCAGTGAAGGCAAATAAATATGTAAAACCTTTAGAAATGGGAGAAATGCAGAACAAATATGCAACTTGTTGCCACTCAAAAGAAAGAATTGGGATAGTCAGGACACCAACCATCCAGGTTTTAAATATCACTAGTTGAATACAAACAATTAGCAAGAGAAAGGAGTTGGACTTAGTTTGTTTCCTTCTAACAGACAGCCATGGGAGAGGCAAGTTTCACCATATTAAAAGACAACTGATTAGAGCCCATTAATGACAAAAAGTACAGATTAATATAATAAAAAAAATAAAAAAGAAGACCCCTTAATGGATAAAAATGCCTAAAGAATTTTTTTACTTCATAACTTGGAAAGAGGGAGCAGTGCTGAAATATCACCCAGAAAATTAAAAATTGAAAAGTTTAGATAAATTAGTTCTAGGAGGGAATGAAAACAAACACTGAATAATGAGCAAGATCCTCGGCAGAGGTTTGGACACAAGACCTAACCTGGGAGGGTTACAGCCCCTCGTTCGCGTGAGAGACTGACTCTGAATTACGTGGAAGTCATTAGGGTATCATCTAATTGCCTTCATTTTTATTTAAATAACTGCACCAGATCACCACATGGCGAAAATACAACATAATTGCAGATTATCTTTATACAAAAAACAACAGCACAAAAATATTTGGGCCTCGGAAGTTAAAATCCAAATAAAAACTAGCTCATTAATTACAACACCTGATGCCATCTCTTGCTCCTCAGCAGGGGTCTGGTTTGCTTGCTCAGTTGCAAAGTGCGTGTGAGCATTTCAGATGCACCTTATGGATACTTTAGTCCTAAAAGAAAGCCAGTTAAAACCTTGCTTGGTGCAAAGAAACTGGAAAAAAACCCAAATTTTATCAGTTTTGCTAAGATTCCTGTACTGTGTGTATAAGAAAGAAGAGAAGCAAGTCAAAACTCTCACACAGAGTGTGTCTACTGCTTAGAAAAGACCATCACTCACGTACAGTATGTTAGAGTTCCCTCCATTCAGGGGATTCTATGAAATTTGCTAAAATTGGTTTTAGCAGGAGAAGGCTTTCTGTACAGATCAGTTCCACGGGGGATGAAGAAAACAAGTGGAGGCATCCCCAAGAGCGTGTACCTGCAGCGGGCTCACAGCCCCTTGGGAACGGCGAGGAGAGAAACAGGTACCGCAGCAGTTACCTCGTGCTTAACAAAATTCCCTAAATGCTGGGGAATTCTTGAAAGCTTGTGGATACATGCACAAGAAAATACTTGGAAAATAACACACAGAGTGCATCAAAACTTTGGGTATTTGAACTCAAGCTGCTTCTTTTTCGTTTTTTTCATGCTGGTGTAAACAGAGAAGAAAAAGGAGGTAGACTTGTCCCATAGTTTGGAGCTCTTAATGCTAGATCTAACGATTTAGGTAATTTATGTTGGAATTAATCCATCCCCACTTTAGGGAAGGTTTTGTCTGGATCACATGGGATTCTTGCAGCAGGAGAGGAGCCGCTCTTCTCTTTTGCTGCAAGCCCCGACAGTTCCATTATTGCCACTGTTCTTTTCTAATTCAATATCCTCAGGACTCTCCTTGCAAAACGTTCTGAAATATTTAGCTGCATATTCTCAGAACATTCTTTTCAAATAAGATAAGAACACGTAGCCAAAAAGAATGGGAGAAATAACAAAAAGGATGTACATTTTGTAAAGTAAGTCATCCTAGTGTATAATTAATGATGTAACAACCTCCCTTCTATGGGAGTGTTGTAAGGAACTCTCAGAAAACTGCAGGTGTGCATGAAGTCCCATTCTCCATGAAGAAAGTGGGGGAAAGCTCAGCAGCCGTAAGGAAAAGCAGATATAACATGTTAAGGAGCATTTATTAGAGTTGTATTCAGAGATCCCTTATTCCATCCCTCTCCCCCACTACTAATTTATGACTGGAAGTCAGTAACGTATAGCATCTGTATATTTGGCATCAATTAGTGAGATTCTGTTACAGCCCCAAAAAGGCTGCGTCACGAGAAAAATAACTGCAACACAGAGCCAGAAGGAAATACTGCTCTGACACAGAGAGGATGTAAAATATAACCCCTGTGCACTGATTTAGTCCCCACTTGAAAATACAAATGTTTGTATCTGGTTATTTGTGGTAACCTTAATCTCAGTCTAACTCCATCTCTGGTTTGATATGAAAGATCTGGGAGAAGTGACTGATCTTATCCTGCCATCTCAATATTCTTCATAGACTCAGCAGTCACTTTGTTGTTTTCAGAATGTGTTTCTGTGTTGATAGTTTTAAGGTGAAGCAGCACTTCAGAGATTGTACCCACATCTTGAATGATTGTATATTTAAGGGTTTTTTTCCAAGGGCTTTCTTTGAGAAATAAAAGCAGGAAGACTTGGAGAATTCACACTCTTTATGCACAAAGTAAATCATTTAAATTATAGATGCTCTCTATGGAAAACAGAATATATTTAGACCTAAGGCATTAGGAAAGAAAGATAGCTACTTCAGATTTATATCCTCAATAGAAGATACTTTGAAATTTTCAAGCAGGACTTACTGCAATGTCTACTCTTATATTATTGTTTCCTGCCAGTAACTACACAGATTATTCAATCTGCACAGGATGAAATGCTGGGTGTAAGTGCATCTCCCCAGGAAGATGCTAAGATGTGGCCAACTTACAACTCTCTCTGCTTCCCATTCACTCTGAAAGTTACTTTACCTCTTACCTTCAGATAGTTCACCTTTCCCCATTCATTAAATTCCTTCTGTTTAGATTTAGATGAGATCTCAGCAGGAACTTCTTTGCTGTGAGGGTGGTGAGGCACTGGCCTGGACTGCCCAGAGAAGCCGTGGCTGCCCCATCCCTGGAGGGGTTCAAGGCTGGGCTGGATGGGGCTTGGAGCAACCTGGTGTGGTGGGAGGTGTCCCTGCCCAGGGCAGAGGGTTGGGACTGGATGATCTTTAATCTCCTTTCCAACCCAAACCGTTCTATGTTTGGATGATTCTTACTCATGAGCTGTTCCATAAGGACTACTTGCCATCTCCTACATATGCATACTACCCCATTTGCAGGAAGGAGCCTTGTGCAAGCCTGGATCACAGATATCATACATATATATATATATATATATCCCATTGGCCACCTGAGAGAGCTTAGAAGGTGTTCACACCAGAAGTGATGGGACTGAACGTACCTGCTTTGGGGTTCTGAAATATTTAGTAATAAGTTAGTAATTACTAAATAATAGTTAGTAATAAGTAGGAGAGGATTGTACTGCTCTAACTTCCACGGGTGGAAAGATGCCTCTGGAAACGTCAGTGCAATATCCTTAAGAAACAATTCAACATTCAGAGAACGAGTAAAGCCTAATTCCTCTATTTGTATTACATGACACCAGAAGGGAAACTGTAGATTTTGCAAACAGGTTGAGGCACAGCAGACTCACAAAGAGCTTTCTCCACACGTGAACCTTGGCTTGGTGTGGCCACCACGACTCACATCGATTTGAGCCTGGGGAGTGGGGCAGATTGAATTACATGCTTTCATAATAGTGAGCAATATATTTAGCTTTTTTCTCCTCCATGCTCTTTCTACAGACAAACAGTCAGGGGTGGGTTATGGGTAAGATTAAACAACTGTTACAGTCAGTAAAACCATTTTTTTTTTTCTCTGAGTTTAATAAAAACTGATAACTGTAATTATTTGCTCTCTCAGCCAACTATAGCCCCGATTCTACTCTTTAATCTGTGAATTTGACAAAACGCCCCTTGATCTAGAGGAAAAGACATTGAAGATGATAAAGATTTAAATTTACAGCATCCTGTATACAGTCTTAAGACATTTTCACAGAGCTTTTTCAGTTCGTTAATATTCTTGGATCCAGAAAATACTTTTAGCAAAATGACTTAATGCCAGCACAGTGCAAGTTAGTAACTGTAAAGAAAGTTTCAAAAGTACAACTATCTTGGGGTTCCTCATGTGCTGCCTATCCCCATCACCCCTTTCCTCTGCCTCCCTAATTGAAGACACTGTCATTTTAAGTGTTTCGATATGATGTTCTAGGAGCAGTAAATAGCTACACAGAGGGAAAAGATGATAGCAGGGAAATATCACCTGCAACATCCCTTCTGAACTCACAAGCTATTATTTTTGTTGTTTACCACTGTATTACTCTCTTGATCTGATTTAGCCTGAATTTAACACCTGCCTTTTTCTTTGCTGCTTCTGAGAACAGCAAGAAAACTTTTCTGAGCCCCCTTCAAGCTCCATCACCGTCACTTCAGCACAAGAATCATGAAGTTTCTTGTGAGAAATGGAGATATATTTTAATTTTTTTTCAAATGAATATAGAATTCCATTGATAGCTTCATATCAGCTAGTGAGAATGTCAAATTATGTTTTAAGGTTAAGGTAATTTTGAAGGGAGATGGTGGAAGTATCAAATAATGGCATCAAATTCATCCTTGTGGCGCCTAAAGTCAAAAGAACTATTGCTGTCCCCCTCAGGAAGGGAATCTTTGCCGGGTTTCTTAGCACATCCACCAATCTCACCAGAGAAAACAAAATCCCACATCACTGGGGAAAACACCAAATATGAAATCCAAAGGCTTAAAAATATCATTCAAATAAAAAGTTTGTGTTAAAGGGCAGTAGAGAAGCAAATCCTACCCCCACCCTTTTTTATTACTTTGGGGAGGTAGAGAAAGCAACTGTTTAGAGAGAAAAATAGGAGTTCTGCTTAAAGTGACCCAAAATTATGGAGCTTTCTTCACATTAAAGCACCTCGTTAAAAAGAAGAGACAAAGCTGCAGAGATAAAGATAATAATTGAAAAAATCTAGTCTGCAATGTTAATCACATGTAATAGTTCAATTTACTTAGAGTAAATTTTGTATCTTTATATTGTTTTAACATATCTGGGACCATGGTGGAGTTGATATAAGTAGCCTGTGGTCAAGGAAGAGCTTTTATCATGTATAGACTCTTGCTAGACTCAAGCCCGTCCTGCTGCATCCTGAGTGCTCTGCCTCTAGTGCTCTGCAACCAAATTCCTCATCAAACCCTGCACAGGGGCTGCCCACAAAGCTCTTCTGCTTCCAAAGTGCAGAGATGGGATTTATTGTGGTTATATGATGGAAAAAAACACCCCCGCCCAACAAACCCTGCCTACCGCCCCTGAAGGGATAAGAAGGAGTTAAATATTAAATTTAGTTAACTCCTCATTCAGGATGTTACAGCAGATCTGGAAAAAAACAATCTTTCAGCATCTTTTATCTTACATCCTGAAGTTGATTAAAACATGAATTCTGATTTAATTTCAGAAATGAATACAGTGAACAATCTCCAGAATTCTGGTTTGGAACATCCCATTGATTTGTAATCTGCTTTCATTTGATAGTTAATCTGGTTTTAAAAGGAAAGGAGGATTACTGTATTTGTTTTATACATTTTTATGAGACTGGTTCTCAGTTTGGAAAAGAAACACTCCTCCAGAACTGAAATCAGTGGATTCCCATCAACGGCTTCAAGAGGCTCATGGTGAACTCAAGCACATGGTTTTATCATTAAACCTACATTTTAGCAAACAATTATGACAAGTCTGACAAATATAAAAGAATTCAAATTTAAAACATTCAAAATAAAGCTCTGAACTTGTATCAAGACAGTGTAACAGAAAAGTGAATGCCCAAATTAATTACAACCACTCTGTAGCAACTCTTTAAGCCCAGTCTGCATCCCATGTCCTGGTTACTTGGACCTGAAGAATGTGCCACTGTAGGACTGAGCAGGAATCTTTAGCCATGCAATGGGAAAATTGGAACTGAGATGCTGAATGGAGCAGTTCTCCGTTTTTCTCTAATTGTGGAGTGATTACTGAGCACTAGCCATTAGCATAAAATTAATTAAGAAATAAATGCACTAAAAATAATGAGTGTAACGATGCAGCAGATTTTAGCTCTAAAAGGTTAAAGCTCTCTAGACAGCCGGATGAATTCCAGATGCTGGAGGGCAAGGATGCCAACTCAGAGGGACCCGGACACGCTTGAGGGGTGGGCCCATGTGAACCTTACGAAGTTCAACCAATCCAAGTTCAACGTCCTGCATCTGGGTTGGGGCAATCAAAGGCACAAATCCAGGCTGGGCAGAGAATGGCTGGAGAACAGCCCTGAGGAGAAGGACTTGGGGGTGTTGGAGGACAAGAAGCTCAACATGAGCCAGCAACATGTGCTCGCAGCACAGAAAGCCCCCGCACCCTGGGCTACACCTCCAGTAGAGTGATGGGGGGATTCTGCCCCTCTGCTCTACTCTGGGGAGACCCTCCTATAGTGCTGCCTCCAGCTTTGGGGTCACCAATATCAGAAGGACATGGACCAGAGGAGACCATGGAGATGCTGGGAAGGCTGCAGCCCCTCTGCTGGGAGGACAGGCTGAGAGAGTTGGGGCATTCAGACTAGAGAAGAGAAGGCTCCAGGAAGACCCTAGAGCCCGTTCCAGTCCCTGAATCGGGCTCCAGGAGAGATGAGGAAAGACTCTTAATCAGGGAGGAGAGCCATAGGACAAGGGGCAACAGTTTTAAACAGAAAGAGGGGAAACTCAAACCATTCTATGATTGTACAAAAACCAAACCACAAAGTTCTGAGAACTACTGTATCCTACACAAGCAAGAAAGAGGAAAAAATGTGGTTTTGGTGAGGAAACGAAGAAAATAAAATGTGAAACTATCCATAAGTTTATGACAGATCTGCTCTGAAAAACCACCTTGCACCTTTGGATACAAGTCGTAGGTGGCAAATAGTTTGCAAATTTGAAATAGAAAAAAAAATACCAGCATGACTATTTCATATTATTTTCTCATCAGAGCGAAGAAAAAGGTCACAATACAAGTTGATTATACTATCAGCCTTATAGCTAATGACATATTTATTGGGTTTTTATTGGATACTAGCTTATAAGTTGTTGTGGTACCAGAAACAACATTAGAGCCTCTAAATGAAAGCAACAGATATTAAAAGGTAAACAGTTAAGACTATGACCTTCTTCCACTAAGCGGACTAATTCCACTGAAGACATAGAATAGCTAGATAACAGAGAACTGGGAAAGATAAGATTTGTAATGGTATCATGAAAAAGGATACCCATTATTGGTTTAAAAGCCTGCACAGCCATAGGTTTAATAAAAAGAACATAGTTGTTGAAGAGGAAGGGAATTAGTCCAAGTGAACCAGGAATGACATTTCTGATGACCGCCTCAGATAAAGTCTGAAGAAAGGGAGTGAGCAAACAATCACAGTGTCCAGAGGCTTTGGAATTCTTTGAGGAAAAAAACCCATCAGAATAAAATTAAGGTAAGATTAACTCATCAATTGCATTTACTAACATTTAAAGGAAGATATTTAAAGTGCAAAGTGCATTTATAGGATGCACTAGAAGGAGACATTGCTGACCCAGGAACAAATAAGGACTGGTGAGGATACGAAGTGTCTAGCTAGAGGAGAGGGAAATATGCAGAAAAAAAGAAGCCCATGTCTAAACTCCTTTCTTGAAGAGCAAGCCCAAGGGCACTGCTGTGTAAAGTCCAAGATCCTCCATTCTTAATAAAAATCTTGAGAAACACTGATAATTAATTAAATAGATGTGCTTCCAGGCAACGAGAACAGAACAATCTTTTAAGAAGATGTCTACAAAAGCTGATACTAGAGGGGTAGCCTTAAATTATAGCACAGAACAGGAAGGTAAATGCCTGCATGAGAAGCGCAGGGGCAGGGAGTTGGGGCAGTGACCCATTTGTCAGTGGGCTGAGCCCATGAGTCAAAGCCCAGAATGTCAAATTTACGAGGTTACTCTGGCCTTTGTTCACAAATACAAACATTTCATATCTTTATTTACGGGAGGCATAAACTACTTATTTCCATGGCCCCTGAGCGCCTGACAGCCTTCCTAGTCTTTGGAGAGAAAAGGGAATTATTTTTCCCTTATAAATGTATCCTGAAAAGAAATGAAGTGTAAGTTTTCTATCACTTAGACTGTGATTAATTTGCTTACAGCAGGTTTTGTGTTGCATTTCATTTGCTTAGGGCTAGTTTCTGGCACTGTCAATTACACTGAATCATACAGAAATCCTCAGTTATAGAAATCAGACGATTTGTTAGAGCCCCCGCAAGTGACAACATCAGCATGCATAAAATGCTCTTATATTCTTTCTGGTTCCCTCAAGAGAGACAATTTCATAACGTAAAGGAGCAGAACTACATAAAGCTAAGCTAAGTTTCCTTCCTCCACTGATTGGAGGTTTTGCTGTCTGCACTCACCATCTAAGAGCTGTGAAAAGTCACACTGAAGGATAAATTAAGTGGAGGTGCTGGAAATGTGGGAACAGTGTGTGATCAGTGATTTCTTGGGCATTAAGGTATTACTGCCTTCAGATCTTGGATCCTGATGACTAGTTACATTATTTAGATGTCACACATGTTGCAAACATTTGGGAATTTAATGAAATTCAACAAGGGCAAGTGTAGGTGCTGCACCTGGGGAGGAGCAACTCCCACACCAGGACAGGTTGACCTGCTGGAGAGCGGCTCTGAAGGAAAAAGACCTGGGAGTCCTGCTGGACAAATTGACCATGAGCCAGCAATGTGCCCTTGTGGTCAAGAAGGCCAATGGTCTCTTGGGGTGCATTAAAAAAAGCATAGCCAGCAGGTCAAGGGAGGTCATGCTCCCCCTCTGCTCTGCCCCGGGGAGTCCACATCTGGAGCACTGGGTCCAGTTCTGGGCCCCCAGTCCGAGAAGGACAGGGAAATACTGGTTGTTAAAGGTTGTATGGAGATGACCAAACCATCTTTGTGGCACCCAGATATTGTCTGAGTAGGAAAAGTCCACAGTTGTGTGACTCTTTGTATTGCATAGCCTCTAATTGTACAATAAACGGTTTAAATGGTCTTTGAAAATAAGACTATATTGAATAAAATAAATGCATACTTCTTTTAAAGAGTATGCATTTGAAAGATGACTTTCCTCATACATTGTACGCTACTTGCTGCAAATCTCTTAGACCTCTGTTTACAAATAGTTCATTCTGTCAGGAACTCTCGATGACAGAAATATATATTTACTCTGTAAAAACACAGAAGAAATGCCTGGAAAAGGAGGCTCTGGTCTCAGTATCTCAGGGTACTCCAAAAATTACTGCCAGTATATAACCAGTGATTCCATCTTTGCAAGGAGGTTGAGGGGGGTGGGGAATAGAATAAGTTTATCAGGCAACTAATGAAAAGACTAAAATATCCCATTCAATTTGGACACTCACCCTCAACTAAAGTCTAAAGACTAAAATGCTGTTACAAGATACACATTGGTCTGTCCCAAGTTGACCAATGAAGAAATACAGCAAGATACCTATTAGCACTTCAGAACGTGATGGTCTACACATAGAAAGCTTCACGTTGCTCAATGACAGCAAAACATCCATCTTTCCACATCCCAAGAAGCAAAAAATCTATCCAAACCCCATCAAAATTCTAATCCTTTCCTTCTGCTGATCCCATTATACAGGTATTACCAAATCACACAGCTCCCATCTACCTGCATTGGAGAAATTTGTAGAGAACAGGTAATTTAGACCTATTTGGGTAGATAGAACTGACTGAAACAGGGAACTTATATACCAGGTCGTAAAATGACATAGCACAATAAAATGAAATTAAATCATACATGCGCTGTTAGGAGAGAGATTTCTCATAAGTTTTGAAAATATGCAGGGTTCTTGGTTGACTTTTAATTCTGAGGAAACCTTGGCTGGCCAAAGCACCAAGTTCTCAAGTAAAGAGAACAAGTATATGACAAGAATGTCCATCTTTAACCATTTTCTAACTGAGAGACAAAACTGTTGTACTTCACAACTGTGTCAACCTTGCCCATTCCAGAGTTTGCACCCTTTGATTTCAGGGTTCTTGCCTTTTTCTGGTGTTATCCATAAGGAGAAGATTGATGCTGCATTTCTCTTTGAGTACATTTAATTCTATGGCATTCTCTACTTTCACACCACTGTCATGTATCTAGACAGCAAAAACACATCTCCCTCCAAAAATATCATCTCTAGCTATTTTTATAATCAGAAAAAGAACATCTGGTCAAGAAATGGAACCAATTGTACGTTACATAATGGAAAAAAATGGTGACGTTGAGAAGCAATAACTTGAAAGAATAAGTGTACCATTTTATGTCAATTATGGAGAAATCAATGAAACTGAATCTGTGCTGTGCAAGCCGTGACACACAGAAGTGCAACTAATCAGTTTATGGAGAATTTTCTATATATCGTTACAATTTGCAATCATTTTCTCCCCTCTGTGTCCGATAAGAATTTCCCTTTCCTCACAAAGAATTCTCCTATCAGTTTCTCCCGCAGGATTCAACAAGCAGTACTGATAAAGAGTTAAAAAAAAAAAAAAAAAGCCAACAAATAAAACATCTCGAATTTTTTTTCCTGTATTTTTTTACCTTAAGATTGAATGATCCTTAAATAAAGCTAAAAAACCCAAAATAGCCATGAACAATGAAAAGGTGAATGATGTTCATATTCCAGGAAATATGCATGTTTCCTCCAGCTTTAAAAGGGTCATTAGTGAATCTTACTTTTCTGAAGTAACTGGAAACAAATACAAAAATATCCCCCAGTTTTTGTCCATTATCTATAAGATTGTAATGTCTATTATCAATAAGATAATGGATATAAATAAGGTTATAAAGGAATATAACATATAGGAATTATATTTTTCCTTTTGCTGTGTGGATCTCCTTGACAATATTTCACCATTCTTCTATAATCAATCTTTTCTGCCAACAGTAGTTTCCATAATTCTAAAAGCCAATCTTTTTTTTAAAAAAAGTTGGTGGAGAGAAAGTTACACTCTCAATCCACCTCACTACCCCTTCATCTAGCCCACGCTGACTCAGTTTCCTAAGTAGGATCTTATGGGGAACAGCCTGGAGAAGAGAAGGCTCCGGGGAGACCTGAGAGCAGCCTTCCAGGATGTGAAGGGAGCTACAGGAGAGCTGGAGAGGGACTCTTTGTCAGGAAGTCTAGTGACAGGACGAGGGGGAATGGTTTTAAATTGGAAGAGGGGAGATTTAGATGAGATCTTAGGAAGAAGTTCTTTGCTGTGAGGGTGGTGAGGCACTGGAACAGGTTGCCCAGGGAAGCTGTTGATGCCCCATCCCTGGAAGTGTTTAAGGCCAGGCTGGATGGGGCTTGGAGCAACCTGCTCTAGGGAGAGGGGTCCCTGCCCATGGCAGGGGGGTTGGAACTTGATGATCTTTAAGGTCCCTTCCAACTCTGACCATTCTATGATTCTGTGATTCTATGAACAGTGTCCAAAGCCTTGCTGAAGTCAAGGTAGATGACATCTGCTGCGCTTCCCTCACCCAGCCATCTAACAATAGTTAATAAAATCCCCCTGAAGATATTCACAGCACCTCCGCTTGATGAAGTCCTCACACATCACTGGTTTAGTTACATTTCGATTTTCCTTTCTAGCATGAACTTCACTGCAGACGGTCAGTTATTTAAGTCAATAAAGCAAGCCTGACTCCTATAGTCTCTATACTTTGTTTGGGAAGGACTTTGCATAATAAATGGAAAGGTTTTATTATTTGCACTCGGTTCAGCGGAGAAAATGTTCAACTTAAATAATGCAATTAAAGGTGAGAAGAGAGCAATTTTCTACAAACTCTCTCTGGTGGTTTTATCAGTAGGAGTTCTAAACCTTTAAACACTTTCACAGTAGCAATCTGTTCATTTATCACTGCCGAGTTTTATTTTAGCAGTCATTACAACCTACATCAAGACAATTCCCCTAAATGTCATAGGCCTATAGGAGGCCTGACATATACCTGAGATACAAATTCTTAATTCCAACAACTTTAACAAGTAGTAGCTCCATTGTTTGAAGCCAGGGGGGGGTTCCACAAGGTTTTATTCAGAGTTTTAGCCTGTGATATCCTGGCTAAGCAATGTTTGTTCTGTGTTTTTTTTTTCTTCTGAAATAAAATTCAGAGCTTTCAGGAAATCCTAAAGAATATCCAAATCAGAATCTAAGTTATATTTGCTGTCTATAGTTAATTCAACATAAAATGTTATAACCTGTTCTGATCGATACAACTTTTGACTATTTATTGAAACACAGATACAAGTCCTGTTGGAGAAAGTAGCTTGTCTACATCTGTGCACACTCTTCTTGGCAGCTGAAAATTTGATTTTCATTGAAAGTCCAAGGATACACAAGTTACAGAGCAGCTATGAAAAGCTCTCCAGAACAAACAGACATTCATTCAGGTCACTGAGTCCTATACCCAAAAACCTGTGGATGCAATTAAATATTTTCCTTATATTTCTGTCATTTGTAAACTAACTTTAGAAAGGTGATAGCTTTGGTTCTATACAGAGATTTAAGGAATAAATAAATAAATAAATAGGCCAGTTGGATGTCTACAATGGAGAAAATAGGGTATTTGAACAAACATTCTCTGCCAAGACATCGGGTTGTTGGCGCCGTTATTTATGCCAGTTCCTGTGGAGCAAGTAGTAAAACACAACAAAACAAAGGAAGGATGAATCATAAATCCCTGGAACAAAAACCCAGAACTTTTTTAAAAAAACAAGCATGTAGCCATGAAAGAAAAAAGACTCACAGAAGTGCAATGGACCTGAAAATACTTTGAACTAAACAGACAAGAGACAAAGATATTTTTACTTTATTAATTCCACAAAGCAATCTAGAATTTTACATGTAGTTATAAATTCATGCTTCTGTATTACAGCACTTTATGTTGGAGAAGGGGAAAAAAAAATAATCCAGTTTCACAAATAGCAAATAATTGGGAGATTTGTTTAATAATCTCATATATGGAATTTCTCAGTCTATTTGAAAATCTTAATAATTTTTAAAAAGTGTCATATACATGTATGGATTTCAATTGAAAGTTCAACAACATGTAGTTGTTTTTTTTTTAAATAAAAAAGTATGCACCTAAAAATAAAGAGAAGAAAATGACCATGGAGGGTTGGGTTAGCTTTTGAAGGAGAATTCCACAACAGCAATTTAGATATTCTGCACAATTTCTTGAGTCTAGTTAGATAAATCTGATGCTGAAAATGGATGGACAAAAGAAAAATATACTTTAAGGAAAGTATCAAAAAGAGGAAACATGCATGCTGGGACATTCTAGTATGCAATGTGTGGTTTTCACTTCAAGATAAAACATGAGTTTTAATTACAACTGATTGCTTTGAAGGAATATTTTCATTTTTTGTTTCCTTTAGGAAGCATACAAAAATGAAAATGTGCTATAAATAAAAACCAGATTTCTTTCTTCTGAAGAAATCATCAACATCCTTTCAGGAGCCTTTGGACATGCTTTTACCCGCAGTCAATATCCACATGTAAAGCCTTCCTTATAATTTTATTCTTGAAATGTACCCACATCCTAGTTAGCTCACGCTCTTGCCCACATCCCCTCCCATTCTGTGCTCTTTCTACTTCGAAATTCCAGCCAGACCTCTCCAAAAGTCTCAAAATTCTGTCTTTTACAGCCCTGGTTCTGCAAAAATTCTGAGGCATTTTATAGTAAGTGAAAACTGAGATTCTCTTTACAATAAAGCTTTGTTTATTGTAAACCTAGAAGAAATTCAAGCTCCTCCTCAGCAGCTGAAGGGCTTTCCTGATTGTGGCACAGAGAAGTGGGAGGCTTTTCTACATGGCTTTAAGGTCAGCACAGCATGGTGGCAGCTAAGGTGCTACCAAGTTTCCTCCTTCTCATTCAAAAACTTATTTTTGATGCAAGAAACCCTACATGAAATCATTAAGATACATATATATATATGTATTTTCTTTTCATTTTGCAAGCTCTTCTTAATATCTGCAAAGAGAAAAGCCTCATAGTATCTACACAAAATGGTTGATCTCAAGCATATCAAAGCCAAAAAGGAAACAAGTTATGCATGTGTTCAGTTATTTCACTATTGGAGAACACTATTCAAACCCTTTAATCCATTTATTTAAACCAGGTGATAAAACAGAGTACTCAAAATTCCTAAGGAAATGGCACAAGTCAGTTACCATTAATTTTGTGTATTTCTTGTGATAAAAGAATTCAGAGTGCTCACAGAATGCTCACTTACTGGTGATCTCTCAGTGAGGGTGCTCAACTTAAAAAAGATTAAGTGAACAGAAAAAGCAATTTGTCTTGCAGTCACATAATACATGCTTACTAAAAATAATCTAATTTAACAAAACTTTAATGAAAAATGGGTGTAATTTCAGATTAAAACCTGGACAACAGTTATTTGTGGATCAATTTCTCAAGCATTTTTTACTAGTTCCTCTTATAAAAATCTTCTGAAGTCAATAGAGATGTGTGCCAGCTGAGAATCTAGCTCTCCACACATCTGGCTTTGAATTTTGCTTACGCTGTGATGTTTTCACTGCACTGTAACAACGTTAATGAAGCTTCAATTAGACATAAGGTATGTTTGCAACGTGTCCTTTCATTGCTCTCTGGCGATAGCATATTGGATTTAAGTTATTGAAAGACATCCATTAGAGCCAAAAGCACTAAATGCATGCATCAGTTTTAGCACACGTTGAAGAACTTTGCTAATTAAAGAGAAGTACATTCAGTTCCTTGCAGGAATGAACTTTTTGATTCAATATCTTGATCAAATATTGAAAACTTAATGTAAGACAGACAATCCTCATGGAGTCTTTATGGAGGGTTTGCGGTTGAATACCACAGAGAATGGGATTGATAACAAATTTGGTATTATCAAGACCCTATGAGCACTCTCTTAACCATTTACTTTCATTTTTGTACAGAATTTAGCCTACAGACAATAAACCTGCAATTCTTGGGTGGCTGACACTCTTGGGAAAATAAGAGTTTCACCAGACATATATATACTCTTAAAATTGGGAAATGACTTCTTTATTTTGTAGCATATCACTAGTTTCCACAAAAACCACTTCCATTAGAGAGAGGTGTTGTTTCCCTCTGTATTTCCCCACTTCTGCCCTAAGCTCCGTGGATGGTTTCAGAGAATCATACCACCATAGAACCATTTATGTTGTAAAAGACCTTTAAGATCATTGAGTCCAACCCTTAACCTAATACCACCAAATTAGTGCTAAGCCATGTCCCTCATTACTACATCTATGCGTCTTTTAAATACCTCCAGGGATNGCCAGCCAATCTGCCTCGGGCCCATAGTTTTGAGGCTTCTTTCAGAAGTAAGGGAAAGCTACTTCAAATTAGCTGTCTGTTTCTTGCTAATGTAGCAGACAGGAACCCAGAAGAAAAAGAACAAAAGAGGAAGAAACCTTCCTCCTTGACCTGTGATCCAGCTGCCACTGCCAGAGCAAAATATTGCAGAATGTGAGATCCGCCTGAGTTCTGAGCTCATGGGGAGCCTGGAGGTCATGCCATCCAAGAAAGATTGATCTCCCAGGGTCATCCAACTCCCACAACTCAGCAAGATGTGGGAGCTGAGAGGTCTTCTCTGTCATAGCAGCAAGATACTGCTGAGTTTATAAGTGAAATCTTGCAATTATGAGAGGAAACTGCTGCCGCTCAGGTGAGGAAAGGTTTCAGAACTCAACGGTAGAAGTGAGGCAGGAATCCTTGCCTTAGAGTCCCCGCTGAGCTCAGTGAGATCCTTCCTTCACTTTAGCTGTAGTTATCCATAGTCTCATTATTTTTAGTTCCACTTTGAGCACTATATATAAAAATAAAATAAAAAATTGGTATCTCTCTTGCGTTTCATTCTAGAATTAGTGGAAATTAGTGGTTTAGACTACTTAATATTGCCTTAAGCTGCAAACACTGCTCTGGAGTAAAGATAAGCCAAGGGCAAGGCTAGTTGTAGCCTGTTCTTGAGGCAGAGGTGAAAGAAGGATGCAGAAGCTACAATCAGCCCTTCAGCTCTCCATCTTAGTCGCAGGTGAAAAATGTTCAGTGTAACACACTTTCCAAGACAGTTGTCTTGGAAACCATGCTTTTAAACCATGCTATTAACCACACCTGGGGAGGTGAAGCATCCACCTTCTGCACAGGCCAAGGCTGCTGGAGAAGATCTGTAAGTGCCTTGGAGACTGTTTTGTGCAATCACGGTACTTCTAGTGGAAGTTTCAGAGCTGAGGGTTATTGAGGACAAGATATTCCCTTCCTTCCCGTGTGCTTGGTTGTAAACCGGCCCTTAAACGGGCCAAACTTTTAACAAGATTTAAAGATATGTATATGTACAGCTATACATCTTTAATGATATGTGTAAACGTAAATATGAACCATTTAAACACCTCAGTAATGCCCATATTATGCTTCCACTGTAATTTCTCTGTTGCTGTCCCTACAGACCTATACTGAGCATGGTTTCAGTCGGTTTTTGACCTCTGCGTTGAGCCTGTATTGATTAATCCTGTTTTATGCCTTCATTTCGATGCGACTTCCTTCCTGAAATAAAAGCCTGCAAATTGATCTACCCTGCTTTGATGAAGAGTAGCCATGAGTGAAACGTTCAGTCTCTGCGAGGACCTCTGAGTAAACCCAGTAATGTTTCTTCCTTTGCAAAACATGGTAAAAGTAACACAGCTGTGTCTATAATATTTTCACGTGTTCCCAGTTTTCACACTGCACATTCAATGAGGTCAAATATTGGCTCCACATGGAGATGGATACTAATTAGTGACCATAAATTACACTCCAAATCAAAAGGAATACAATATTTCTGAAAGCATTCTCAAAATTAGTAGCCAAAGCAGTTTTTCACTACTAGTTAATCCTTCTGAACACCAGTTTCTTGGTGGAAGTAGCAGCTGCGGCGAGGTCAGAAATGCTCTGTCATTTATAACTTCTACTGTCATAGGCAAAGGACACCCAACCTTTTATTACAATTGATATCTAAGGACAAAACAATACACTTCCTTGATATTTTGCAGAGATCCTTCTTTGTTTGCTACTTGATTATGGCAAGCTATAACACTGTGTAGTAAACTTTCATATTTTACCAGAAGACTAATAATGCCTTGCTTTCTCACAAATACTTCTCCTTGATCTAGCTGTCACCTTCTGCTTTGTAAAAATATAAACAAATAAAGACGCTCGTGCTTGTGAAGAAAAAGATTGAAAATATGAACTGAATATACTCCAGAGACTCAGAAGCAGGAAGGAAGAGAAAATAAACACTCCTCCTAATAAAAGTTTGTTGTTTTCACATAATGTCATTGCTTTCGGGGGAATCGTGGGTTCTTAATGGCTGAGACTGGTAATGTGACAGAAACCAAACAGAATGAGCCACCTCATAAATATGAGCTGGGAAAAAATGGCACGTTTTCTCTCTCCAGCTATGTTAATAGTGCTCCAAAATTGTTCTGCAGCCTAAATGAAGCATGGGAGTATGTCTGATATAGAATATGTGGAAAGCTAAGAAAATCAAGAAACACGTTGACCTAATATGGACGAGCAAAAAGTTATTTTAAAAACACTGGATGCATTCTTTATTGTTTTGAGGACAATAGGAAATGTGTGTTAGAAGAAAATCTACTCGTCTAATTATACCTCATTTGTACAGATCATGGAGACTTTGTGTCCTTACACATTTCAGTCTTACACTACAGGACAGGTACATGCCAGGCATTTAGGATGGGTGTTAGGAAAAACTTTTTCATGGAAAGGGCTGTCAAGCCTTGGAAAAAGCTGCCCAGGGCAGTGGTGGAGTCACCATCCCTGGAGGGATTTAAAGCCACGCCATGGGGTCCATGGGGTAGTGGTAGTTTGGGCAGTGCTACTTCAACAGTTGGACTCAACGACCTTAAAGGTCTCTTCCAACCTAAATGATTACATGATTTTATAAAGCCACTTGTGTTTGAATAATTAGGATGGTCATTTTTTCACATCTTTAAATTAAAAAGTGCATGTTGCATCCATACTAGCAAATTTGATTCAGTTTATTCCATTGGATAAAAGAAACTTATTTAGTACTAGTACTAGTATTTAAAATAATCCCAAGTTGCAAACTATTCTGTCAGCTCAGCATAAGCTCAGAATAAATCCAGAACTAGGCTGATTCACTTGGAAAGTTGACTTAAAAGTTTCTTTCTTGATAAATTTTTGTAAACTCACTTTTAGCCTACAGAAAGCATTTTTCCCCCAACAGTTACACTGTCATGGTATCTAAATCATGCATTATGTCAAGGAAAGCTTTTCTATGTATCACGAAGCCTCAGTGAGAATGTAGCTTAGTCAGGAATAAAGCACTCTCTTAATGTACTATGATATAATTAATCACCTAAAGTTCAAAAAATAGAGCATCTCTTTTGCAAAGAAAATACATGTCCTGGCAATTGAAGCTGTGGTAGCGTGAACTCTGCATTACAGAGGGATGAGAATTTGGCTTTTTCTTCCCCTGTGCTATCAGGAACTAGGAAGCAATGTTGCGAACCGTTCACTGATGCAGGAAGACAAAATAAACTGCTTCATACTAACCTCAGCCAAGTGGTAAAAAGCGTTATTAAGTTTAGAGGGAATATATGTCCATTGATTTTATGTCAGGGTATCAGGAACTTCAAGGAAATGGAGAGAGCTGAGATCTTCTCTAAAAGCCAACTGTAAGAAGTAAGCTAAAATGTGAATAACAGGGAATAATGAGGACAGAAACATGAATAATTCTTATTAAGTGGCCACCTCTACATTATTTCCACAGAAAGTACTGAAGAGATGGGTAGCTCATTGACTGTGAAAACAAGGAACCACTGTTTATTTCTTTATTTCTAGCTACTCTACCTTCACAGAAAGCAATTCTAAACCCCCTCCCTCAGAGATTAGAAACTTGCATCTGATTTCCATCTGAAAATAATTTACTTTTTGGGGTTTTCTTAAATATTCTTCCTTGATGCCCAGATTTGTTTTCTTTCTGTTGCTAGTGGAAACACTTTCTCAGTTCCCACAGTGATTGCATTTTTTTTTTCATGGCTGTTCATTGATATCCTCTGACTCATAAAGATGGGTCTTCTTTCTTTTCTCCTTTTATATTCCCAAAAGATAAGGCTCATAACAAGTTCTAACAGAAATTCCTTCGTCCCTCGGTGTGTAACATTGCACCACACAATATCATATTCCCGTGCAAAACATTCCGACAACAGTGTAAAGAAAGAAAGAATAAATGTTCCCTCTATTGCTTTCTGTCCAAGTTTTGCTACGAAAGCCTAGAGCATCACAGCCTACCTTCACTTCAAAAGAATTCTGCTTAGAACCGAAGCTCTAACAGAAGTTCCATTATCCCAGGGCTCTCAAACTCGGGTACCCCCTTACTGAAAAAATTTCTCCCACAGTGAAAATCAAACCCAGCACCCGGAATGACATTCACATGGTGATTTGTCTGGAAAAAACAAGTTCCTCCTACAGTCAGTGACTATAGAAGCTGAGAATGACCCACTCTTGTGCCAATATTTCCCTTGCTGGCAAAGGGGGGACACCCTAGAAGGTTTAGTCTTTATTTCCAAGAGTGGTCCAAGGGCAGCCTGATGCAACGTGCTCAGGGACTGTGGATAAACTTGCCCTGGAAACTCATTCCGCCTGAGAAACCCCAATTTTCACATATATTGGTCTGCACAGCCCGTCCTAAAGGGATAACATGGAAGAAAAAGCAATTCCCCCTCTAATAAGTAATTTAGATTGGGAGCTGGAACGGTAACATATGCTTAAATTGGTAAAAGTGTCATATATCACTGTGCTACATTGCATCATCCCCTCTAAAGAGGAAAATTCGGTACAGATGGATGCACATGGGGATTACTGGTTACTAAAAAAGTTCTAAATTATGCTAAGAGATTTAGACTCGCGGTATGTTACAACATTCACACTTTATACAGTACTGTTGTCATCGTTTAAGCTGCTGTCATAACAGTTTAATCCAGCCACAAGCCTAAAAAAAGGGGCTTAGAGTAGACTGAACTACTCTGGTTTTGAAAAGACTATGCAAAATTCTGGTAGAATAGCAAAAATACCCTGTTCCTTTGAATAACACCACTGAAATGATTCACATGGAATGAGGAAGCAGCATCAGAAGTGCTGGAGGAGTCTTTTTTGGACACAAAACCCCAAAACCCTGATACAGTGAAGAGAGAAGTCTGAGATATGGCACAATGAATGGAAGGAAGAAGAAAGTGAAAGGAGGAAGAGGAAGGTAACAGAAGAAAGGACCAGAGAAAATTAATGGAGAGATAAGCCAACTGGGAAATCACAGATAAGAAGACTGAAAATATAACAACACAAAAGAATTTAAAAAGCAAAGCAAAACAAGCCAAGGAAAAAACCCAAAGTGTTAACAAGTGCTAACTAGGAATAAGAGAGAGGAAAAGAGTATCACAGACTGGAAAAAGGGAAGCAATATGAGAAACAGGAGATGAAGAAACATGGCCCTGGGCTCACTGCTATTCATTTAATAACTAGTGATCTTCCAGTCTCTGAATCCTTTGCTACAAGGCTGTTCCTTCACTGCGTTGTGTTACCTTTCTATGACTCTACAGGCTTTTTAACCACAGGATCACAAGGTTTGGGACTGAGCAATTGTTCAGAATAAATTGTATTTTAATACAGTTCTAATCTTCAGTCTGGGGGGATAGACAAATTAGGAAAATGACCCCCCAAAAAATCACTTTTTCATAATACATATATATATGTAAACCAAGTAAATGCAAATTTTACTTGATTTTTTTATTATTATCACCCAAAACCACTCTTTACAATGGTTACCCTAAGTGCTTCTTCAAAGACTGCGTTACTTCTGCACCTCGAGTAATCATTACTGGAGATGTTTCCAATCAATTTGCAAAACCTCGGGGTAAATGTTGCCTCTGAAAGGGTGGAGAAGGCAGGTCCAGTTTGGAGCCTTGTTAAATGAGACTGCAACATTTTAACAGACAGCTGAATATAGTCCTACACAGCACCATAGCTCATTTCAGCTGGAGTCCCAGGTCACTCAATTCTATTACTCATAATTTCAAGCAAGTGGAGGGAAAAAAATTCATTGACCTTGAACAACCTCAAATAAATTTGGTCTATAAACTTTGATATATCCTTCCTTCAGCCTGCAATGCCTTTTTTTTTTTTTTGATGTGCGAGTTCTCTTCTAATAATAAAAAATGACCATCAAGCTTTTGAAATGACTGAGATTGAATCTTTAACTGAAAAAAGAAATATAAAAAAACCCACTACAGTGCACGGTGGCTGGTATTAATTACTAATTTTATGCAAAATGACGTGTCAAATTAATTGGCGATGAGCTATTTTAGTGGATATTTGCCAAACCTCAGATTGTTTTGGGCAGAAGTAGCACGGTCTTAAATATTTAACATGCTGTGGGATGTTCTGGTTACACTGGTCAATCGTTAATTTCCTTTGATCCCTAGAAAGTAATTTTTGTTGCACTCAGCTGTAACTGATTGCAAACAGCTTCTTTATTCAGGCTCCTAATGTACTTTTCCCCAGTTGCTTTCCTTGGATTGAAACGATTTGTAGTTACACACTTTATCACACTGCACAGGACCGTTGCTTCCCGGCGACTATAGACTAGTAGTCATTTAATATTATATGTTAATATGATTTGCATTTATAGTGTTGTTCTGAAAGAAATTCTAGAAGTAAAGCAATGGCAAATATTTGAAACGGTCGCTGGAAATTGAGGGGAAATCACAGATGGGCAAAATATTTCTTTTTAATCTGTAATAACTAAGAGTAATCCTAATATTTTACACTTTAAGCAAAAATATAGGTATTAAAAGCACGCTTTTTTTACTTCGGTCAGGGTATGCATGCATTTTGTGTAAGTTTATATTACACACTATTATTACCACATTAATTATTGCCATTTTATTGCTTTGATTCTAAATCTGGGAAAGAGTTTTTCTTCAGCCTCACTGCCACTGGATTTCTGGAGAGGAAAAAAAAAATGATGCTTCATAGCTTTATTTTGTTATTTTGTAAAATTTCTGTTATTATAAAAATAGAACTATATTCAAAAATGGTTAAATAAATCAGCTAAGTCTGTAAAAGCAACCATTTTGAGTATTAAACTGAAATATAAAACCAGACAACCACAGAATCTTTGAGATTGGAAGGACTGAACCTGGAGACTGCCTGGTCCAACCTCCCTGCTCAGAGAGGGGTCAGCAGAGCGAGATGCTCAGGGCTCCGTGCAGTTGTTTTGAACACCTGAAAAGCTTTACACTCTTAAATATACTCCATATATATTCCAGATTTTAAAAGCTCACCCAAATAAGGTTTGTGTTTGACTTGTAACTTCCACCTTACGCCTTTTCTGTGTTCCAAAAAGAAAAAAATGTAGAACATCGTGACCGAATCATTATTAATTGGTCACCAAAATCAACTCAATTTATTACATTTCAGAACAGTAACCTAAGATTTTGCAGGTAGCTAGTAGAAAAATAGTATTTTCTGAATATTGGATGAGAGGATACATTGGTACTCGTTTTAGATGAATGATTATGCACAATTTTGTCTGACATTACAAAAAACTGTATCAGAAATCATGAGTTACTGACTTTTTGTGAGTTTAAATGTGTGTTAATTTTAGCTTCTCTTTTCACATAAACCCTAAATCAATAAAGCTGTAGCATAACAATATCTACATAGATCACAGAAGGGAAGAGAAGAAGCCATCCTAAAGGAATGACTCCCTTCCATTGCTTGCTGCCATCAAACTGGGTGACAGGGAGAGGTGATCAGTTGGAATAATGAGCTTTTCTTCTCTCACTAGTCATATTCAAGTATGATTTACGTCCCATGACAATTTTGGAAAGACCTGTAATCCTGCAGTCAGTATCATCATACTCTCCTTCCGTGGAGAAGGTATATCTCCTAAATTTCCAGGTTCTGACACTGTAAATACAATTTCATGAGTCTTTCGATGAAGCCTTTCAGTTACAGCCTTCGATAGCTCATAACCACTCCCATCTTCTTCTATTAGAATAGATTGGTTCCTGGAAATTACTACTAGTTAACTTTCCACTTTTTATTTCAGCCTCACTGCTTCCCTTTGACCTTCAGACTTAAAAATAATGCAGAAAAGGGTGCACCTGTCACTCAATCTTTTCTTATGAAAAAGAATAAAGTTAAGATGATGGAAGCATTTTTTACTTCTGCTTTTAAAGCGCTTCAAACTCTTCTAGAAAGCAATAACATGAAGTGCTGTAGACAAGAAAACAATGATTCATACCCCTTGTATCTCAGACTATTTCCTACCTAAACTAATATTTAAATTCTATGGAACTTGAGACCCGACTATTTCAAGTAACTGTCCCACTGTGAAAATGAATGTATTTTGCTATTTTTCAGGTCCAAATAAGAACTGGCAGGGCCCTCAGTAAGTATGATCTTCCTGGGCACTTAGTGGGAAAGAACGAGGAAAAATTGAAGATATTTTCAGTTTCCAAATTACTTCCATACCTTGACAAGTCTTTAACCCCCTGATGGTACCAAGAGTTTAAAGGACCACCATGTCTGAAATGCAGAAAAACCCTACAAACACCATGTTCACAAAGTAGTTCACTTTCTTTTCTTTTTCTTTTTTTCTCTTGTGAATTCTTGTATTTAATAGAAATATCCATATAAGCAAAATAGATGGTCTGACAAAAACTCTCTTGACTTACCAAAACACGTAGTGGTAAAGTTGTACTCAAATGTACGGGTGAATATTGGATATTTTATTATAGCAACTTAGACAATGTTTGCATGAATGCATTGTATTGCCTTATTTAACCATCCACTTAATTAGAAATGTGGTATATTTTACAGAAATAAATGTCCCTTTTTATTGTGATACACATAAAATCGTCACTGATTTATTAGCAATTTAACATAAGAAAATGAACCCAGGAAGCTTCAGAATGACAGCCTGAAAATATACGTGCTATTTGGGATTGAGGAAATTCATTGGTGAAATATTCATCATTTCTCTGCTTGCCCGTAGTACAGCTCTGCAGGTACATGAAGGTTCTTGAAAATATTTTGGTGTAACCTCTGTTTTATTAGAAAATCACAGAATCATAGTATGGTCAGAGTTGAAAGGGACCTTAAAGATCATC